>OX336417.1:22632978-23212539 GCA_946903255.1 Schistosoma spindalis | reverse complement strand
TTTTCTGCCAGGCCTCAGACGATACTGGCCATGGAGTCCACTTCGAATGCTGATTTTTCAGCCTATGACACTTCACAATTGTTTGCTGTACGACAAATATCTGCATTTATCTCTGGCCACCAACACGTGAGCCTCGCCAAGGACTTCATTTTCTCAACACGTAAATGTCCACTATGAAGATCTTCAAGGAGAGATTTACGCAATGAAGGAGGAATAACGACACGATCATTTAAGCACAAAATACCATCAAGAGTAGGGAATAGCTCATCCCGCCTTGAAAAATAAACAGGAAATCTATGTTTTAGATTAGCATTCCAACCTTTCCGTATAGCATTAATTATACATTCAAAGTATCTACAAGTTTCCCTAATGAGATCTGGATGTTTCACTGGTAAAGGTTCCACTAACAAACAGTCTGAAGTATTTACAGGTTTATCTTGTGTTAGTGGGACATAGATTGGATTTAAGCATGCTCAATGCACGATTGCTTTGGCACACGCTGATTGGCTGATTCTTATCCAATCAGCGCTAGTCTATACATGGAGAAGCTTCTAGATTCTTCTTATGTAAAAAGCTATAAATGTACTAACGGTTTTCCTATTTCGCTTCTTGCTTCACCTAACCTTGTTATTTGGAATATAATCTCCTTCCTGCTCAATCGTGTTCTGATTTGGGGCCTTGTCGAGTGAATCTGTGACCGTGAATACTAAGCGATAGGAATAGCTGGGTTATAACCGTAAGAGCGAAAATATAACAGTGGCTTCGGGGAAAAAGGAAAACAAATTCAATATGTCCATATGAGACAACCAGCTTAACCGAATACTACAACAACAGCAACAACAATTAGATGCACAAATGCGGTTGTTAGTGACTCTGACTCAACTTCCACTGCTCGAGTTCACATGCCATTTCAAGTACGTCTTGTGATGCAGTTGCTAGCAGCATACGAGAATTCATCTATGATCCCGAAAGCGGAAATACTTTTCTCACGTGGTTCAAACGTTGGGAAGATACATTTAGAATAGAATTCTGTAACCAAGACGACGCGTGGAAGACTCGACTGTTGGTACGTAAGTTAGGAATTAATGAACATGCGCGCTATGCTGATTATATATTGCCTAAGTTACCTCGAGAGCTCAGTTTCGAGGAGACGATAATTCAATTGTCAGAGATATTCGGTGAATCCTCCTCATTGTTTAGTATTCGACATCAGTGTCTAAATTTGGTGAAACGCGAAGCCGATGAATATGGTGTTTTAGCAGACATCGTCAACAGAGAATGTGAACGGTTCAGGTTACGCTCGTTGACAGAAGACCAATTTAAATGCCTAATATTCATCAAAGCTCTTCAGTCACCACAAGATGCTGAGATCAGGACTAGACTTTTGGCTTGACTAGATCAAGACCCAAACATCACACTCAGAACGTTAACAGATGAGTGTAAGCGGCTACAAAGCATCAGACACGATAACAAGTCGATTGAACAGGTAAATCCTAATTTAACCTGCAGTAGTGTCAATGCTATTACTAGGTTAAAAGTTAAGAAGCCGATAACAACTCGTAATAAACCAACGACTGCATGCTGGTTATGTGGTGATTGGCATTATGTACGATTCTGTCCATTTAAAAAGCATATATGTCAGGTGTGCAGCAAACGTGGACATAAAGAGGGTCATTGTCCACCGAATCGTACGTCTCATCCCAAAAAGAAGCATAAACGTTCTCGACATGTGAAATCAGCCGAGTTTAAATCTCTTTCTCTGGTAGCTGCCTTTCAAACAAACTATGACATTCGGAGAAAGTATGTTACCATCCAGATAAACGGCATATCAGCTCGTCTTCAAATTGACACGGCATCAGATATCACCTTAGTATCTAGAGAAACGTATAACTTGCTCGGTAAACCGCCAATGAAGCCATCTAAGAAAACGGCCAAAAACGCATCAGGTGGTGTGCTAAAACTGGTTGGTGAATTACAATGTGAATTTTCCTTCAATGGAACTAACTGTACAGGAATATGTTACCTAACAGAACGACCAAACCTTGATCTTCTTGGTCTAGATATGTTAGATAAACTTGGAATAATGGATGTACCGATTAACAGTGTCTGCAACGTATTGTGTTCATCATTAGACACCCCAGTACTTGCAAAGAAGACAGGTGAAACGTTATTAGAAAAACTGAAAAGAAAGTTTGCCTCTGTTTTCCAGAATAGCCTTGGCCACTGTACCAAGATGAAAGCTCATTTACCATTGAAACCAGATGCCAAACCTATTTTTCGTCCTAGACGTCCTGTACCATATGCTGCTCTTGAGTTAGTCGATCAGGAACTTAATCGCTTGCAACAGGCTGGTGTAATTCAACCAGTCAACTACTCTGCATGGGCCGCACCGATCGTAGTGATTAAGAAGGCGAATGGAACTATACGCATATGTGTCGATTTCTCGACCGGTTTAAATGCTGCATTAGATGTGTATCAATATCCATTACCAGTTCCTGAAGACCTGTTTGCCAAACTTAATGGTGGGACATGTTTCGCGAAAATAGACTTTTCCGATGCCTATCTGCAAGTAGAAGTAGATGAAGACAGTAGAGAGCTTTTGACCATTAACACTCATCGAGGGTTATTTCAATACACCCGTCTACCATTTGGCATCAAGACTGCACCTGCCATCTTCCAGCAAATAATGGATACGATGCTAACAGGTATACCTGGTACAGCAGCTTATCTAGATGATATCATAGTTATGGGTTCAACTGACAATGAACTTTCTGATCGACTACATCAAGTCCTTAACCGAGTGTTGGAATATGGTTTCCAACTACGTGAGGAAAAGTGTATCTTCTTTATGCATTCCATCAAATACCTTGGTTTTATCTTAGATAAGAACGGTCGCCGACCAGACCCTGCCAACATCGAAGCCATTCAGAAGATGCCTGCACCAACTGATGTCTCTTCATTAAGATCCTTCTTGGGGTTAATCAGTCACAATAGCACATTCTTGCCTGAAATGCATCGAGTGAGAGGTCCGCTGAATGAATTACTATCAAAAGATAAACCTTGGCAGTGGTCAGCAGAATGTCAAGCATCTTTCGACAGAGTCAAATCAATGCTCAGCTCAAAGATTCTTTTGACACACTTCGATCCCAGCTTGGAAATTGTTGTTGCATCTGATGCATCTAGTCATGGAGTTGGAGCAGTGATATCTCACGTGTTTCCGGACAAATCAGAAAAGACAATTGCCCATGCTGCTAGATCACTTACCCCAGCCGAGCGGAACTACAGTCAAATTGAAAAGGAAGCTCTTGCGATCATTTTCGCTGTCAAAAGATTTCATAAAATGCTCTATGGTCGTACATTTACTCTACTGACAGATCACAAACCTTTGATTGCAATCTTTGGTTCTAAGAAAGGAATCCCTGTCTATACGGCTAATAGACTACAGCGCTGGGCAACAATGCTCCTAAGTTATGATTTCAATATCAAGTATCAGTCGACAAATGCTATCGGTCAAGCCGACGCTCTCTCTCTCGATTAATTGGAGTTCAGCATCCTGGACCAGAGGATATAATCATTGCCTCCATAGCAGTAGACCCAGCAATACGAAGTATAGTGGCAGATGCCATTCGAAACACTCCAGTGTCGTCAGATGAAGTCAGAGAAGAAACTCTTCGAGACCCGATTCTACAAGAAGTTAGAAAGTTCCACCTGGAAGGATGGCCCACGAAGATCAGTTCCACAGAGCTTCAACAGTTTTACCAGCGTAGACTCTCTCTCTCAATCATCGACGACTGCCTGCTGTTTGCAGAACGTGTCATAATCCCAAAGAAGCTACAACCAGCAGTGCTTGAACAGTTGCACGCAGGACATCCTGGAATAAATCGCATGAAAGCATTAGCACGAAGTTATGTATACTGACCGCATTTGGACACTCAACTGGAGCAGCTATCCCGTTCATGTACCAAATGTGCATTAGCAACGAAAGCACCGCGAAAAGCAGAGCTGCAATCATGGCCAATACCACAGTCACCGTGGCAGCGTATACACTTGGACTTTGTTGGTCCACTTCATGGACAAACTTACCTTTTGGTAGTTGATGCATATAGCAAGTGGCCAGAAATCTTTCTCATGGAACACCCGACTGCGAGCTGCACAGTCAGTAAGCTACGTCAACTATTCAGTCGTTTTGGAGTCCCGGAATTGATAGTTAGTGACAACGGAACACAGTTTACGTCCGTAATTTTCTCACAATTTTGTCGGCAGAACGGAATCCATCACGTCCGAACACCTCCATTCCATCCTCAATCAAATGGTCAAGTGGAACGCTTTGTGAGTACATTTAAAAATGCTCTAAAAAATCTAAAGGGGAGGGGACCACCGAAGAGATCTTAGAGAGGTTCCTGCTTATTTATCGCTCGACACCGAACCCTCAGACGATTAAGGGGGTCTCTCCAGCAGAAGCTCTACTTGGCAGAAAAATACGAACACATTTCGATGTCATCCGTCCTACGCCAGCTCTTGAGCCTCAACGAAACCTATCTATGGAGAATCAGTTCTACCGACATCATGGGGCACAAAAACGATTGTTCACGGTGGGACAAAAAGTACTTGCTATGGACTATCGTGAGAAACATCTTACATGGACAGCTGGTCGGATCTTGAAAAAGAAGGGGAGTGTGGTTTATGAGGTGTCAGTTGGCTCAGAAGTTTGGGTACGTCATGCTAACCAATTGAAAGCAACTTCGATAGCCAGCAATGAGATTCAATATCGATTACCTCTTGATGTTCTGCTAGACACCTTTGAAATCAAAACGCCTGGAACAGACAGGTCAGTTTCTGTGCAAGCAAAGAGTGATACTTCTTTATTGCCTAGACGATGAACAAAGCGATAGCACAGGCCAGTCACTCGGTTGCAGTTGGACCCTAGCACCAGATCCTACGAATCTGCTCAAAGGGGAGGTGTTAGTGGGACATAGATTGGATTTAAGCATGCTCAATGCACGATTGCTTTGGCACACGCTGATTGGCTGATTCTTATCCAATCAGCGCTAGTCTATACATGGAGAAGCTTCTAGATTCTTCTTATGTAAAAAGCTATAAATGTACTAACGGTTTTCCTATTTCGCTTCTTGCTTCACCTAACCTTGTTATTTGGAATATAATCTCCTTCCTGCTCAATCGTGTTCTGATTTGGGGCCTTGTCGAGTGAATCTGTGACCGTGAATACTAAGCGATAGGAATAGCTGGGTTATAACCGTAAGAGCGAAAATATAACATCTTGTAATGACTGTCGAGAAATGTAGTCAACATGTTGAATTTGTTTGGCACTCCTGTGCTGAACCGTATAGTCATAGGCACTCAAAGCAATACTCCATCGTTGAACCATAGCAGCTGAGGAACGTGCTAAGGATTTTTCAGGATGATAAATAAACTTTAAAGCCTCATGATCAGTAACAATAGTGAATTTCTTTCCGAACAAATATTTATGAAGTCTTTTAACAGCCCAAAACACAGCTAATGCTTCTCTCTGAGTCTGTGAATAACCTTGTTCAGTAACAGTAAGTTTGCGTGAAACACAAATAACTGGTCCACCATCCTGTTCCAAAACTGCGCCAATACCCACAGGTGATGCATCAGTGATAAGCACAGACTGTACACTAGGGGAGCAAGTTCGAAGAACAGCATCACTTTGAAGAAACTATAGTAGACTACGTAAGCATGACTCTTGTTCCTCACCCCATTTAAATGAATTGGATGTCAAAATATTAAATAAACAATTTTCACGACAAGAAAAATTAGGAATAAAACGGGAATAGTATTGAAGAGCACCCAATAGTGAACGTAGTTCCGTAAGATTTTTTTGGAGACGGTGCGTTTGTCAGTGGAGCTAGTCGTTTCATATCTGGTCTAAAACCATTACCATCAACTAGATATCCCAGACATTCAAAACTAGATACACTAAATGAACACTTATTTGGATTAACTGTAATATTCTTCTCAATTAAACGACGCAATAAAGCAATAAGTCTCTGGTTATGAACTACCTTATCAGAACCATGGACAATGAGATCATCTTGATAAACTTCAACGCCCTCAATATCACTAACTACATTATTCATGACTTCCTGAAATATAGCTGGAGAACAACTTAGACCAAATGGAAGGAAATTGTATTTGAACAGACCAAAAGGAGTATTAATTGTCGTCAAAAAAGATGAAGATTGGTCTAAAGGGATTTGGAGATAAGCATCTTTTAGGTCAACTTTCGAGAACACTTTAGAACCATGAAGTCGATTTAGAATATCTTCAGCCTCTACCGTCGTGCACGTTTGCTTCAACAAAAGGGAATTCAGTGTTAATCTATAATCACCACATATTCTAGGGGTTTTGCCATCCGACTTCAGTGGCGTAACAATAGGAGTACCCCATGCTGAGGACTGGATCGATTCAATTATGCCTTTCGCACACAAATCGCTTAATGTTTTATGTACTGCCTCTCGAAGACCATAAGGAATTGTTCGTCTTTTAAGAAATACTGGTTCACCCTGTACTTGAAGTTTTATAGGCTGAATTTTAATACCTCCACTGCACTTAGCACACGTGGCTATAAAATCTTTAAGTAAAGCATCATTCTTTTCTTTAGAAACTAGGAAATACAGATCAACTTTAAGCCTTTGCAAATTCCTTAAGCCCAGTATTGACAGTTTTGTTTCGCTCACTAAAAATTCACAAGGTATGTCTGAAGAATTATCATCGCTTATTAGCAACTCACAACATCCTCGTATAGGCAGTCTGTGTCCAGTAATCCCCAATATTGATACTTCAGTGGGTCGTACCACAACGTTAGGATCTAAAGATTTCAAGTTCTTGAATGAAATAATGCACTCTACGCTGCCTGTGTCCACAATAAAGTCATGACATGAACCATGAGATGTATATAATCGCTTTTGAATATGAGTATTACCTTTCGAAATGGTAGACAAAGATAAATGATCATTAGGAACAGCTGAATTATTGGGATCTAAATTACAGGATTTAGTACTACTTGAGGCAAAATGAACAATAGCTTTGCATACTGTTTGAATGTGTCCTATCTTACCACATCTAAAACATTTAGCATTACGAAATGCACATGAATTACGAGAATGAAGTTTTCCATATAATAAACATTTGCCAAACTTGGTTTCACCTTTGTGATTCGCTTTGTAATTCCGTGTTGAAACACCTTTCATATTTACACGAGAATAGGAGCCACTGTTAAACGAACGCAAGTTTGATTGACCCTGAGATTGTATTCCATCATGACGACTAAGCAAAGTATTAGAAATATTCATCGACTGCATATCAAGTTCGTTCACTGCCTCGCAGTTAATACACGCAGTTCTAGCATCTTGAAAGCAACAATTGGGCATTCTTAACAGCTCTCTTTTCAAACCCGATATGTTGATTCCTGCGATTAATCGGTCTCTCAGTTGCACATGAAGTTGATCACCAAAATTACATTTGGCAGCTTGTTTCTGCAATTCAAGGATGAATTCCTTAACCTTTTGGTCACTTCGACAAGTCATCTTATGAAATTTCGCCCTTTCACGGCATTCAAAACCAGTGCACTTTACATGATTCAATAATAACTCCTTAATAGTTGCATAAGGAAGTGAGATTGGTTTTTCTGGATATGCCAAAGTTTTCAATAAGCTGCATGCTTCTTTTCCGATGAATGTCAGGAAATGTGCCACAATTTTATCACCTTTAACATCCTTCTTGGTCATGCTCCAAATTTCAAACCTTTCTAAATAATCCACAAAAGCTTCAGAAGTTGAATGAATATCTAACTGTTCCAACGCAGGCTCCATCGCGACGCCAATATGATAATTAGGAGTAATTGAATTATAGTATGAACTAAGAATCCCAGGGATAACGCAATCGAATCAAGAAGTACTACACAAGCACTAACGAATGTACTGTATTTAGAATTGGAAATCAAACATTCAACAAGTACAAACGAGTCATTAGTTCATTCAAACACCACAGTTGTACGCTGTTTGGCCCTTACGGAGAACCCCGTGAAAGCAACCATGTAATGAATTACCTCTCGGCTAAGGAGGAATTAGAAGATAAGTTTCAACAACTGCATTCAACTGAATTCAATGACCCATTTAGTTGTACTTCATCGATGTCTGTGGAAGATCGTATAGCGTTAACAGAGTCGTACAAACCACTGGCTAGTCAAACTCATTGCTCTGCCGATGATTCAGAATCTGCATGTAGTGTTGCGGAGTATGCTCGTTCCGAAAATGTTTCTCGTCAAGTTCATTGTTCCTTTTTATTAACTAAGTACAAAGTTCTTAAGCCAAAAAGTGAAGCACTATGTGCTAATAAACCCAAATCAACTCTAGGAAAGCCTAAGGAAGAGACGGACACCAGACTAAAAGTCAAGACTACGAAAAGGCCGAAGGCCACTGCAACAAAGAAACCAGTAATTAAGACTCTGAAGAAGCATGTAGCACATATTCGCCATGGTATCGAGGATGGTGTTGAGAAAGGCGCCCTTGTACGAGTCGTGAAAAAGAGTAAGGGTGCATCTGGTAGCTTCACAGGAGCCAATGCTATTCTTAGACAGATCATGTGTAGTTGGAACCAGAACAAGATAGCAAATGTCCTTTTTGAGAGAGGTTGTGAATGGCGTTTCAACCCACCTAGGACAAGTTATCGAGATGGTGTGTGAGGACGTATCATAAGATTAATTAGAAGAATTCTAAGAGTGCTTTTATTTCAAAAAGTGCTGACCGATGGAGCACTGCAAACATTCTTGACCGAGGCAGAAAGGATACCAAATAACAGACGATCCTGGCACCCTAGAAGCTTTTATTCCGAATAATTTGTGGATTTACAAAGGATCATCATTCGACGATGTTTCGGTGGATAAGACTTTATTATACAATAAAAAATGGAAAGAAGCTCAAAGGTTAACTACCGCATTTTAGAATAGATGGATAAGAGAATATCTACAGACTCTCCAAACAAGAGATAAATGGTTGAACGTACATAAGAATTTACAACCGGGCGACATAGTTCTCGGTAGTAACGTTGAAATGAGTAGAAGTCTATGGCCTAAAGCTATTGTCGAACAGGTAAGCTATGGCCCTGATGGACGAGTTCGTACAGCAAAATTAAGAACTGCAAACGGAGAAATCATTCTGGACGTACGAAGCCTATGTCTACTAGAAGAAGCCGGCTATCTGACGGCGACGACGACCCAGGACAATGGACGTGGTGAGCGCTTCGGGGGGAGTGTAAAGTGTGATCGATAAACGAACACACCAATGATAAGGTGAAACGCTCACCACCACATTAACTTTCCTTGACCTTGTATGACTATACCTTGTTTATTCACCAATCATAATTTTATGTTCATTATAAAACAATATTCGCCTTGCTGACTCATTTTTCCTATACTCTAGTTGCTGTTCGGTATGTTATTATGTCTCTGTTTTCCCTGTGTTAATAGACTGTATTGTTTATTTTGTATACTAACGGTGTTAATTTATGTTTTAGAAACAGATAAAGTTTATCAAGCCAAATAGCTTACAGTTAAACTTGTAGGAAATTGCGTCCTACAGGCACATTTACGAAATTGAGTTGCGTTTAATTGCAGCCGTCAGGAGTTAGTAAAAAACACCATGGTGATGTCATAACATTGTAGATTAAGCGTTTGTTTACTTCCTTATTCTGCGTAGGAATCGTACTCAATACTACTCTATAGTGAATGTCGAAAAATTTGTGTTTGGTAAGAAAACCTTACACTCCGACTGTTCTGTTTCACGATCTGAATAAAGATGTACTGTGATCACTAGCCTAGTTTTTTCTATGGATAAAGCGACGAGTAAGTGCCAACACTAAACGACAGTGGCTTGACTCAGACGTAAGGCAACACGTCGTGGCAAGTTTACAATATTATGTATTATCTATTACATTAATTTCACAAGAAAATGGATGAACATCGATTTTAGACATATATCTTGTAGACCAAAAATCAGAAGGCAGTTGATAACTGTAGTCGAGATGTATTTGTTGGCGATCTTGTGGTATCGAAAGAATACCGAGATCGTGCCAAGTTACAAGTATGGTTACTGAGCATAACCGAATTCGTGCAAGATCATAATCAACGGGAGGAAGAATTACTTTAGTACAGTAAAAAAATCACTGGTACAATTGGTTATAATAGTAATTGTTTCCATTACGCCAACGCTATTTAAGCACATGGAAATTATATTTAGAAGTTGGTTCAAACTGGACCTCCACATGGACATTTAGTTTAAATATTAGCACAATCCAACTACTCTATTAACTATTCTTACATGAGACTATATCAGAAATGGTCGAATCTGCAAGTATAATAACTAGCATGTTAACCAATATCTAAAACAATTAAATTCGTCTGAGGCTCCATGCCATCAGTTAATTTGTAGTTGAACCTAAGAATCACACTGACGAACTAAATGATGCCATGAAGCTCATAAATATCCGGATACAAGGAAAGACCAACGGCAGAAGCCTTGTATATATTAGCTAATCCGAACAACCTGAACATAAAATTGGCGTGCAACAAATCGACTGATACAGTGGACCAATCAAGTCACTAAATGAGGTCACAACGTAGCAATGAAAAGCCTTCTAATATTAAGTGCATGTTACTGAGTAAAAATGACTTCATTTTCTAAGGAGCATATGCATATATAAATAAAAAAGACAAATTATGAGCAAATAATCAAAATTAAACCGACTGGTGCGCAAATTTGAAACACTGATGAGGTTAGCTCGTTGCTAAAACTCACGATTTTGATTAGATTTCGTTATTTAAAAAGATTGTACGATAGTTTCTTTTGAGGAAACGTTGAGGTTAGTATGTATGGGTGAAGAGTATCAAGATCCAAAGTATAAGATTGGAAGTCAAAGTTAAAATGTTTTAGTATCAGGAGGAATTGTCGAAAAAGTTAGAAAAACTACAAGTAGTTATCATTTGAGAATCCCGCTAAATCTCTACTTGCATTCTAACTGATACATTCCTATGACCATATGAGCTGCAGTCAGTCCTATATAATATCACACACGATATCAGGTTCTTGTTAACTAAATCTTTTCGATGAATTATTATTGCCATTGTTGATTGTTTTACACGATTTATTACCATTCGTTCCAACCTTTCACGATTCCATAATACAATTCGATACTGCTTACTTCAAACTCTCCGTTGACGAGTCAATTACGTTGCTAATCCAAAACTACAATCCTATCACATTATGGAAACATATGGTAGTAATTACTATTTCACTTGTAATTTCAGTTAAATGTCACTGGGCCCGAGCCAAATCATCCGGCAGTTGGGTCCTATGTATGCATTGAGTTGTTTCTCTACTAAACTGCAGACTAGGAGTAATATATTGTATGTAAATAAACAATATCACAAATTTTATTACTTCTATTTCCAAACACATTCTAGTCAAGGCATTTAAGTTAGCCTACATTTGTTAACCAAATTATAATCGGAATGATTTAAGTAAAAATATAAATGCAGTCTTTCCATATAGAAAGCACGTGAAAAATCGTCTAATCGTTATTCAAAACTATTCTGAATATTGCTTAAATAAGTAACATTTCAATATTATAACTTCCTTGTGAATTTCTAAGTTTTTCTGTAGTAGAATCATAGAGAACATAAAAGCGAGAAGTAACATACTTGTCATTGAACTGAGAATAATCTCTACAAAACTATAATGTACTAAAGACCTTGAGTTAATTAACCGGAATTAAGATGACACCTTAATTATTTTGTGTGAAGCTTAAAGTACAGTAATAAATAACATGTGTTATCAACAAGTGGGAATTCCCAATATTTGGTCTTTAAAATGTTGGAAATCAATAGAAACACTTATTATACAACGATAAAGTGAATTTCAGATAGTGCTTAAAATAAATTACATCAGAAACCCCAAGTCATAACACCAATCCTTGATAAATGATTATTAACAAGTGATACGGACTTTAACTCTACTCATCCTGTTTACATCCTACGTGACTTTATTCTGACAAATGATTTCAATATTTTACTACCATAACTACGTATTGACGTTCCTTTTACACACACTGATATTTTTAGACAATTTTAAATCTGAACTATTATATTTATTAAACAAAATGATTAACATGTCTTTATTAGTAGACAAAGAATGCATATATTCTCTAAATTTTAACTGTTGTTAACATAAGAGTACGCATTTACACATATTCATTCATTTTCACATTGTTTATATCTTAAGAGTTCATATTCTTCTACTTAACAAAATTAACAAACGAATATGATTGGATACGAGTTTGATGTGGATTTATTTATACTAAACGCTATATATTCTTTGATAACTTAGCGAGACTCTAATTTATGGACGAATCTTAAGTGACCTTGAGAGATATTAGCCAAACAGCCAGTAGAGAGTGAAAATATATTATAAAAAACCAAGGAAATAAAATGGATACACTTCTTATACGTGGTTCGAAAACTTGTCAAGGTTAGAAAGAGGTCCAGAGGTTTTAAAATTGTAATGCATGCAGTAAAAGAAATCATCCATATGGTTACAGAACAGTTGAAGTCTGGAGCCATGATAAAGTCTCAAAAACTCTTTCAGCCTCGATCACATGGCTTCAATATTGTTTATGTGCACTACTATTGTCGAGTACACAAAATGCCACATGTGAATAACGACATGATGCACATAACCAAGCCTATGTAGGAGTCTCTACGCTCTCTAAACATCCGTATATACTGTAGTACCTGGCTGCAGCCAGTGTTACTGATATTTTTATTATCCAGCTCGCAATAATTGCCATGATTTTCCCTAGTTAGGAACTATATATGGGGTTTTCATCACGAACTGACATCAGCTATAATGCCAGAAATCTATTTAGCCAAATGGATGAAAGGCTTTCGCGCCAAAATCCGGGAGTTGTTATCTTATACCTGGTTGATTCGTCCACAAATTATAGTCTCGCCGTTTTCTTTGTTATAACCGCTCAACTATCACGTTTTGTACAAAATTCCCTGTGAACCGACCATACGTTAGCATTAAGCACTGAAGTTGGCGCCGTGACCTTAAAATCTCTAAAACGCATCTAATTGGCTCGTCCATAAATTAGTCTCGCCGATAATTTTGATTAATACCATGGAGAAGTTAAGAAAATATTGCTAGAGTGAAGAAGTGACCGAATGCTGCATGCGCTAGTTTCATGGTGTGAAATGATTATTTTGCATTATTCATTCTTGGCTTTGGCTACTTGTCATTAGCTATTCAGTGTTTAGTTAACATTCTCCTATGATAGAGAACCCTTTTAATTGATGGTTGATTCAGTCTTATTTCACCAACCATAAATAACCACTACTTGAGTCACGATGTAATACATTATGATTATATTGCTCCTTACCATTATATACGCCACAGGCTGCAAGTTCAACGCACCTAGGGTAGTTGGGAAGAGTGTAAATGTTTATCAAAATACCTTTTTGGTTGCTCCTCATTGAACCCGTTTCAAGATAGCGATAGTTCTCTTATAGTAACCAAGCATGATGTGGATTTTCCAAATGGATTTAGAAGTAAAGACCAAACGGTTTTGAATAATTTCGGATTCAGACAAAATAACAACAAATTATTCTTCATTGGTTAACTCATGCTTAGGTAGACTAAAACACACAGGATGATATCCAGGTACTTCCCAATAGTAAAAATATAAATTTACATCCAGTTGTTGATAAAGGATTATGAAGAGAAGCCCACGTGTGAGAGTGGGATATGGAAGAACAAGCGTAACCAGAAGGTACGCTTAGTACACATATAATACACCTAAATTAAATAATGAAAACACTCAATAATACGATCTATATAGATTTCCAAGTCTGAGTGGAGTAGCAACGCATGTTTTCGATAATCAATTAGCTTAGTGAAAAACCGTATTTTACCAATCGCGAAAAAGTTGAACTTCGTTTACGTGGTTAAGTTGAAACATAGTGGAACTTAACGACTAACTGTTGCACGACAAACAATATAAATGACTTTCGTTAGAGTTCTTAAAAAGCCTGATAAATCACGTGCTATTTGACAAGTGACCATAAAGCTGATAGATACGAAACAACTGATTATGCCTGAAATGGTTACGATACAATTGCGACCCACTAGTCAATGATGGTTCATGAGAGGTACATTCATAACACAACAATGTTGATTAGAAGTATCGAGCTAACCAATTTGTAAATCTAAAGGTGAAAGTTAGACGATTCAATGGCCATAATTCGGTAGGACTTGCTTCCTGATTTTCAACACAGAATACACAAAATATATATTTATACATATAATATGAAGACCTCGGTTACCATACGGAGGTCTGTGAAACCAGAGCTAGCTAAATAGTTTGTCCTCTATAGTCCTATATCACAGGAAAATTACATTGCGTTGTGTGATGTTCCAGTGATTCGATGCTCAATACCACGATCCTATCGACTGATTTACCCAAAATGGGTAGCAGAACCAGTATGGATATTTCTAGAGAGAACATACTATTTTCCACTGAACATATAAGCTAAAACACTAGTTTGAAGCTGAAAAGTCTCTAAACAAAAGACAATACCATTCAGACAAAACAACACAGTAGTTTATTATGCTTTAAATGTTATATCGGGCAGAAGTAATAAAAGACCGAATTACTTATCCAGAAGACGTGAAATGGTATTGTAAACAGCCTATAGCAGCCAATATGACTGACAAATAATTAGCCTAGAATCACCTGAAGATTTATTTGAGAACAGGCTTAGGGGTCTCACTTTGAATTCTGAATAGAAGACTGAAGTTGCTATTAACAGAGTATTACGATATTATGTGCCATAGTCAATCGTCCAGAAAGTAAATAAGGTTAACGTAGGATACACGTGGAAAAATATTTGCTTGACAAGGTAGACGTTCTACTAGTCTCCCAGTTTTGGTGATTGTACATTCTCAAATGGTGTACGTTCTGGTTTTACGCGAGAAATAATGTTTAGTTTACAGAATATAGTCGTTTGCTTTATTAAAAATAGTAAGCATATTTACATAGTATAAAATTAATAAGGAGTACATTGTTTTTATTACGTCCCAAAAGCCCAGTAAATTAAGTGACTGACAACAAGTATATTCACACTGTTACCCAACAAACGAAGACGTTGCTTCTCCGTTATGTGTTCTGGGAAATCTGTTAGACAAATATTCAAGTTTTTAGAGAAAATTCATTAACAATCACTAAAATGAGTAGTTAATGAACAATTGAATACATATGATTTATCAATATATCTGTCTTTTAGACATAAAGCTATTTAAATATCAAAGATTACTCAGGAAAGTAGTGGAAGACTACTCATTAGGCTAATTTAAAAGAAACCCGCGTATAGGTCAACTTATGTTTATTTTTCTTGTTTTTCTGTCTGATTGTAAGTATTGAGTGGCTTGTCCGACCAGCTTCTTTTCTATTATTCCCTGTTTACGTTAACGGATGTATGAAATATATATATATATATATATATATATATATATATATATATATATATATATATATATATATCCGAGACCCATCTTCCTATTTGTCTTATTCTATTCCGTTATTCACTAGCGCGCATCAAGTTAATAAATATGTACGAGGTTAGGCGGACTTATAAAGTGGTGGGCCCAAAGTGATATGGTGCTAGCGCTTCAAAAGAAGTAAATGTTATCGGTCGTATTCCCTGAAAATAACACGCCACAGAAATTTCACCATCAGAATAAGTTTCATTTAAACATAGATTAAAATGAAATATAGACGAAAGAAAATAGCAAGGAGGTCGAAATAACCCGTAAAAGTATTTCCATGGAAGTCTATCGATAAGGACAATAGTATTCAATTTGAGATGTCTATTAAAATCAAAAGGTTATACATGTCCCATAAATGCAAGTAAGCAAACAAATGTGATTAGTTGGTGTAATTTAGTCATTGTCGACATCTTTGTGAAGCAAGCTGAAAGTGAGATTTGATTGATTCTGAAACCGCGTTGTAATAAATACCTTTGGAAATTTTACCTTTCAATTGAGTAGTTATAATACGGATAAAATACAGGATGGACTAACGTAATGAGAACACACATACACTACTAGTTCTAATCAAAAATAAATGGTCAGTCCATTAAACAAGACAGTCAATTATAATTAACCATTGATTTAATTTATTTTAGCTAAATGTAAATGATGCCTTTACAGACTTTAAAAGATGCTGGTTCACCATTTTAAGTATCGACTGATCTTGTGGTCGGATATATAAGATTTTAAGACTTCGTAGTAGTTTGAAGTAATCGTATTTGTAGCCAAATTCACTTGTAGCAATTAGTTTCAGGTTCTTAATCATAAATATATAATTAAAGACCATTTATATTTGGGCGAATTGGTAATATCGGTCTTAACGAAGAGGAATGAGGTATAAACCATAGTGGTTATAATAATTGTGTCAAAAAGTACAAAACGATTTTGAAAATTTATTTGCCTAGAACATCTGAGTTAGCATTGAAGTACAAAAAAGTAACTGAATCTGTTCGCTTTTAGTGCAACCTCAGATGTCTCTAAAACCTTCCCCATGTTTTTTTTAAAAAATCATTTGTTCAAAATCTAAACTATATCTGACTTTCAAATTACAAGCACTAACCTCAGCCTATAATACTAAGATATATATATATATATATATATATATATATATATATATATATATATCACTAGAAAAGATTAAGTTTCCACAAAATTAGATTTTTATTTTGCTGTCAAGCTAGCAAGAGTAAGAGCTTTAAAGTTTGTTTAAAACTACCCAACGAATCGGTATTGTATCGCTTACCATTTTCAGTGTTGTTACTACATGATTTTTGTTCTTTCCTATTTCTTTACAAAACTGTTATCTAGACTTTGTAGCCCATTCATCAGTGTCGCAATCTACGAAGTCTTCCAATATATTCATGATAATAAACTAGATCTTGCAACTAAGACATGGGTATGAAGTAAACACGAAGAAAGTGAACTAGCAAATATCATGTCTGAAAGAAATCTAGAACAACTGAAAGCTCACAATTATTTAAAATTTATCTATCAATTAACATTAACTTGTACAGCACATACATTAGCTGGATGGGGGGACTATCATTTAGTTCTGTGTGTATAAAACCAAACAAATCCATCAAATAAAAGAATAAATTAGCCTTAAACGTTTTACTGTCTGGAGAATGAGAAATGCAAAACAGAAGATTTGAATTAAGAACGCAGGAATGCCAATTAATAATCTCGAAACATCGTAATTGGTAAATGATTTTGTTGAATTTTTACACTTTTCCTTTCTTAGTAACATTATTCTTCATACAAAATTATGATTTAACGCTGAGTAAACTGCAAACAATATTTACAGTTGAATTTTTTGTTTAATGATATATTATGTTTAGACGATGATTTAAAGTTGAAAATATAATAGACTTTAACAAAAAACATATTTGTGATCGAGTTCCTAAACTTTTCAATACAATATATTTTAATTACAACTTACCAAAACTTTTTGGGAAACACATCATATTGGCTACTTCACGAGAATGGAAAAAACGTAGTTTCAAAAGTTTGGCATACTGTAACACAGCTTGTTTATCTTCTTTATTGGCCTCATAGTAGTTGGCTATTTTTTCACTTGTCTTTATAAGTTAGAGAAGAAAATCGCCAATTAGTACAAATTAAAACCAGTTATTACGAAATAGACGAACAATGGCTAACAGTGAAATCTGGGAACCGCTTTTCGTCATGTTTGGGACTCGTCAGCTTAGTGCACCTTCATCTGAGAGTTAATGCTCACTCCGAGACTGAAACTCAGTATCTTTCGCTTTAAATACTCAGGGGATTATCCACTAAACTAGTGAATCTAGATAGTCATTCAATTATGCAACGCGCCCGATTTCAATCCCAGAGCATCAACTCTGAGGTGAAGGTAAACCCAGCTGACGAGTCACAAACAGGACGAGACACGCTTCCTGGATTCCACTACTTACAACATCCCATTTATTTTATTTAAAAAACTTGTAACGTTATGACAGCCAGCACAGGATGTACATACAGTAACCAGAACTGACCGAAATCCAGTCTATAATATTAACGACAAACTAACCCGAAGCATTATGTTGCATGTATATAAGCTATGGAAGTGAATTATTGAAATATTGAATAGTTTAAATCTAGCATTGAAAGGAAACAAACTAATAAGACCTCTCTTTAAACGATCCTGCTACTCTTATAGCCTAATATTTTTGGGACACTACTTCACTCGACTGGTCCCTGTATCAGAACACGGTAGAATAAGAACGAAACTACATTCCAAATAAACTAAATTGAGTGGGGATAACAATTACAGTAAGAAAAACATTAGTATATTAACACTTTTAAACGAGAAGAATCTAGAGTCTCCAATATCCGCTAGTGTTGATTTGGACAATAAATGGACGATCGGCGTGCTCCGACACAATCCTGAACTGAACGTGCTTTAATCCAATCTATATCCTTGTAACACAAAAAAATCTAGATTTTTCGGTAGTTATTATAATCAGGACATATGAACTACTCAAGATTGGAGTTGTATCGAAAAATAATACTAGAAATTAGATTTTTGTTGAAGATAATAGTAGATATGAATTTATCACACGTTATAACCAGACCAGTAATATAACGAGTAGATAATCTCATATGCGATTAACGAATAGTGAAATAATGACATGTCCATAGACTTCTTATACGGTCCTAATGTTGTAAGCAGCTTAGTAATTATGTGTAACGTTTATTTATAAGATTTTCAATCATATCTTTAGAGATTTTAACAATACTTATGAAATGAACGAAGTTATATATTCATAAACAACCTCTTTATTGATGAGTAAATGTCCACAACAGTATCCTTGTTCCTTTCATAGAGAGTAAAATATGGAGAGATTTCTCAATATACACACACTGCCTTTAATAGTCTAACACAATATAAATTTTTACCTTACAAGCGAACATTAAAATATTTCAAGACTAAATTTATCAACACGTTGCTTGCGATTTAGACGATAGCTTATGCATATCTAAAGCCAGATAAACAACCCGGAAAGATTGAAAAAGCATTAATCTACAGAAATTAAAAATATACGTATGAATCAAAGAAGAATAGATGTGAATTGAAAATTACTGTGAATAATAACACTTAATACTGAATTCATCTTTTAATGATTATGTAGGCGCAGTGAACTTATAAGATGGATCTGTACATGTTTAAAATTCACAAAACATTAGATACATACCAGATCGTTAAAGTAAACGACTTGTTCTAATTCTATTATTTACCTCTGTACTAATTAAAATAATTAATATTTATACACAGTTTTCTTAACTGATGAATTGAACATCTACCATGACCTTAATCATCATTCCTAATTTCCTACCTCTTGTTTCTCAATTTTACTCAGCTAATTGTTATGTCTTGTTACTGGGGTTCAGTACGGTCTACGATGAATAATATTGTCCGCCCGGCAATTTTTGTATTTTTTTAAAAAATTCCCACCACCCCATTAAAAATTTTTTCCACACCCAAATTACAATATTTTTCATCCTGTGTCTCGTCCAATGAAATGACTAATTTTAAAAATTCGATTTAATTGGTTAGTTATGTCTTGAAAATTGTTATTAATTATCAGTACTTGTAGACGAAGTACATTTTAATCGCCATTATGGAGGACATTAACGTGACAAGTACAAGTGCTGGTGTTTCTAACGTCACGGAAATGGAGGAAGTCTTTTTGACAAGCTTGTTTCTGGTTGCGTTCTCATCGGTTGAAGCGTTAAAGACCGCTACCACAAATTTTGAAAGATCCACTTACAGTCATTATGTAGTGAGAGATTCGCATGTTGGCAGAGATCGAAATTCGTATATTAAATTTGTGTGTTGGAGAACTGGGCGTATAAGATCTAGAGGTTCGTCACAGCGTATTAGACGGAGGAGGTAATTTGGTTAATGTTATTATAATCTGTTTCACGAAGAGCTTCCATGAACACCCAATGTCCGGCCTTCATGTTTTGTAAGATTGTAGACGGCTACTGGACTGTTGTACGTGGGAATGTGCATCACAATCACGAGTGCAATTCTCTGAGGTACCAAGGTAATTCATGGGTGCGTAAGTTAACGGATGGGGAGTTTGAAACTGTAAGACCGCTGTATTCCACATAAAGAATTTTGCTTACCAATCTTATGGGAAACTTCTGACTGATCAAGATGTTTGTAATATGCGGTACAAAGTGTTCTCATATGCGAACCTTTCAATTTATAATGTACACCATAGGTGATTACGGAAAATTGCAAGCTCACATAACATCCTTGGGTGGGCTTTGCGAATACGGATTAGACGATGATAACTGTCTATCGTATTTCTTCTTCATGCCTGCTGAGCAATTGAATTTGGCCGGTCACTTTTTTAACGTAATTGGTTTTGACGGGACGTACAAAACGAATAACGAGAACGTTCATTTATATCAAGTCGTTGTTCTGGATATGAATTTTAGAACAATACCCATCTGCATTGCCCTTTTAAGTCGCGAAACGTCAACATTCATTTCTGGATTCCTGCTTTTTTTCCAACGGTGTACCAACAGTCGACAGCTGGTAGGCATTGTGATCGATGATTCACCTGCATAGCTGCTGCTATCACGCAGGTGTATCCGAATGCCCACCATATTCTGTGTCGCATACATCTTGTTCGGAATGTGAGAAAGAGGGTAACTGTATAGTTTATTAAGATTAACTCATTAACCGTTAATGTAGAGGGTGCGATCAGAAAGTGTACAACTGTTCTTTCGCCTCATGTTCACTCGAACGGTTGAGAGGTAAATCAAAATCTGCATAACATGATTTTGTAGTTTTAACAACGTACTTTCGTTAATCGAAATGTCGGACGGAACGTTTGGCAGATACGCCGTGAATAAATCTTCCGACAATACAGACTGCGTTATAGGAATGCGAAGGTGTCGCTTCAGTAGTTGATAGGCAGCTGGTGTCAGTAGTTCCTGAAGTCGACCAATGTCGGCTTTCCTCAGACAATCCGTTGAATATTGCTGTAATCTTGCTTCCATCCATAATCCAGTACGAAGCAGCATACTGAAAATGGATCAGAACATGTGAGTTTTTCGATTAAGGTGATAAATCTTGAACACTCGGTGACTCGTCTCAGATCCATTTGTAATATTTGCAAATTACAAAGGTCATTCAATATAGGTCAGGATGATTTGCAGTAAAGTGTTCAGTCACAATAAGTGGGAGAGCATTATAGGAAAATTGAAAACGCAAAAAATTTTGTGTCAATGAAATGCATAGTATGAGAACTTAATCTTGTCAATTGAGATAATAATAATAAGGATAATAGGGACAATAAATAATAATAACATTTTAAATGTTCATTGATGCAGTTGACCTTATTCATATTTATACGTTTATTGTCGATAGATATTTGTTGAGTCAGACGACGTAGGCTTGTTCATTTACACTTTATGAAACTGATATTTCAAATGCTTGTCAAAAATGGTTACATTCATAATGTATAGATATTTCAGCTTTCGTATTACGGTTAACAATATTCACAAATGACTGATTAAACACACTAGTTTTTATTACGACCAAAAAATTAATTTTAAAATACAGAACTACAAATAATTTACAAGTGAAAACAATAAACCGTTTCAATGGATTTTAAAATTAACCGCATTGAAATCTAACGTTTTCTAATTCTCATTAAGAATGACCATTTACAAAATAAACGTTTACTAAATATTAAGTACCTATTTGGGAAACATTCTTACTACTTTGATAGACCGTCAAAGTCGCTTCATTAAATTGTGGTCTACGGTTTGTTCACTGGAATTATACATATTGCAATCAGTAATTTATCATGATAAATCATTGATATGTTGGTTTGTTTCTCCGATTAACAGACCATGTGTCACTAAAAAACTTATGCACACACTTCGGTAATAATTTGTTTATTAATTGGGTATTCAACATTAGACTACCAACCTAATTCATTAATCACTATTGTCAAATATTCAAACCGGTTTCCAGTTCTTTTTTCCCAAAACTTTCTTTTAACGTGATACATATAAGTAGTCGTGGCAACATAACTAACAACTTCAATTGAAGGTTGACATTAAATCACTTGATCGAAAATCAAACATTTATCTCAATACACATTTACTAACACTAGGATTTCAGTTGGTGTTTTTTTCTTGAAAAGTCTAAATTCTTTTCAAGACTAACATTACACAAAAATAAATATTCATTATCATTAAATTTCAAACGTAAAATGCAAATTCTGACATCCAATAAAAGAACTTGATGCTATTTCGATTTTAACTAATCAGATTGCAAAGATAAACAGTTTACGACCAATTAGAAAATTATTAAAGGTGATAAAATTTTTGTTAATTTTCACTTCAGTACACACTTGCAAAACAAGTATACGAATCAATGATACCTAAATTTTTCATTCACACCCTACCATTTTTTTAAATGGGTGGTAGGGATTCATATTTGCCGGGCACTGAATGTCGACCGTCTACGATGTTACGGATTTAAGAACGAAAACGATTGAGCTTCCCTAATACAATCGGCTCTCTTCGGAGCTGACAATAGTCAACTATGCTCAACACATTAAACCTCGATGGCTAATTCAGGAAGAAGACGGAATTGCAGGTAACCTGATATCCGTAGTAGCACAAGCAACTCAAACGAAATTGGTACAAAAGTTGTTACTATAGTAGCAGAACATGACCTTTGAGCATGTAGCAACTTAGTGAACTAAAAAACACAACTTAACAGAGGGCAAAGGTCATGTGGAAAATCGAATTGGTAAAAAGTATACGAGCGGTTATCGTTCCGGAAGATATCTTAGCTCTTCTAATAAAATTTAACTATTTTTGCGATTGCCTTAGCTCTATTTTTCTAATATTGCATTATCTCTGACACAAATCTTTAATTTCAAACGACTCTGTTCCCATGTTCTTTATAATTTCATTTTCTAGAATATTGATATATTTCGTCTATAACTAAACAAGCTTTTTAATTTCTCGACAAATATATTTCCATCACTGTATATCTACATGTCAAACTCAATGCTATTCAAGACCACCTCTATGACCTTGAATTATTATAACAAAAACATTTTAATCATCTTATTATATTCACTAAGTCTACTGTTATTATTCGTGTTACGTAATCTAGTATTATAACCTTTTTATTACGTCATGGTTAACTGTGTTCACATTTCCTCACGGAATTAGTACTTCTACAAAAACAAAATTTTCATATATATACGATTGTACAGCTTGATAATAAATTCGTTGAAAAGAGATCCTTTCGCTGAACTTCGTGTTTTAATTTTAATGTTTAAATGGGAATTATCTGTCAAGACCATTTTGACATAGATCATGAGTATTTGTTGTTTCTTTGGTGATTAATATCAATGTTTTAATATTGTATCCACAAAATAACTGGATTCGTATTGATCTGCTACACTTGTTATTTGATCTCCAGTCAGATTAGTATTTTATTCATAAGTATTAATAAAACCGAAATCAATTAGGACGATTATCATTACTCATCATACGAATTGTCCGAAACAAAAGATTTTATTGGTGAACAGACCATCGTCAAAATAATCCGAAGTTAATTTTTCAATGGTTGAACAAAGATGTTTTTTAAACCAGTTTCCAAAAGAATGCTATACGTAGTGGAGAATTTTTTAAACAAAAATACCATTTCAATAGTTGAAATCATGAATCAATTGAAGCTAGACCACCATGGAAAACCTGGAAGCACTGGACGGCCGTTTCGTCCTAATATGGGACTCCTCAACAGTGCGCATCCACGATCCCGCACCCCGCGGGATTCGAACCCAGGACCTATCAG
Organism: Schistosoma spindalis; assembly: GCA_946903255.1. Lineage (NCBI taxonomy): Eukaryota > Metazoa > Platyhelminthes > Trematoda > Strigeidida > Schistosomatidae > Schistosoma > Schistosoma spindalis. The sequence goes on along the minus strand of OX336417.1, from coordinate 23,188,500 downwards.
TCTCGCGCCAGGCGCTTAACCAACTAGACCACTGAGCCGGCATCCAACGGTGTTAATGTCTAACTTCAACTAATTCACGAAGTTGCGCCACCGTCACCATTGTCTTCAGTGAGCTGATATCTCACAACAGACCTGGTTGAACTCCACTGGATGCGCACTGTTGAGGAGTCCCATATTAGGACGAAACGGCCGTCCAGTGCTTCCAGGTTTTCCATGGTGGTCTAGCTTCAATTGATTCATGATTTCAACTATTGAAATTACCAATTCTCCACAAAACCCATTCTAGTAAAAATACCATTCTTCACATTTAAGGAAAGAGGCATACATCAACCTTATTATAACTTAATAACAAAATAGGCCTTTTCTTACTAATAGAAAAAACCTACTTCATTTTCCATAGATGTTTGAAATACAGAACCTGTACCTTCCAATCGTTTCGAATAACCTTTTGTAAAACATCTTGTTTTCTTATCACAAGACCTGACGATATCAAGTACACGGAAATAACGTTGAAGGCACTTCTCATCTAGAAAATATAACTTGTAAAAGTTGACAAGTTAACTCATATAATCTTACCTTTTTAGGACTATCACTTGGTACCAATACAAACTCCGATATTGGTCGACAGAATTGGATATATTCAGTGAAATTATCATCTGTATGTTCTATATGGCTTATATAAGAAAAATATATACATGAATATGTACGTTTTACGAAGAAATACGTAGATTTTTGAAGGTCGAATATTATTAACAGTTCAAGGTTATTTAATAATAAAGTTTTTTACTGAGTTTTCAGAGCCAGAAGAAATTGTTATTCGGCGAGACTATAATTTATGTACGAACCAATCAGATTTAGGATGACAGGTCCCAATTGTCTAAATAGCGTCCTGGTATTTTAATTGATGTCACTTCGTGATGAAAACCATAGATCTAATTCCTAACCCTAACCATTAACTGTAAATCATAATTTATTCATACTGCTTTATAACCCTCATTTGGCCCTAGTAAGTCAGTCAGCTGCAACGTAGGACCAGGCGCGTATATGCATCGGTCCAAGTTGCCATACCTCATTAGCACAATAAGGTGAACACCAGATTCATAGAAGTAGTTAATTCAGTAGTGGTAATATATAGAAGAAAGATCGCATATAAGGACATAGTACAGGAAGATAGAATTAGTTCCTAGAAAGAAAGACATGAAGCGATTCTAATCTCTTAGTTTAAGGGAAGACAGAGAGTGTATGCACCGACGCCATTGTGATGAATTCCGAGCCATGTCACCAAGAGTCTCCAACCATTGGTTACGATAGTCACGCGGACCCCAACCAGGTAGTCTGCATCTACAAACATGGCTCAGACCAGAAGTTAGTGACTTCAAGCACTGATGCCACGTTTTGGTTTGGCCGCCCCTAACTTTCTTCCAATCATCCCTAACACCGGTTAGCATTGCGCGTCGTGGTAATCGGTGTTCAGGCATACGTAGCACGTGGTCCAACCATCTCAGTCAATGAAGATTCATAACCTCATCAACTGATTTACCATCATTCCCTAATACCCTGCGTCTAACTTCACTATTACTTACCCGGTGATCCCAGCAGATACCCGCAATATTTCTGAGGCACCTGTGGTCAAATACTAGTAGCTTACGAATATCTTCTACTCTTAAAGGCCATGTTTCACAGCCGTATAGTAGAACGGAAAGAACTGCCGCGCAGTATACTCGTCCCTTAATTGATAGACGGATATCTCGCCTGCGCCATAGATGACATAAGTTGGCAAAGGCCAAGCGAGATTTTCGAATCCGTGCTGAGATTTCGTCAGACACCAACCCATTAGGGCTGATCACACTTCCAAGATTAGTGAAGTTGTCAATGCGTTCGACTACTTCACCCCCATCCTTAGTTCAGGTGTTGACGCAGACCAGTCCTGAAGCAACAACTTGCATTTGGAGGGAGAGAAGCGCATCCCAAATATTCTGGTATTGTTGCTCAGTGCTGCTAAAAGACTCTGCATTTCATCAGCATCTTCACCAAACAGGACTATGTCATCTGCGTATTCTAAGTCAATAAGTGGACCTCCTGGTAGGGGATCAATACCTGAGAATTCAGTCGATGAGAGCGTTATTTCCATCAGTAGATCTATGATGAAGTTGAACAAAAATGGAGAAAGTGGACAGCCTTGGCGGACGCCACTTGAGGTTGCGAAAGCAGATGACAGTTCGCCATAAGCTCTGACTCGACTAGTAGTGTTCGAGTAAAGAACCTTCACTAGGTTTATGTACTTCTGAGGTACGCCTTTCAATGACAGACACTGCCACAGAACCTCTCGGTCAACAGAGTCAAACGCTGCTTTTAAGTCAAGGAATACAACCATAGTTTGGAGGCCGATAAGTATGCCTGTGTTCTAGAACCTGACGAATGAATATGTGGTCGATGCAGCCACGACCAGGTCTGAAGCCAGCCTGATTTTCACGTGTTTGCAGCTCACGAGTCTTAGTTAGGCGTCCGAAAATTATCGAAGCTAGTATTTTAGATATTATATTAGTTAAACTAATCCCTCTGTGGTTGTCACAGGATGATTTTGACTCTTTCTTAAATATTGGGACGATAAGTGATTGTGACCAGTTAGATGGGATGACGTCTAACTCCCAGATTTTAGCTAAAATATTAGTCAACCTAATCGCTAAAACTAGACCACCATCCTTAAAGACCTCTGGGGCCAATCCATCTGGACCAGCTGCCCTTCCTCGTTTCAGATTAGCTATAGCTTTTTGAACTTCAGCTAGAGTTGGGGAACCTACTTCAATGTTCCATTCATATTGTCTGGGAATAGAGGGTAGTTGTAGAGTAGCTGAAGGTCAACTGAACTGCTCCTTAAAATTTTCCGCCCATCGTTATAACCGTCTGGACTGGGAGCAGATGAGAGTGTCGTCTTTTTCCGAAATAGTCTGACTTACACTTGATTTATTAATTCCAGTTTCTTTTATTAGTCTGTAGAGTTGTCTTGTGTTCCCTATAGCCGCCGCCTTTTCCATCTCTTTTGCTTTCGTTGCCCACCACTGCTCACGATCGTTCCTTAGACTTTTGCTTAACCTAGATCTGATTTCTTTACGCTCTTCATCGTGTTCAGAACCTGATGGGATGAGTTTACGAGAATCTATCAGTGCAATAGACCTTGACGAAATCCATTGGTCCTTTGTAACCCTGTGGTTTAAATCACTAGTAGATGTCACTGCTGTTTCCACAGCTGCTTGTATGTCTTTCCAATCAACATCGGGGTCAGCCTCGTTTTCAGAACTACCTAAGTGTGACCTCAGTTGTTCCTTGAACCTACTTTTGGTTTTCTCATTACTCAATTCGGTTCTAATGAGTCTTTTTTGTTTGGCTCTTTTGCGTCCAGTGAGGCGCAAGCAGATGCGTGCTCGTATTAAGGCATGGTCGGAGTCCAAGCAGGTACTCCAGAATGAGCGACAATCTTCTATCGGCCCTCTCCAACGATGACTGATGGCAATATGGTCTATTTGAGTCCATCGTTGGTTTGGTGCAGGGGGTCGCCATGTTAGACGATGTCTCGCCTTATGCTTAAAATTTGTGTTTGCTAAAAATAAACGATTGTCTGAGCACAGTTGCAGCAGACGATCACCATTATCTGTTCTCTGTGCCGGAATACTAAAATACCCACCTAAATGTCTTTCTGTTTCGTTTAAGCTTCCTACCTGGACATTAAAGTCGCCTGCTACGAGTACTATGTCTGAACGTTTAGCTTTCTGAAGAAGTTCAGACAGCTTTCTGTAAAATTCATCTTTCACTTCATCCGAACTGCAGTCAGTGGGAGCGTAGGCAGAAACGACGAAAAGGCAACGACGTGTGTCCCTATCCTTTCGAGTTCTTACGGAGCCGTTTAGCCGAACAGCGCATAGACGACTATTGACGGGGATCAACTCTACTAGCGCTTGTTCCGCCCTCATGCTTAGTGCTATGCCTACACCTGCAAGTCCACGAGAACTAGCCATCGGGTCACCAGATACACGGGTGTATCTCGTCGGCTCTCCGTTTTGCCGAGGTGAGGTCAAGTGAATGACCGCACTAGGATCCTGTATGCGTGTTTCAGAGACACAGCATATATCAATGGTACGAGATTCTAGGGTTTTAGCCAAGGAAGCCTGCTGACCGATTCGACATAGTGTGCGTACGTTGAAGGCTCCAATGTATAGTTTGGAGCGAGGTTTCAGTAGACCTGGGACAGTGTTTTGCGCACTAGAATCGTTGGCTGTGGTGACACTTGAGGAAGCCGAAAGAGGGAGTTTAGATTTCAAAGTCGATGTAGGAGGAATGATAGGAATTGAAGAGGGAGGTTGATTATGAATACAGTGGTCTTGAGTGCTGTTAGAGGTATGAGGGCGGTTATCACTTCCCGGTTGCCCACACCGTGGAAGGGTTCTGCTGGAGGTACTTGAATAGGAAATTGGATTAGAGGTGGTCACAGTGACCTGAGAGTGTGACCGCAGTGCCCAAGGGACAGCTGCTTGAGGTCGGTCACACACGACCTTTTTATGAGTAATTTTTGTGTTAGCTCCATACTTGTTGAGACCTTACCGTCGGAGACGGATATCCGTGGGATAAGGCGAGGTGTGCATTTTTAGGGTCGACCTTTTCTAACCCCTCCCCTCCTTTTGGGAAGGCAGCATCGCTGTCATGCTGGTTGTCTGAAGGAAACACCTTACTGCTGTCACACTTCTGTACAGTCAGCAGTACGACTTCGCCTTCGGACTTTGGTTTTGTTGCTTTTAGTCTTACCGCTCTTCAACCGACCTGTCTGGCATGGTAGGACCTTGAGGAACGGTTGTTCCAGCCAGTATAGCTCAGTCGCTTCATCACGATAGGCAAGCCCGACCACCACGTCAAGGTAGCAACAACGGTCAGGCCCTAGTAAGTAGGTGGACATTCCGCTCAAAGTTCGTTCATAAATTATAGTCTCATCAACTATTCTTTAATGAAAAAATACTAGCCTAAATGAATTTAAACGCTTCATTTTTTACTTGTGAAATATTATTGGTATCTATTAAGATCTTTGTAAAGAACAATTTTTTATCGATTAAACAGGATCTTTGTGTAGACAATAAACCTACTTCTATTTTATGCCAATAAAATATAGATTCATAAAAACGGAAGATATCGGGTTTATATTACTTTACGGAGTACCTGCACTATATTTGATTATCTGCAACAAAACTACATGAGGAACCTTAGTTTTTCCAATATATAAAGCAAACACTCAAAGAATTGTCCATCATCGCAATTGATTGATATAAGCAGAAGCGTGGGAAACTGTAGGATGGATGAAATGGATTCAAATGAATAGAAACACTGAACAAGCTGCTTTTTCGAAATAGTGAATCGGAACAATCTGTGGTCACTTAAGTTCACTGAACTGAGAATTAACTCTATCAGGTAAATCTGTCATAGTTAATGACTAATAACATAATAGTTGGATTGGAACACAGTATAAAGTATAAATACATAAACATATATTTCACAAACTCGATCTGTTTAGAAGTTAAATATAAAGATTGTCGATGAGCTATTAACTAGGGTAGAAGAGCTCTCAAGTATTTTGGGAAATTATATTGTTTTTCAATCGCATCATTACTTTCAGATGAAATGTGCTTCCTGAACATAAAAGAACATGGAATTCTACACTAATTATTGAAACTCAAAAATATTTACCTGATAACACCACTGCATGAAGTACATTGACAGCCAGGTAACATGGGTGCATCGATCGGTGGTCGCATATCAATTGATTCTGATTGTCCCATCTTAAAATTTGAATTCCAAGATGATGAACGCAAACGAGCAAGAAGATAGAAACGAAGGCGACAGTTAGGTATGCCAAATTGCAAAGGAGAAAGTAGAAATTGCTAAAATATAAACCAAATTAATTAGATATATAAATATAAAACGCAGTACGTCAGTTAATCAAGGAATACATTCAGTAGTTATATTTACATGTATATGTAACATATTCACTTTATTCAGATGCAAATGAAATTTAAATTTAATCAAATTAGGTTAATAAAGCTTTCTAATGAAATCTACCATTGGTTTATTGTTAAAATCAAACATTTAATTGTATGTAAATGATAACACAAACATCATAGATACTTATTTACTCATAGTTTTATTGGTAACGGTTATTATGCTTCAGTTCTTGCAACACTAATAGTAATTACTAAATATTTACGGCTTAGTGAATTATTTAAGTTTTTTAAACAAGTCTTCAGTAACACTGGCAAAAGACTTAGTTTTGCAAGAATATTATTTGTGGACATTAAGTTAATCAGATAACCTAGGAGAATTAATCTGCATTCCTAAAGAACGTCACAAGTCAAAATGATTTCACGTAAACATTTGTAAGGTTCTCATAATGTGGACGTACTTGTTCAACAATCTTAATTTTTTCGTAAACAAAGTAAATTACATTCAAGTTAGAAAATACGAATGGTATGCATTTACAGAAGAAAACTTAGGTTACAAATGATAGTGGGATATAAGTAAATGTCGTCTAAGGAAAGCTAAATAAACCTCCGCATAAAAGCACTATAAACCATTCTCAAGTATACAATGTTGAGTATGGTCTTCAACTTGTTCCTTAGATTATGGTCCTGGTAATTAACAATCATTCTCATCACATATGTTTACGTATTTTAACAAATAATATGACTCAAAACCAACTAATTCTCAATCTTTTTGAATTCCACAGATCAGCAGTTCTTATAACTGCTCAGGAATTTCATATCTAACCTACTTAGGTCTCTCGTTTTAAGCTGGAATCATAGGTCGTACATTCATCAATTTACACTATTGGGACATACAGAGACTTTTTTACTCTAGGATACAACGCGAACAGTTTTCGTTTACATGTCTCCATGACAGATTGGATAATATGTTAGCTTTACCAGGGTCATATAACTTTCTAGTTGATTGTCGTAAAAACTTCCGCAATTATTTCTACATTCCACACAAACATGCTTAAGTCCCATCAACGTGACTACATTTACAAATGACTGATATACCGTAACTTTTGAAGAAGCATATAATACACACTTGAAACTTAAATTGGTGAGAAGTATTATAGAGAGACTCGGATGTTACTTTTGCTCTGTTAATTCCCCTTAAACGTGCATGGAATTCAATAATTACAAAGACTACCTCAATAAGCTAAATTTGCGGAGCTTTTACTGTCGTTCCAGGCAACGAGCACTAATTATCTACAGTGTATAATATTTATCCGACAAAACGAAGTGAACTATGAACTATTTCTTCGGTGACTGATAAAAGGACATCAGTTTGACTTGTCTACGGTTAGGTTCAAATGACAATCAGTTCATTTCGTTTAAAGTACCGTATATTAGTCTTCGCGGAATGTCGTACTGTAACCGAATAACTATACAGAAATGGTTTAATAATATATGAAAGATCTAAATCTTAACTGATAACATTTAATGATTCAATATCCGACTTCAAAGAAAATGAAAGTAAAATTAGGTACTCTTACTCGATATTCATAATCACAACTGTTTAGTATTTCTATCAGTTGTCGCCATGGTTCAGAATGTTCAAATCCCTTTACGTTCTCAAGTATAATTCCTCTTGGTTTCAGACTAAAATTTATTAATCAAATGACTGAACTCACATGCTTATTAGATCAAGAACATGAAAAAACGAAGAGCTCCTGTTATCTGATTCACACATGCGTTTCCCTAACCTTGTGAATGGCTGACAAGGTGGACAGAGACTCCATACGTTTGCATTTAAGCTGCATACATAATCTGGACTGAAACTCTAAGGCTTACAAACGTTGCACATAACTAATTACCTCGATAACACGATTTAGCGTCAATGTATTGGGGAAATTGTATTTATATACATCAGTTGCAACATCATTTATCTCTACGGCAGCAACTACTTCATGTTTCACAGTAGACTCTTTAAGTAACGTTAGTTGATATTTTGAATACTTTTAAAAGCAATATGCATTCCTCCTATTCCTGCATACAATTCCAAAACACGCATTTTGAATAAGAAAATGAATAATAGATATCTAGAATAAAGAATTAAAGTATTTTTTATTGAACAGATATTAGAAATGTTCTAGCGAAGATTACACAGGTAAAACATATTACAATTAATAGTTATAAACAGCTTTAATTCCATTACAACTCGTTTAAGTTTTTGTTGAGTGTTTTTACCATTGTCGATACAATTGTTTTTATTTCTATAATAATTTTCTTAACTTTCTACCAATATATTGCAACTGTGCATCAACCTGAATCAACATATATTCGCAGAAGATCCGACTCTATTTACTTTCATTTGCCATTAACATTCATACTACATAATTATATTATGTCCTATTAAAAAAATGAGCCTTGGTAAATTTAGGTTTTTCTAAATTGTCTGTGCATTCTGATTAAAAATTAGTAGGGATGCCTCTAGTGCATAAATACAAATAATTGTGAAATGCACTTTTCGTCACATAATAGAATGCAAAAAGCTCGTGTAACCAACATTTTTCTATCACAAGATATCAAATCATTTAACCAGGTTACGGGTTATCTAGTGTGAGCTCTTACAAACAACAGGAATATATTTCTATTGACCTGAATTTCATTTGCATTACTAATCAATTATTATTGAAGCTTGTTAACAATCGTCAATTCTAATTTATCTATCCTGAGTACAAATTTTTTTGAGAACGAAGATTACTTCTGATGAGACAGATTTTATGCCGCCGACCAAGATTAATCTGGAAGCCAATTACTCGAATACCAATAACCGATTTAGAGCTTATTGTTACATCAAGTGGTATTTGTCAGAGCCGTCCGTCTCCGCTGAGTCGTGGACATGCTCTTTTACCAGGATTCAGCCAGTTCTAAGCAAGATAGGAATCTAGCATAAATGTTCATTGGTTCAAGTTGCCACATCACGTCAACATAGGGAGGTGGTCGAATCAATTTAATCAGTGATAGTAAAAAAGGATGAGACAGAGAATACGATTCGCGGACAAATCAATGAAGCAAAAAGTATAAAGTGACATTGAAACTAAGAATTCGAGGTTAGAGAAAGAATTAATGTATATAAGGAACTACGACCGATTTTTAGCCTACACTAAAAGTATTCAGACACCGATAATGACGACGAAGCTGACCCCGACAAGGAAGTCAAAATCTACCAACTGAGCGCACACAAACTCAGTCAATTCACGGATTAATGCGACTGTTTTCGTTTGCCCGTCGTTCACTTTCTTCAATTATATCCTTGCCCCAGATAACATTGATTGTTATGGTAGGTAGTGGTTGAGCATAAGTAAATAGATATTCAATGGTAGATAAATCCACAAAATAAAAAGTTTTGTAAGTCTTCGACATTTGATGCTGACCTGACTAGCTTCAGTGGACACATCTAGCTGCAGGCGGTCGATTACGCATCCGTATCAGACGAGTGGGTACGCGACACTACACAGGTGAAATTATGTACTTACCCTTACTGTAGGAAAACCGTGTACATCATACCATGTTACAAATCTCGAGATAAGGTTGACGAACAATTATTGGCCCATAAGTATTACTCTAGTTATCTATAGAATTATGGAAAAATTGTTAGTGATGAACTCTCCAACTATTTACTCGCTGACAAAATGTAGAATCTTCTGACCACTATAAGCAACAATGCAGGCATGTTCGAATGCGATTCTCTCCCTCGAAATGCAAAATGTTGCTTCAGGATTGGGTTGCACCGACACCCGAACTAATGATAGGGAGTGAAGTAGTTGAGCGTGTCGACCGATTCACTTATCTTGGAAGTCTCATCAGCCCTTGTGGTCTGGTATGTGACGAAATCTCAGCACGGATACAGAAGGCTCGATCAGCCTTTGCCAACTTGCGTCATTTGTGGCGTAGGCGAGATATCCGTCTATCAACCAAAGGACGTGTTTACTGCGCAGCAGTTTGTTCCGTCCTACTTTATGGCAGTGAAACATGACCAGTAAGAGTAGAGGATATTCGTAGGTTACTAGTATTTGATCATAGGTGTCTCCGAAACATTGCTCATATATCCTGGGACCACTGAGTAAGTAATGCAATTGTTAGGAAACGGGTACTAGGTAAGGATGGCAAATCAATTGCCGATGTAGTGAAGCTTAATTAGATGAGATGGCTGGGACACGTGTTGCGCATGCCTGACCACCGACTGCCCCGACGTGCGATGTTTTCTGGTGTAGGAGTAGGTTGGAAGAAAGGTAGGGGCGGCCAGACCAAAACATGGCACAAATCCATGAAGTCACTGCCAAGTGGACTGAGCCGTGTTGGTAGGTGTAGACTACTTGGTTGGCGACCGCGAGATGATAGCAACCGATGGTTAGAGACCTTGAATGACATGGCTCAAAATCGTTTGCAATGGCGCAGGTGCATCCACTCTTTGTATTCTCTCAAACTCTAATATTCTGAATTCTTTATGTCCTTTATTTTCTTTCCGAATCTATTCCTCTGGACTATACTCCTTAAATAACATCATCAAACCTTAATGTTCCCTATCACTACTTATACTTTCACTACCTCTAACACTACGGGATTTGAATCGATGACTGAATCTCTGTGCTAATGTGGTGTGGCAACTCGAACTGATGTACGTACGTACGAAGTTCCACGTTGTTACTGACTGACTCGCTAAAAATTTATCAATGATTCTCAACATGGATTTCTTAGAAATCGATCTAGTATGACATGTCACTTTGACTTCTTTAATTTAGTCTTTTCTCAACGTGACCAAGAATATCCAGTCTTAGTGCCATACCTTGACGTCTCTAAAGCCTTCGACATGGTTGCTACCAACTTCTTATTGACAAACTCGCATCTTACGGGGTCCCAAACCATCTGCTTGCTTGGTTTGATTCCTTCCTCAGCCACCAACGTCAAATAGTTAGAATTAACTCTTCCTTGTCGAACACTGTTCCTGCCAGAAGTGGTGTAATACAAGGTAGTGTCTTAGGCCTTTTGATCTTTTTAGTTTTCATCAATGATATTTGTGAATGCTTTCGTGTGGGTAAACATCTGTGTGTAGATGGTCTTAAAGTAGTGTATTCATTTTCTACTCATGAGCTGAACAATATACAAAATTGCATTAATATGGACCTTAACACAGCTAAATGTAGATGGATATGCTTCGGTAATACAACACTCAACTTAGATCTTATTATAAATAGTGAGATGTTATCTAAGTTGCATACAGTGGTAAACTTAGGTACTCCTACGATTTGTCGTTTATAGAACAAGTATTGAAACAGACCTCCAAGTCTCAACTTGTCATGGGTTGCATAACTCGAAACCTTTATAACAATGAGTCACGTATTTTGATGTACAGTGTGTGTTCGACCACCCCTAGAATACTGCACGTTTATTCTTAGTAGTGTGCACATAAAGGATAAATTAAGGTTGGAATCAGTGCAGAGACGGTTTACACTTCAGATTTTTGGAACTGATTGTACCTTGAACTATAATTCCAGATGTAATAAACTTGGGCTCGAGCCTTTATGGAAGAGGAGACTCAAACTAAATTTAATCTTTTTCCTCAAAATACCTAATAAACCATCCTTTATATCTAGTCAAGTAATTCAATATGCAGAAACTTCTAATTACGACATCCGTAACTCCTTGTCACTAGTAAAACAAACCCATTCTAAATCATCTCTCTATATGAATTACTTTACCTGTAAATTTTCCAGACTCTAGAATAATCTACCACAATCTATCCCTAAGATAAAATCACTCCCATCCTTTGTTCGTTGCATTGATGTATACTGCTCTTCTGAAAATGCGTTAAATGTTATGGCACCTGTATGTGTATCCTATTCCACAAATGAGATAATAGGAACTTTAAATATTTAGCCATCTTTATTAGTGCATTCCCTAAGTAGAACTACCTAATTGCTGTCACTACGTTAACAGCGACCCTGGCAACCCTACCTAGTTTGAATAATATCTAACATGAACAGTATATCACTGAGTCACATGACACATGCATTATGGTAGACCTGACTGACATATTTTAGTAATTATCGCTTTGTTGGTTCGTGCTCTCTGTTTCCATTTTACTTTCTCTAGTTGTAGATGATTATAAATAATTCGTTATGGCACAGGAAATGACCTAAAATGCACCGTTCATAAATCAACAGGATGTCCACATAAGAAAAATTAAAAGTTCTCGGCCTATGCATTACATTGCTGTAGTACATTTCATAAATGATTTATTTATTTGAACACATAAATATTGGTACAAGAGGGCACTAAATATATATGCGCCACACAAAATTTTATTTGTGTGTAGGCTGTGATACTGCCCGGGTGCCCAGACCGAATCAGGTGGTTTTCTTAGGGGGCCACACCCGGAGCCTTTGACCTAAAGGTCTGACCCACAAGGCAGTGGAGCATCGTGAGGAGATGCAGTCCCACGGTAGTCAGTGACTAACGATTGGTTCATACGCCATTTGTTCCCTCAGGATACTGGGGCCCATATGCACCATTGGTTTTGGATGCGGTTAAAGCGCCGGACATTCGCTTTTCGTCCTCTCATTTTCGTAAACAACACCCCCGCCACGATAAGGCAGTGAGTAGGACTTCCCTGGCAGAGGCTGTATACGCGTGGCCGTGTGAGAGCATTTTGAGAGGGAGGGCGGGCCCACCTTACACTTGGCCATACCAGGGCATTTGTGGGCTGTCATAAATGTACTACCTAAACGATTTTTGAACTAGTAAACTTAAAACAATATTATATCACATGTTTGCTTTTTATATTTAATGTCACTATTTATATCAACTGATCATTCCTGTAATTATTTTCGGAATATATATAAGTGATATGTGTACATTAACGTGGGTTTACGCGTGACTGCAGGATCACCTATATTCACGAAAGCACCTCGATTCGCTCCCAAAGTCATGCCAGTTTATAGGGAATAGGATAGGTAAATATACAGGACAGTGTTGAAAGTGACGTAACAGTGTATCATATTAGGAGATATTCATATATTTCAATGCAGCTATATTCAAATGTATCAGGATACAACAATGAGTATGTGTCACAAGGCATCACTCGACTGAGGTTGAGTTCGTCTAAACACAACCCAAGTCCCGACCGTAGCTGCTACCTTGACGCGGTGGTCGGGCTTGCCTATCGTGATGACCAAACAGAGCTATATTGGCTGGAACATATGTTTCTGCAGATTCTACCATGCCAGGCAGGTCGATTAGAGAACGGTAAGACTAAAAGCAGCTACTCAAGCTTTGAGGGTGAAGTCGTACTGCTGACTGTAGAGGGGTGTAACAGCAGTAAGGTGTTTACCTCGGACAACCAGCATCTGCAGAGAGGTTTCCCTCTAACAAGGAAGGAAGGGGTTAGAAAGGGTTGACCCTAAAAATGTCACACCTCACCTTACCTTACGAATTTCTGTCTCCGGTGGTAAGGTGTCAACAAGTACGAAGCTAACACATTAAAAACCTCCCACGAAAAAACCGTGCACGGCCGGCCTCAAGCAGTTGTACCTTGGGCTCTGCGGTCACACTCCCAGGTCTTTAAGACCAACACTAATCCGGTTTTCTTTTCGGGTTCCTCAAGAAATACACTTCCACGGTGTGGGCAGCCGGGAAGTGATGTCAGCCCTCATACTCGCAACAGCACACGAGACCAAGTTGGTCACATTCAAATCCTCCCTACACCTCCTAATAACTCTCTTATCTCCACGACTAACCCTTCTCACGTCCCTTTATCACCTCGCACCGCTAGGGCAAACGATTTGAGTACGCGGAACGTTATTCCTGATCTTCTGAAACCACGCTCTAAACTACACGTAGGAGCTTTCAACGTCCGAACACTGTGTCAAATAGGACACCAGGCTTCCTTAGCTAGGACTTTAGAATCTCGCTCCATCGATGTGTGCTGCGTCTTCGAAACGCGCACACAGGATCCGAGTAGTGTCATTCATTTGACCACACCATATCAAAGTAACGAACCAACCCGATTTACGCTTCGTGTATCTGGAGGCCCTGATGCTGCTTCCCATGGCCTCACTGGCGTAGGTACAGCATTGAGTTCTAGGGCAGAACTGGCTCTCTCAGACTGGATCCCAGTAGACAGTCGTTTGTGCGTTGTCCGACTAAATGGAACAGTAAGGACTCGGAAAGGTAGGGACACTCGTCGTTGCTTCTTCGTCGTCTCTGCCTACTCTCCCACTGACTGCAGCTCACATAATGTAAAAGATGAGGTTTACAGAAAGCTTTCTGACCTTCTCCGAAAAGCTAGGCGTTTAGATGTAGTGACAGTGGCTGGTGATTTTAATGCGCAAGTAGGTAAACTAAGCGAAAGACACTTTGGTGGATCTTATGGTGTCGCGGCTCAAAGAACAGATAATGGCGACCGTCTGTTGCAACTATGCTCAGATAACCGCCTGTTTCTTGCAAACACTAACTTTAAGCGTAGGGAAAAACATCTTTCAACATGGCGACCCCCTAATTCGTCCCAACGCTGGACCCAAATAGATCACATCGCTATCAGCCACCGATGGAGGAGCTCAATAGAAGACTGTCGCTCATTTTGGAGCACATGCTTAGACTCAGATCATGCTCTAGTGCGAGCGCGTATTTGTCTACGTCTTACTTACTACTTAATGATAGTCAAACTAAGAGTATATTTCAGGAGCAACTAGAAAAACTGTTAGGCAGCCATGTAACTGATGCCCACCCCGAGACAGTGTGGAATGACATCTGAAAAGCTGTAGAAACAGCAGCGATGTCTGCAAGTACGGTAAACCATAAGGTTAAGGGGAAACACTGGATCTAATCAGCGTCTACCGTACTGATAGATGCTCAAAAACTCATTCCATCTGGCTCTGAACATAACGAAGAGCGGAGTCAGCTTAAGCGTAAGCTGATTAGAAGCCTACGCAATGATCGTGAACAGTGGTGGGTAGCGAAAGCAAGAGAGATGGAAAAGGCAGCGGCAATAGGTAACAGCAGGCAACTGTTCAGACTTGTTAAGGAAACCGGTATCAGGAACCCAACTCTTAGCGCAACAATATCAGAGAAAGATGGACATATTATACATTCTCAATCCAGGAGATTGGATCGATGGGCAGAACACTTTAGAGATCAGTTTAACTGGCCTTCAGCCACACTTTGGTTTCCCACGATCGCATTTTCACATTTTTTCTCTTTTATTGAGTGATTGTGAATGTATTATTCTGGTTAAAAAGTATGTTTTTATGTTAGGCAGGACAATCGAATTAGTTATGGAGCATTAAAAATTGCGGATAGGTCATACAGACTTCGGGTATAAAAAGTTCGTAAGTTGACAAGGTTACTTACGATAAGATCTAAGGCATGGTATGCAAGGTCACCTTAATCAAACGTAACGCAATAACTAAAAAGAATGTGTCCGTATGCCAATGTCACATTTTCGAAATTCACCCAAATGATACCTATTCAGGTCCCGTCACCGTGTTTTCAAACTCTATGATGTATTTAAGGTTATATTTCTTCACTTTTAACACAAAAATCTGGAAACTTTTGACTACTGTCATTTAAGAAAATGTATGATTTTATTCTTGGTTTTCTGTGTCAGATAATTTAAAATCTTGATATACGCGAAGAAATAGAGGTGTGTGAACTATAATTTTAACTTTTATTTCTTCTAAAAGTGAATAAAAAGATGTTTTTCTTTCTTACCGTCTGAAAGTCTCCTCACTTCCTTGAAACGGTAGGGTCAACGAAAAATCAACGAATTCTTGTAGAATTATTCACCGCGGTTAACAGTTTTAGCGTTAAGTGACCGATCTATGAAATACGAACTGTTTGGCAAATATAATCATGTTTAAGAATTATTGACTACTGCAGACTAATTGGATGCATGTAATGGAACTGGAGTATACAGCTGTTAGTCTCCCTTTATTAATTTTCTTCCACGTTTCCTTCCTACTTATATAAATAAGTTGTCCATTAGGGATTTAAATTTCTTCCAACGATACTGTGGACATTCTTAGGATAGCCTCGACTAAGTTGCCACGTGATGTGAATCTTGTGTGAGTCGAATGGTCACACCACTTCTCTCCAGTTTAGGTGGACTCACCATCTAAAAATTTATTCCGATGCTTTTCCATAGACCCTTAGGGATATATGGGCTATTTTTCCACGGTTGGCTTGAAGACCATTGAAAGGTTGCGAATTAGAAATTTTCTTATTGGTTACGTCTGAAAGATTGTGATTAAATATTCCATCGGTAAATCTCTCTTCTGCAAGGAAGAACCGGCTAAAGTTGCTATTTATTTTATAGGTGCAGTTGATTTCTGTGTTTCGTACATGCTATGATTCACATTCCCTTATTTTTCCTTCTCTCTTAAATGGTCTACTCCGTAGATGATCAATGTCTTCTATCAGAGATATTTTTATAAGAAGACTGTGAAGATGCCACAGGTATTCGGAGTTTGACAACGCTTTAACCAGTAACACCTTCTAATATGAATCGTGCCCACCAAGTGAAATCGAAGATATATCGAGGATCGTCTGATCTAATATGGCTAGCGATTGCGGTAGATGTTGGATACGGCGTTCCCACACGTGATCTGGTGCGGATGCATGACCGAGCGTCTTCAGCTTGATGAGTCCACTAAAACTAATGTGGTCAGCATCCAATGTCGAAAACTTACAGAGCTATTTATTTTGGGGAATTATTTACCGCTACAGATCACCCCCCTAGTGGGGTAGTGATGACCATAATACGTGGCCAGCCAGAAGTTTAAACCCAACGAGTTTTTCGTTGGTAAACACTCTTCTGATAGCTTGCTAGGTTTAGCAGCGTCTGGTCATCTTTCTTTACTATAAGGGACCATGATGTACAATATTGTAAAAAAATAAAAAAGTACAATGAAGATTTACGTTTCTCGCAAACTTCATCGTTCTTTTTGTCGTCTTGTTCAGCCATCCTGGAAAAGAAAAAAATATGTAAGTGCATGTCGAAATACATTCGTACGTGTGTAAAAACACAAAGCAGGCGAAAAAATAGAAAAAAAACTCATGCTCACGTAAAAGCGTAAAAAAAGGATTTTTATAATATGTTTTTTTGTTTTGTTTTTTTGAAATAAAAATAAAAATATGTATAAGCATATTAAATTTTGCTCTCTTAAAAAATTTATATAGTACAAGGGAAAATTGAGATGATATAAAATGTAAACTTTGAACTTCACGTGCAGTAATTGTTCAAATGTTCTGGAAATCTCACTCTTCTTCTAGAACGCGTTGTTTATATTTATTTTCTGATACCGTCGAAGTATCAACGTGTGTGTAGGCTTTCTGTTGAGGCATTATAAGGGCAGGAGTTGTGTCGTGCGATTGTACTGAAGCAAAATCGACGTGAATAGGATTTCTTTATAAACACGCTGCTTTGAGGCGATCGATGCTGATGCTTTCGTTGGTTCCGTTCTTATCGATTATATAATGCTTGGGTTTGCGTTGAAGAACTTTGAAAGGTCCTTTGTATTCTGGTTCGAGCGGTCGTCCATGCGAGTCTCGACGTACGAAGACGTGTGTACTATGTCGTAAGTCAGGTTGAACGAAAACATCAGTTGATTTTGGTCGAGTGGAAACAGGTTTAACTGAACACATTGCGTTTGTAAGCCTGTTCGCGTAGGAGGTTAGATCCATATCCATCGAAGAGGATGAAGGATCCACGAACTCTCCTGGAAGTCGAAGGGTCGTACCATAAACGAGTTGAGACGCAATGCATCCAATGTCAGCATTCACTGCATTGCGAATGCCCAGTAAGACGAGTGGAAGAGCGTCAGTCCACTGAGAAATGTTTGCGGCTGCTTGTGACGCTTTTAGTTGTCGGTGAAAACGTTCTACTAACCCGTTTGCTTGTGGATGGTAGGCCGTCGTTCGGAAACGAGTGATTCCTAATATTGAGGTCAGACAACGGAACAGATCAGACTCGAACTGACGTCCACGATCTGTAGTGATTGTTGTTGGGCAGCCAAAATTCGCTACCCATCGTTCGACAAAGGTGTGGGCCACTGTTTCAGCAGTAATGTCTTTGATGGGTAATGCTTTTGGCCGTCGAGTAAAACGGTCTACGCAGGTTAAAAGATAAGAATATCCATTTGAATCTGGTAAATGAACATGGTCGAAGCGAGCATCAGGAGTTTTATATGAGCCTAGGGGACATTTGTTATGTTCAATAACCTTAGATTTTTGGCATCTTACACATGAGCGTGCCCACTCCCTCACGTCTTTATCCATATCAGGTCAGCAAAACCGTTCTGCTATAAGCTTGATAGTTGCACGAACAACTGGATGAGAAAGTTTATGTAACGTATTGGAGACGTCACGTCGATAATATTTCGGTATGATTGGGTGATCCTTACCTGTAGATGTGTCACACAGTAAGGTTTCCTCACCTGCTCTCATCTGTTTAAGTGTTGTTGAGGACAATTCGTACTGAAGACCACTGTCTTCTTTTTGAAGCTGGGCGAGTTTTAGAAGGTCGATTCCTTGGAAACTGTTCAAGGAATTTATGCGGGATAAGGCGTCTGCAACTACATTGTTTGCTCCAGAAATGTGTCGAATATCTGAAGTAAACTGCGAAATGTAGTCCAGTTGTCGAGACTCACGTGGTGAGTACTTGTCTGAAGAGGAACTTAAAGAGGAAGAGGTTTATGGTCGGTAAAAAGAGTGAGGTCACGGCCTTCGATATGGTGCTGAAAATGCCGTTAAGCACAATACATAGCTAGGAGTTCCCTACCGAATGTGCTGTACCTCGATTCAGTGTCTAACAACGGTCTAGAGAAAAATGCCAAAGGTTGCCAAGAATGGTTATCCCATTTTTTTAAGACTCCTCCGATTTCTGATCCGGATGCGTCTACTGCGATACTAATAGACGCTTTAGGGTCCTGATGAGCAAGCATGGTTGCCTGAGCGATACGTTCCTTAACCGTGGAGAATGCTTTTCTTGCAGCGTCATCTAGATTGATGGATTTCGCATTTCCACGAAGTTGGTCGGAAAGAGGTTTCATAAGGGACGCGCATTTTAGTATGAACCGTCTATAGAAACTTACCAGACCGTTAAACGTGCGCAATTGCTTGATGGTGGTCGGTTCTGGGTAATCCAGAATGGCTGCCACTTTGGTTCTAAGGGGTTGGATTTCTTGCGCATCGATAGTGTGTTCTAGGAAGTCTAAGGAGTCAGTTCCGATTTGGCATGCTAGAGATGCGATTCTCTGTCCGGACTTGCTATTAGCAGTCATCACCATGCGCATGTACGAAGTTTAGACCTCGAAAAACGTCATCTATGAACCTTTGGAAGGTCTGTACCGCGTTTCTCATACCGAAAGGCATTTGCAAAAGTTCATAGAGTCCGAAGAGCGTTATAATAGCGGTTTTTGGAATGTCTTCAGTGGCCATAGGAAAAGATAGCTGTACCTCCCAAGGTAGCTGTCGAATCGTGAATGTGGGGCAACGGGTAACGATCGGGAGTGATTTTCGCATTTAAACTCCGGTAGTCACCAGTTGGACGCCAATCGTTGCTGTCATTTTTAGGGACCATATGCAACGGAGATGCCCATGGGCTATTTGACGGTCGTATGATTCCTAAATCTATCATATGGTCAAATTCTTTCTTCGCCAACCTTAACTTTTCGGGGGCCAGTCGGCGTGCTTTAGAGAATACAGGTGGTCCTGTAGTCGTGATGTGATGTGTAACGTTGCTGGTTACACACGGCAATTTCGGTTGCGATTGGTAAATGCCAGAATATTTATCGAGTAGTGGTTGGTAGAAGGGGTCTATAGTGTGCTTAATAGTGACTGGAGATAACCTGCAACCAGGAAAAGAAGTCAGACAAACAGATAAATTAGTGTTTCTATCTACTAACCTCCGTTTGCGAGTATCGATAATTAAGTTGTGGTGCTGTAGAAGGTCCATACCAATGATTGTCATAGAAACATCCACGTTAAGATAAACGTACCTTTTTCCATACGTAGCGATAGTTTTTCCGTTTGTCGCCTGCAGATTTAAAACCGATTAGTGAAGCCGGTCGTTGGAATTCTCTGGGAGAACGCTAACTTCTGCGCTAGTATCGACGAGGTAGAGAACTCTCGTTATCACATCTGTGACGTATGACAGACGGCTATGTTCGCCGGCTACGGTTGCCGTTAACGCGTACCGGCTTGGAAGTTTCCCAAATTGTTTTTCGTATAGATCGATTTTGAATTTGGAAAATTGCAGGGTTTTCTGCAATTTCTGGAGGGCTTTCCATGCTGGTTATGATACCAGCACCAATCAGGATTATCCGTTTCTCGAGAGACAGATCTCTTACGTGATGTGCTTCTTCGCGAGGTGCTTGACCGTTTACGGTTGTTATGAAGTTTGAGATAACGCGTAAGTGTATGACATAACACAGTTATGTCATTCTGGGTCGTTTGAGGCTTTTCTTTGACTGAAAAAACCTCGGCATCAGAAGATTTTGTGATTTCGACGATAGGGTCGGCAGATGCAGTCAGCTCGTCTACGACGTTGTTTTGTAACGAGACCGGCACAGGTTGCACCTGTTGAGGAAGGTTTGATAAGAAATGTTGTTTGAACAGGCCATCATTGAGGTTTCTTTGGCCGATAAATTCTCTTATTCTTTGGAACATGTCCGTGGCAGAACCGTGTTGCAGGTCGATATTGTTGAGGAGTTGGTCTAACCTTTGTCGGTCGATTAGATCTCCGCTTTTAAAGATGGATCGTTTAAGAGTTTCCTAGGGTTTAGAAACATCACTAGTAAACATACTAGGTGTTACGTACCTGTTGAATTTGCGCGGTAGTGCCTTGACTACTGCGAGAAATTGTGTATGCGCATCGTTCACACTGTGGTCGCAGAAGTCGGCTTCGGCGTAGCAGAACCAGGCTTCGATGTTGTCTGGCCAGAAGGGCATTAGTTGAAAAGAAGGTGGGGATATAGTCTTTAACTGAAATACTTTGGGTTTCTGTTCAGTCATGATGAGATTTCAAGTACGAAAATGAACGAGTGAGAAATATATATACCCAAAAACACAGGAAAGAATACCACAATGTATAAAAAAGTAAAATAAGGCAATGATATGTAAAATCTCAAAAAGGAACAGACTCACAATTTGTGATTTGGCACACCAGATCACGTTAGGCTCACCAATAAAGATGCCACAGGTATTCGGAGTTTGACAACGCTTTAACCAGTAACACCTTCTAATATGAATCGTGCCCACCAAGTGAAATCGAAGATATATTTGATAGGCTATCGATATATCGAGGATCGTCTGATCTAATATGGCTAGCGATTGCGGTAGATGTTGGATACGGCGTTCCCACACGTGATCTGGTGCGGATGCATGACCGAGCGTCTTCAGCTAGATGAGTCCACTAAAACTAATGTGGTCAGCATCCAATGTCGAAAACTTACAGAGCTATTTATTTTGGGGATTTATTCACCGCTATAACTGCTATGATTTACTGTTGCACATCTCGAATAACATTTTTAACTAAAACGTAAGACAATCACGAAAGATTTATTTAACAGCAACCTCAGAAGAAGTAAAAACATTCGAGTTCATTCTGTCACACAATGATCAGATTCAGAGGCTATTATTAGGCTGAACATTAGTAGTTTTTAGGTATCAATGCGAAAGTTGGACTTGATTGTCTCAAATAAATTAAGCATTGGGTAGAGTGTTAATAATAAACATAGAAATATTGTCTTCTCGACGTTTCGTGACTTAATGAAAGTCGCTTTTTCAGAGTTAACAAATGACCGACACATTGATTAGTATTGGTAGTTTTATTTCAAAATTTCAGGATTAATATAATTAATCCATATACTGGACAAAAATTAAATGAATTAAGAATCAATGCAAACTAAAACTAGACTAAAAAAGTTAAACTGAACGCTAGTTAACCGTTAAATCGCACAATATATCTTCGTTTATATCAGTACATGTGGTTAACTATAGATATGTGTTTGATTGGGAACACTTTAGATTGTTGAAAAGAGGAAAAACAACCATGCATGGAGAGTTTTAGAAACCTGTTACTTTAACCGAGCATCAAAAAACATACAGATATTAATCAGTCAGATATATCAGCCAATCAAAAAAAAGAATATTTAGTATAATGTTGTAGAGATTATTAAGTTTTTGATTGAGATCATGTACCAATTGATGTTAGACCACCATTGAAAACCTGGAACAACTAGAAGGCCGTTTCTTCCTAGCATGGGATTCCTCACCATGTGCTCACTAATGACTAGATTCGTGAAGGAATTCTCGGAGTTCTAGTGAGAAGCCATGACCAGTTGAGCTAATCCGTGTCGAGTATAGACAGGTATCTACCTCAGTACAATGAAATATGGTGGCACGATTTCGCGGATTGGTTGAGGTCAGACATATACAGTATTGGATGCCGACTCAGTGGTCTAGGGGTTAAGTGTTCGCGCGCGAGGCTGAAAGCCCTGGGTTCGAATCCCGTGGGAAGGTTTTCCATGATGGTCTGAATCAATCGAATCATGGTCTCGGTTAAAAAAGGATTGTAGCGGTAAATAAATCCCCAAAATAAATAGCTCTGTAAGTTTTCGACATTGGATGCTGACCACATTAGTTTTAGTGGACTCATCTAGCTGAAGACGCTCGGTCATGCATCCGCACCAGATCACGTGTGGGAACGCCGTATCCAACATCTACCGCAATCGCTAGCCATATTAGATCAGACGATCCTCGATATATCGATAGCCTATCAAATATATCTTCGATTTCACTTGGTGGGCACGATTCATATTAGAAGGTGTTACTGGTTAAAGCGTTGTCAAACTCCGAATACCTGTGGCATCTACAGGATGAACAACTGTAATGTCAGAACTTAGGTTAGTTGGAAAATAACAAAAGCAAAAATGCAAGCAAAGATTATAAGTTTGTGGGTAACAACCAAGAAACTTTCAGGTCATCAGAATGACTTATTAGCCAGTTGTTTTGGGATCCTCGTAGCTAACTCTTACCTATTGATGTTCAGGTAAACAATGAAGGTCTCCCAAATAATTCATTCAGCCTAGCAATCGCAACAGTTCCAAGACACTCATCGTGATCTACAAATACTCGCCATTATCTTATGACCGTAAACACTGCACTAGAATAAAGAAATTATGACAAATTAGGTACAGAGTCCTAAATCACTTTCCTTTCTTAATACTTCCGTCACTTCCATAGGCTACTTCCGAAGGTAAAAATAGACAAACTAAAAGATGTTTCCACAAATCAACATAAGGCCGTTTGCAGAATCCTGAAGATATCTTTAGTTTTATCCTTTGAATTTCTGTAAAGAATGGCTGAACATCTCTTGGCAGTAGATAACTTTATAACGTGATTACGTTTAAGAAGTAGTTAGTCTGTAGTGGAATTGAATCCTAACAATCCTCAAAGCTGAACATGAGATAACTGGGAAAATAGACTTTCAACATGTGACACTAAGAGAAGGTCAATAATGGTGAACGTGGGAACATTCATTCAAAATTCAATTCATCGGATGGCATGGTTCAGCCTTGCAGGCGTGATCATTCTTATGCAACTTATCTCTTATTCATATCAAATATATTGTCCTATCTCCAGCCTAAATATGTTCTCCATCATATATTGGTAATTGTTACGACACGATGAGTCAGTGTATACAATGATGTGACTTCCACGTAAGATCTTATAGATTGGGCAGTTACATCATAACGGATATACAATTTTGGGACTAGGTCTATTATTAGAACAATACTAGTAACGAAGAAGACCATAAACGCACTAGTCCACCTACACTTCCTGGTGGTATGTTGGACCTCTAAAATTGCAGAAGTTTTCCCCCACGATCTGTGCCAAGACTAGATTTGAGTGGGCGTTTCGGAAAATGCTGAGGGATGTTCGTGAGACTTCAGGCAGTTATAAGGTTACCCCTGGGTCTCTTAGAGGTATCCCTTTTAGGATTTGAATGTAAGACCATTGACTGACTTTGTGACTTGCCTTTGAACACACTGGAAAGCATTCTTGTACTTCGGTAATAGAGGGGGAATCCTATTTTCGAATAAGTTGGGACATTTAACTATCAAACAGGCCCGAAATAAGCTTCAAGATTATTAGCATACTGTTGACCAGAAGGGAATTCTTGAAACAGCAAGTAAATAATCATGGATTGTTGGGATCCGAAGCACTTTATATTACTCTAATAACTGCACTTCTAGTGAACAATTATTTAGGCCTTATGTGTATTTTACATCATAAAATTGATGAACTTTTTCGTTTTTTAACAGTTAAAGGTTCATTCAGTGTTATTTACTTTACCTGGAAGTTGAGTTAACTCCTACTAAATTGCTAACTTATTTCAAGAGCTCCATATTAAGCACATGGAATTTAAGGGACACATATTTCAACTTACAATCATATCATGAACTGGCATTACAGGTCTTCAAAACCCCTTATGAGAACTGATTTAATACCGGATACTTACCTGACAGTTGTGTACGTTACTGTAATGGTATCAGTTATTTTGTATGTTCTCACGTCCCAACTGTAGCTGCTACCTTGACGCGGTGGTCGGGCTTGCCTATCGTGATGACCAAACAGAGCTATATTGGCTGGAACATATGTTTCTGCAGATTCTACCATGCCAGGCAGGTCGATTAGAGAACGGTAAGACTAAAAGCAGCTACTCAAGCTTTGAGGGTGAAGTCGTACTGCTGACTGTAGAGGGGTGTAACAGCAGTAAGGTGTTTACCTCGGACAACCAGCATCTGCAGAGAGGTTTCCCTCTAACAAGGAAGGAAGGGGTTAGAAAGGGTTGACCCTAAAAATGTCACACCTCACCTTACCTTACGAATTTCTGTCTCCGGTGGTAAGGTGTCAACAAGTACGAAGCTAACACATTGAAAACCTCCCACGAAAAAACCGTGCACGGCCGGCCTCAAGCAGTTGTACCTTGGGCTCTGCGGTCACACTCCCAGGTCTTTAAGACCAACACTAATCCGGTTTTCTTTTCGGGTTCCTCAAGAAATACACTTCCACGGTGTGGGCAGCCGGGAAGTGATGTCAGCCCTCATACTCGCAACAGCACACGAGACCAAGTTGGTCACATTCAAATCCTCCCTACACCTCCTAATAACTCTCTTATCTCCACGACTAACCCTTCTCACGTCCCTTTATCACCTCGCACCGCTAGGGCAAACGATTTGAGTACGCGGAACGTTATTCCTGATCTTCTGAAACCACGCTCTAAACTACACGTAGGAGCTTTCAACGTCCGAACACTGTGTCAAATAGGACACCAGGCTTCCTTAGCTAGGACTTTAGAATCTCGCTCCATCGATGTGTGCTGCGTCTTCGAAACGCGCACACAGGATCCGAGTAGTGTCATTCATTTGACCACACCATATCAAAGTAACGAACCAACCCGATTTACGCTTCGTGTATCTGGAGGCCCTGATGCTGCTTCCCATGGCCTCACTGGCGTAGGTACAGCATTGAGTTCTAGGGCAGAACTGGCTCTCTCAGACTGGATCCCAGTAGACAGTCGTTTGTGCGTTGTCCGACTAAATGGAACAGTAAGGACTCGGAAAGGTAGGGACACCCGTCGTTGCTTCTTCGTCGTCTCTGCCTACTCTCCCACTGACTGCAGCTCACATAATGTAAAAGATGAGGTTTACAGAAAGCTTTCTGACCTTCTCCGAAAAGCTAGGCGTTTAGATGTAGTGACAGTGGCTGGTGATTTTAATGCGCAAGTAGGTAAACTAAGCGAAAGACACTTGGGTGGATCTTATGGTGTCGCGGCTCAAAGAACAGATAATGGCGACCGTCTGTTGCAACTATGCTCAGATAACCGCCTGTTTCTTGCAAACACTAACTTTAAGCGTAGGGAAAAACATCTTTCAACATGGCGACCCCCTAATTCGTCCCAACGCTGGACCCAAATAGATCACATCGCTATCAGCCACCGATGGAGGAGCTCAATAGAAGACTGTCGCTCATTTTGGAGCACATGCTTAGACTCAGATCATGCTCTAGTGCGAGCGCGTATTTGTCTACGTCTTACTTACTACTTAATGATAGTCAAACTAAGAGTATATTTCAGGAGCAACTAGAAAAACTGTTAGGCAGCCATGTAACTGATGCCCACCCCGAGACAGTGTGGAATGACATCTGAAAAGCTGTAGAAACAGCAGCGATGTCTGCAAGTACGGTAAACCATAAGGTTAAGGGGAAACACTGGATCTAATCAGCGTCTACCGTACTGATAGATGCTCAAAAACTCATTCCATCTGGCTCTGAACATAACGAAGAGCGGAGTCAGCTTAAGCGTAAGCTGATTAGAAGCCTACGCAATGATCGTGAACAGTGGTGGGTAGCGAAAGCAAGAGAGATGGAAAAGGCAGCGGCAATAGGTAGCAGCAGGCAACTGTTCAGACTTGTTAAGGAAACCGGTATCAGGAACCCAACTCTTAGCGCAACAATATCAGAGAAAGATGGACATATTATACATTCTCAATCCAGGAGATTGGATCGATGGGCAGAACACTTTAGAGATCAGTTTAACTGGCCTTCAGCCACACTTTGGTTTCCCACGATCTCCAATCTAGCTGAAAGGCAGCTAGATTGACTGAGGTGTTAGTTAGAATCTGGGAATTGGACGTAATCCCATCTTACTGGTCTCAATCACTGATTGTGCCAGTCTATAAGAAATGACAAAAGTCTTCTTGTGACAATCACAGAGGAATTAGTTTGACTAATATAGTGTCTAAAATATTAGCTTCAATAATACTTCGACGTCTAACCAAAGTTCGTGAAGAGCAGACTAGAGAAAATCAGGCTGGTTTTCGACCTGGACGTGGTTGTATTCATCAAATATTCACACTACGTCAGGTCCTAGAACATAGACACACATTCAGACGCCCCACAATGATAGTATTTCTCGATCTTAAGGCAGCATTCGACTTTGTTGATCGTGAGGTTCTATGGCAGTGTTTGTCTCTGAAAGGAGTACCAAAGAAGTACATTAACCTTATAAAGGCTCTCTACTTGAACACAACTGGTCGAGTGAGAGTTTATGGCGAACTGTCATCAGAACTGATCGCTTCAAGTGGTGTTCGTCAGGGCTGTCCTGCTCTCTCCATTCTTGTATAACTTTATCATTGACGTGCTTTTAGAGATAACTCTTTCCATATCTGACTTTCCAGGGCTTGAACTTCTACCGGGAAATTCACTTATTGACTTAGAGTATGCCGGTGACATAGTTCTATTTAGTGAGGACGCTGACAAAATGCAGAATCTTCTGACCACTATAAGCAACAATGCAGGCATGTTCGAATGCGATTCTCTCCCTCGAAATGCAAAATGTTGCTTCAGGATTGGGTTGCACCGACACCCGAACTAATGATAGGGAGTGAAGTAGTTGAGCGTGTCGACCGATTCACTTATCTTGGAAGTCTCATCAGCCCTTGTGGTCTGGTATGTGACGAAATCTCAGCACGGATACAGAAGGCTCGATCAGCCTTTGCCAACTTGCGTCATTTGTGGCGTAGGCGAGATATCCGTCTATCAACCAAAGGACGTGTTTACTGCGCAGCAGTTTGTTCCGTCCTACTTTATGGCAGTGAAACATGACCAGTAAGAGTAGAGGATATTCGTAGGTTACTAGTATTTGATCATAGGTGTCTCCGAAACATTGCTCATATATCCTGGGACCACTGAGTAAGTAATGCAATTGTTAGGAAACGGGTACTAGGTAAGGATGGCAAATCAATTGCCGATGTAGTGAAGCTTAATTAGATGAGATGGCTGGGACACGTGTTGCGCATGCCTGACCACCGACTGCCCCGACGTGCGATGTTTTCTGGTGTAGGAGTAGGTTGGAAGAAAGGTAGGGGCGGCCAGACCAAAACATGGCACAAATCCATGAAGTCACTGCCAAGTGGACTGAGCCGTGTTGGTAGGTGTAGACTACTTGGTTGGCGACCGCGAGATGATAGCAACCGATGGTTAGAGACCTTGAATGACATGGCTCAAAATCGTTTGCAATGGCGCAGGTGCATCCACTCTTTGTATTCTCTCAAACTCTAATATTCTGAATTCTTTATGTCCTTTATTTTCTTTCCGAATCTATTCCACTAGACTATACTCCTTAAATAACATCATCAAACCTTAATGTTCCCTATCACTACTTATACTTTCACTACCTCTAACACTACGGGATTTGAATCGATGACTGAATCTCTGTGCTAATGTGGTGTGGCAACTCGAACTGATGTAGGTACGTACGAAGTTCCACGTTGTTACTGACTGTATGTTCTCACGTAAGTATCTAGGGTCTGTTATTCTTGCACAAATTATATCCAGGTTGTTGCCTGTACGTATTGACAAGAAGCACATGTTTTCTATTCGGTCTATAAATAAATTGAGCTGTCTGAACGAAATCAAATGTGATCAAACGTCCAGTGTCATCGTAAAGTCCGGAGTTCCTGACAATACAATAAGACTCGAGCCAGGAAAGATTCAGTAACACAACAGTTCAGTACATTAAAAAGGTTGTTTATAAATGATAAATTCTGTATTTTAACGTAGAAACTGCATAAAACAATGTATATGAGTGTTACCTTGTAGTTAAAGATAATAAAAAATCAAACAGATCATACCTGGACAATGCTATTTACAACAAGTACAGTCGCTGTCGCATCAGAAAAATTATGAGATCAACCACAAATAGCAAGCAGTTAAACGTTTAGAATAGACATTAACTACTTGGCAGAGTGCATAAAGGATTCCATCAACCCAAGAATAATATTCTGTACTAAGAAACAAAATATCTTCGATTAGATAGATCCGAAACAAGTATTTAACCGTCCATAAGCAATAAAATTTCCTGATGATTAGAAAACTAAATATCTATCATATCAGAGATAATTTCATACAACTAAATCAAACGGAATCAGCCAACAAAAGTGTCGTTTAATTAGGTAGCAACCAAAAATCAAAATTTAAGTAAATAAAGAGTGGAAGAATGATCAAAACCGCAATAACATCCTAGAGGACCACAATTTAGAAATAGTAAACGATATAGTGATAATAATTGGAAGTAAACTCAAAGAGAAACAAAACGTGGATCAGAACAGTCAAAAAACAGCAGAAAAAGTAAACATGAAGAGAGAACAAGGGAATGGTCTTACAGATAAATTGTGAATTTGAAATAATGTATCGAAATAGTGCCAATTCCAAAAATTCTAGAACTTCGAAAATACACCAACGAGAATTCAAATTCGAAGTATTTAGTATGAAATTGTATTGTATTATTTTGGTAGGTTTAAACACAACATAAAATATTCAACTGTACAGCAAATGTATTGGTTAGTCGGCATACAAATGAGAATGAATTCTACGGTCACCAGTAATATCAATGAGGGATAAACGTCGACGACTGACTTGCAGGCGTTTTCTTTATATTTATCAAAAATCAGATTTAAATAAATTCAACTGGGTAGTATTAAACATTATTTAATTAATGAATCACTCCACAAACAAAAGTTACAGTATCATATGATATGATCATTAGAAGTATTCGAATTCTTGTATCAACCAGGAGTTCTGAAAGCAATGCATTTTAAGCCAAATAGAACTAGGTGAGCACAAACGAACTCATTATATTATACAAATACTACAAATGACCAATGTGTTATCACCAACAAATATAAATTTTCTCACCAAGTTATATGATTACTCTGTCCCAATAAACATAAGATTCATTTGATGTAATGCTAAATATGAGCCATTTATTACAAAAGAGCCAGTCTAAAATTATTTATATGATTCCAGGCTTCAGTCGTTATTTTGAATTGGTTGTTTTTCACATTTCATTCAAGACTTGCTAAGTTGGTCTTTGTGCCAAGTTATTCATCATAATGGTCACAATAACTACCTTATGTTTCACGCATATGAGTAGTACTTATTATTATTACTATGTGACCAAGATAGGAGATTTAATGAATTCATAATTATTTAAATACATTGGGAACGGCCTAGACATTGGCTTTAACAAAAAATTAATTGGATGTGCTGCTCAATTTCGTGGATTGGTTGAAGTTGGACATTGACACCATTGGATGCCGGCTCAGTGGTCTAGAGGTTAAGCATTCACGCGCGTGACCGATAGGTCCTGGGTTTGAATCTCGCGAAGCGGGATCATGGAAGCGCAATTCTGAGAAGTCCCACATTAGGACGAGTTGGCCGTCCAGTGCTTCCAGGTTTTCCATGGTGGTTTAGCTTCAGCTGACTCATGATCTCAACTATTAAAATTACTATAATACCCACAAAACTCCTTCTGATACCAAATATTTTCCGCAACTTACTAAGAAGTTGTTTTTGTTTTCAGAGAAAAACTTATCCAGCAAACTTTATAATTCTAGTCTTAAAAGCAGTCAAGTTGCCTGGTGGGACAATAAAATATTCACAACTAAAGGGTTCATTTCAAACAACAAAATATCTTTATTTGGGAAGTGTTCATCCAATAAATCAATATATCCGAGTACATTTAGCATTTCGACACTTTCCTTATGACTGTTTGCATGTGGTGTAGAATTAAGGAAGTTTATTATTCAAAATAAAAGTTTATGATAGGTAGTGAAACTAAACTATACTAACTAATCTAAATGAACCAATCCGTTTTGAGGTAGCACCTCCTTGATTTTTCCACGAAATAGGTGGCAGCATTTATCGTATTAAGAAAAAAGAGCTATATATAGTTTCTGAAATGGTTAAAATTAGTAAAAAATATATGTCAAACCACATATCAAATTTTGTAAGCCAATAACAAAAAAGACCTGCCAGAGATGAGTGATGTATTTGAATGTACTATGTGTGATTCAGTGCATATTCAAGGATATTTATGTGGATAAAAAGTAATACAAACACTCTTAACAATAACTCTTTGTGCCCTAAATCCTAATCCGAACACTCCTGATCCTTACTGATAACTCTAGTTAAACTCTTAATACCAAATCCTTAGCCTTTTCCGTTTATTATAATTAATTATGGAACATGTAATGATTCATCAGTCATTTCAAAACTACTTATCTTCTGTTATTTTATTATTTTTTATGATGAAACACTATTCTTGTTATATCCCGATAAGAATAATGAATGGTAGCTTTTGGGATCCATTTATGAACCAATACTATGCGTATATTTTTATCGTACAATTTTTAAGTAACTAAACTGTTCATATTCATGTCTATCTTATTGTGAGCTTTATTTTGACCTACTAACTATTATTATACAATTTACCATTCTTGAGTTATGACCTGTCTATTAATTACCACCTTCCTCATTCACAGCCACATTTGGCTAATTCTCGTACAAATGTTGTTTCATATTTTATTGGTACGATGTAGTCTGTTTGGTTGGTATATAAACCCAGTATGCATGAAATAAGTGATTCATCTTGCAGAGGCTGAGATTGGTGTTCCGGACTTAACTGGCTGGGCTAGGTGGAAAGCACGACCAATCAGGACTCTAAGCTGCTCGTACGGGTTTTACGCGTCATTTCTCTCTAATTGGCGGTATCATTACGTATACATTAGCAGGGCACTCAGGCCACAAGTTATAACAATTGTTTGATAAGTCACTCAAGGTTGTCAGCATAGTTTAGACTTATAACTTCATACTAAAGCTCAGTACAGTCAAAACATTAGAATTCATTCAAAAGAATAAAATGTATGGGTTTAAAAGAATGTTGTATTTTTTCCATCAATGGCTTGAACATTTATACAGTTTACTTATGTATTGAATTCTGTATAGGCTAAACAGACACACAAAATCACCTTTTACTATGATGAGAAAGATAATGAGTTATATATTTCACCCAACTGATCACTTGAAACCTCTTGATTAGCAATTAGTATGAATTATCAATACAATGATATTTAAGATCTTAAATTTATTTAAAACGTAAATAAACTGACGTTTGTTCATTCCTATTATTAGAATAAAACTATGGTAATCTGATTGATTTATTCAGTTGTTTTAACTCGTAAGTTTTACTGAAAACTATCTGTTGAAACTGATATGATGTATTAATTAGTTTATATTTGTCACTACTATCATCCATAAATGAAAACAAACTACTTTCTGACCAATATATTCAACAATTGGTTTATAAAAATTTGCATTCTCCATCATTACCATTATCAACAAATATTTAGATCATGATTGGCTAGAATAAATCAATATGTAAACAATAAACTGTTGCTTAGTTATGATATCATCTTTTTTCATGGAAAAACAATGATAACAAATATTTTCCTTTATTTATTCAAATAAAATTAATTGACATTACAATAATGTTGATGACCGATACTTTTACTGCAGCTCATGACAATTTAATTAAAAATCATGGAACACCAGGATTATGGTTTGCTCATACAGCTGATCATTGTGAAACACCGCCGAAACCACGTGTACGGCTTGATGCCATTGGAATAGCTAATCGTAATAAAAAGCACCTGACAACAGCGGAAATTAGTGGATTCGTGAATGATTTTTCAAATGCTGGAACCAATTTCTCAACTGATGAAACAAATATAGAACAGAAACCACAACTACGTTTGAGAACACCAGAAGCATATGGTATCGCACAAAAGTCAAAATCAGAGAGTGATAAATGGTGCGATTTCGCTGAGAATTTACAATATCAACCTGTGGTAAGACCACCTAGAATGGGAACTGGAAAACTTGCCAAAGTAAGTTAATTTACAGTAAATCATTAATGTAAGTATGCAATCATGAAAGTAATTTTGTGATAAATGAACAGTGACTATAAATAAAGTATACGGAAGGAAAATATTAGTCATAGTTGAACATGGTAAAATACCGAAATCAAAACCGTTATAGGCTCAATAGTGATAAACTTCAAGATAAGCTTCCGAATTTCCAATGATAATTAGTGACTAGGGAGTTTCAAACATCTCGGAATAAAGGTATGTTACTTATAAACTTCATTGAATAACATCATGGTCTGAAGGGGCTTCATCCAATCACTGATTGAACCGTAGGTTTTTTTTGTTAATGAGTCTTAAAGTGACATAAACATAATGTTTATTAGGTCCTGGGTTTAATGGTTTCGCAGTTGATATCAGTCTGTAAAGAAAACTAGTTTCAACTATTCACCACAAACCTCACACCTAAATAAAACTGTCCTGTTAACGTTGTAAGTTTCTCTAGTTTTAGTAAATGTAATAGGAATGATTTTGAGATTTACATACTATTTTGTTGATTAACACTTAACTTTAGAAACTTTTCTGTTCGTACTTCAGTGATTGTAGAAGAAGTCAGGTCAAACTTAACCATAATTTGAGCATTAGAACTTATACGGAATAAATAATTCCATAAATCTTAGTTCTGTTCACACTATATTATTAGAAAGACAAATGTGCAACCATAAAATAATTCATTCTATTCAACAATTCTCTTAGCATAATTTGTTAAATTCTACAGCAAACGTCTATGTGAATTAACGTTAACTTCTAGTCGATATCATTTGACCATAAACTTGGCATAAAATAAGTAGCAAGAGATGAGTCAAGTATAAATAACAATAAAAAACTTAAATACAAATAAGAGAGATTAAAGAATGCACTTCATTATTGGTTAGTAAAACTGGGTAAACATGGACTTCGTAACTAATTAATTAGGATTACTATAACTGAGAAAGAAAATGGTCAATTTTTCTGTTTTCGAGTAATGAATTCAAAAAAAGAAAGCTATTTTAACTTGACATAAGTAGTAAGTTCTTGTTTAAATAGAGAGGATTTATGTTTTATGTAACCAGTAAACATTTGACGGACAACAAAATTGAAAGGTTTCTGTACAAAATTATATGTCTTATTGTGTCATAAAATATCTTTTAGTAAGCGAAAATTTTCTCTATTTATAAGTTATATCTCATATTTTTATATTTCAAATACTTCTAGAAAATCTGGGATAAAGTTTGAAGTGTGACAAACTTTAAGTTTTTTGAATTTATGAGGATTATTCGCATAGGAATGGATAATGGTTGGTACGGTAAAAATAATTTTATAAAGCATTCCCGTAGACTATAGCCTGTATGAGGATTGCCCTATATTAGAAGTTCATTGAAGCTTGAGTTTTTGATTTATTTTGTACCTAATCAGTGGTTGAATGTTTTCATATTCTCTGAGGGACCTGAATATTTTGAATTCAACCCTGCATGAACTCATGATAAGCCCCGATTTTAAAAGTAAAAACCAATATACTACAATCTGGCATCCATTAGTTTTCAGGTTGACTTCAGTTCGAGATAATAGGCATCAAAAAGTATGTCGTTTTCACTCAGTTATTAATAATCAATTGTGATGTGCTTTAGCCTACATCACTAACGATAATTTCGTAAAATCATCTGCTGCACACGATGACGCTTGGATATCCTTATAAAATTCTTCTATTCCCAAACTGCCAATCGAAGCACCATAAGAACTAGTAAAAGTATCTGTTTTTTTCCTGTGTTCTTCAGAATCGAAAATTTAGGTGATCCTATGTATAAAGTACAAGATTAGAACGTACCACAAATAACAAATTTTAGTATGTACATGACCTAGACATTTGGAATTAGTTTTCTGCGATTCGTGGACAGTAAAAGAAAAAACAGCAGTCGACAAGTCAAATAAAAGTATATATGTAAGGCACTATGAAAATACCACAAACCTGTTGCTCTGTAAATTTACGTTAAAAATATATACACTGATTCCTCAAATGATAGCTTCCGAAACTCTACATTTTCGATGATTCACCTAGTCATAAAAATCGAATGACATTGGAATCGAAACCAATGAAAAGTTGTTTTAAGGAAACATTAGGATTCTGAGTTTACTCAATAGGCGATCGTTTATTATGGGATTTTAGGTAATTTTTTTAATATTCAGTTAATCATTTTTATGTTTTTTTTGATAGGTTATTAAAATAATCTAGATACTGGACAAATGATATATCGTATAGAAGTTGTGAATTTTTTTTATTTACTAGGTTATTTTAAAGAATATGACACAAGAATCTGATTGGTTTAAACATAAACCATTTAGTCAATCAAATGGTGAAATAACTTCTACTAAAAAGATATCATCCAGTTACAGCCGGCGTAATGAAATGAACAATTGGTTTACACATTCACAAACGAAAGAATCTTCAAGTCACTCTACTTCTAACTATCCAGTTCGTTCAAGAGTAAAGTATGAAGGAGTAGAATATGCAATGAGAGATCGTGTAAGCTAGACCTTTAATAAAAGTAACTGTCAGTTAGTTTAACAATTCGATTATTTTTTGTTCCAGCTGAATTAAATCGGATAATAATAATAATAATAATTATTATTATTATCAAATTACAGTTTGAAAGTTCTAAAGAATTTAGTATTAACTAGTTTCATAGAACTATTTAAAGTGGATTGATGCCTTAGTACAGAGTGTACGTAAATACGTCTTGTAAAACAGTAAATTTATTATTTTGCATCAACTGATGATAAAATTCATCTAATTGGATCTAATCTACTCCTAGCTATAAGGTCGTTACACTTAGTCTGATAAAGTTATTAGCTGTC
The DNA here is from genome assembly GCA_946903255.1 of Schistosoma spindalis. NCBI lineage: Eukaryota > Metazoa > Platyhelminthes > Trematoda > Strigeidida > Schistosomatidae > Schistosoma > Schistosoma spindalis. The sequence goes on along the minus strand of OX336417.1, from coordinate 23,152,775 downwards.
TATAACAAAGTATACATCATGTTCTCTCTTTTGAAATTTTATATTATTTTATTTGAACATTTATAAGGTAATTTAGTTGAGTATTGTTATTGAATGAACAAAGTATATTGATTCTTTAAATGGTTGTCTAAGCTTGAATAAAGAATAAATATTAAGGTTAGAATGAAGTAGATGTATGTAATGCTTTTTTTCAAGTCACGATTTCATGATAAATGGATACAATACAGGTCTAAATCAAGATTTGATTATCTACAACGATCAGTTCAGTATAATGTTGCAGTGTGTGTCAGTCAACGGTTTGGATTATTTTTAAATAAAGGAATAACATGAAAAAGAAACTTTGATTTACTTACTACATATGTATTTCGATACACATAAATAAGTTTATGACGAATGCGAGATGAGTGATTTAGTTATCATAAATGGTTAGAAAATATCTGTGTGGTGCAGTTTATTTATGAATAGTAGTAAATTGGGTCAAATCTTTGAATTGGTACCAGTATACTGATATATGTTTTATTTCTGCATCTGAAATCGATTGTTGAACAAGGAGCATGTAGTTATTTCAGACAAATTAAACAGCATAATAAAAGAAGTAATTAAGAACAAAAGTACACATATTTAAAATGGTATTTCAATGCAACTTACCAATAGTATCGTTTGATTCAGTAACTAAGACATGAATGAGTTTACTTTAGTGAGTGATATTCAAAACATATAGTTAAGACTGATTTTACGAAAATTCTTATATCTTTTGAAATGAATTAGCCTTACTAACTGATATCAACTGTCTAAGGATAATGTGGTCATTATATGATCTGATTACCTTAAAGTTAGTATATATGAATAGTTTCAACCTAGATTCGAAATATTGTTCTATGGTTAATTAGTAATGTTTGATTATTTCTGAAAGTAAATACACTAAATTCATTTGATATTGTCTGTTTGGATCTTCCCATTGATGTTTAGGATTGCAATTGATCAGTCTTTTATTGGCATATATACATACTGTGCGTATTGCCTCGATAAAGTCTTGAGTCACAAGCATTATATACAAAGATGGATAGTGGTTAGCAGTGGAATCCAGGACGCGCGTTTCGTCCTATTTAGGACTTGTCATCTGGATGTACTTGTATCGCAGATTTGATGTTCACTCTGGGACTTGAACTCAGTACCGTTCACTTCAAACGTCATCTCGTTATTCACAATAAAGATTTGAAAAATGCATTTTAATTAAATACATAGATGATTATAATAAACTGTCAATTGGATTAAACCAAAATTTGATAGATGTAGCTTATTTCTGGGTTTCTTTTTTTTTAACTTAAACATAACAATAAATTACAATTTGAATGTTTTAAGATTTAATATTTTTATATTGAGATAATTTGACTGGAAAAATATGACCGCTAAATATGCACTCAGTTTAGTTACTTGACTATTGACAATTGACTCATCTAGTCTAGTTTTCATGAAAGTAATCAAGTTTAACAACCTATTTTGTTACATTATCACTTTCACATTATATTTATCAAGGTTTCACACAATCACTAAATTATAGTAGGAAAAGTTTAAACGATCTGCAATTTCAGTTGATTGATCACTGAGTGGTGATCAGTGTCGTATATGTCAGGTGCTTCTTAGTGAAGATCGAATCCTATCTACCAAGTTGCAATGTGGCCACCAGTCGATAGAATTCGATATGCACTAAAAAGCACCTGAAAAACATTACATTAATCACTATGCAATGATCAGTCAATTGTAAATACATCTCAGTCCTACAGGAGGCCAGTCGTGGACCGGATAGCTCAGTGGTAACGTTTCTGAACGTGACACGGGATCGAATCCCTCAGGGAGTATCAGTTCCCTCAAGATCATAGATACACCTTGTTGACGAGTGCCAAGTAGCACGAGACCTAGGTCCAGGGTTTCCTGTTGACTATCTCCAACCAACATTTGATCTTTAATTTTTCTTAAGAGATTATTATGACGGTATTTCTATGTATTATACAGTCGTTATGTAGACGTTTATCTATTTAAAATATTAATTTAAGATAAATCTATTTGTACAGACTGACGATGTGCAATTTTGCCTATTACTACAAATAGAGGTCCAACTAACTAATAAAGATTGAAAATTACAAAGTATCATTTTATGCTGATGTTAAAATCCTCAAGTTGCATATAGTTAGTAACATTGTTGTGTAGTTACAGATCAGATCAATAATGTTTGATTGAGGTGTTTTACTTACCACTTTTTAAACATTCAGTTTTGAAAATAGTGCACCCTGATGTTACTTTTTAAGGTCAAAAACCCCTGTTAAACGATTAATATTATATACTATGAATGAAAACTGAGCTATGACGTCGTTTGATTTGGTTGTTTAGATCTGCAGATGAAATGGCCTTATGCCATTATGTACCAATATAAAGTTTAAATGATTACAAGTAAAGATTACAAATACGTGAATATAATTTGTTAGATAAATAATTCATTAAAAATGAATAAATAAGGGTAGAAATAACAAAGCATGAAAATTAATTATAATTTCTAATATTAATTTTCTTATCCTACTTATTGATTTTTCGTTACAATAGGGTTTAGACGATTTGCTTAGCATGAAAATGTCACCTAACGAACTTTATAGCTCAGTTCCCTATGGATGTCCAACTAAGGAGGCACAAAACAATGCTCAATGGTCTAAAACAGGAACTGAGATGGCAATATGTTTAGGCAGAAATTTACAACAGACGGATATTGACAACCACTCGTCTTGGTTAACTCGACCACATTCTGCAACTGTCCGAGGATCTGATGCTGAGCAGTGGAGACTACTTGGTCGCAATGGACACATAAGTAATTCTATGTCTTTACAAGCTGAAGAAGGTAATTTGTGGTACTCAAACAGATTATTTTGACTGGAAGATTGTCGATGAAAATAAAGTTTCTTCCAGATGTTTTTACTACTATTAACACCACTATTACTACCACTTTTACCACTGAGTCATATACACCCTTCATTGGTTTGATATTTTACAGATGTGTATTTAAATGCAACAATATATTAGAACAAAGCCTGAGATGGATTAACTAAAAATAATTACCCTTAACTTGTATATCTAGCTCTGAGGCAATGGGGATTTTAAGTATCTGGAAGTAAGATAGTTGTCAATGTCTTATCGCTCTGAAAATATAACGTTTTCTTGGATTCATTCCGTATTGTTTTACTCGTTGAATGTTGAGTACATTAATCATTATTTTAAACAACATATAGCCATCCATTAGTCTACCACTGTTATCGTCATTATTACCACTTCCATTGTTTGCCATCTTCATGATCATAATAATGACAATATATCATAAATGGATTTGTCATCTTGGACTTAATAAACCACTGAATGAACTAAATTAGGATAATAGGACTTAAAGTATTTTAAAAGCCACTATATAACAGGTCAGGATAATCGAATATACTGATGCTATGTGACAGGTAAATTTAGACACATGTGGAAATAAATAATTTAGTAATAGAAAGGGCTTTTAATTACTAATAATTGCCTTCAAACCCCGATTAATAACGCGATGTCTAACTAGACCGAATAACTTAATGGATTTATATTTAAACTGTTATTGTTTATGTCTTCATTTTATTGAAATTAGACCCTTCAAACATTGTGCATCATCGTGTTCGACCAGATGGCGAAATCATTTTAGAGAAATCTGTTTCTGGTTCTCAAGTCATTGATTGCCTGAATATGTGCAGTAATAATAAAGATGACAGTAATACCACCTTTTCAGGTTACCGTCTAAGAACTGAAGAAGCTCTTGAAGCTATGAAAAGAAACCAAGGTCAAATGTCTGACTACTTAGGTAGTAAAGCAAGTTCAGTAACAAAACGTTATGGAAGAAAGTTTCAGGTAAGCTAATAGGAAATGTATCCTTGGTTCTGGAAACTTTCACTGACCTGATGGAAACTGATATTTCTTTGTTGCTTAAAGTAATTTCATAATCTTGCACAACTATACTGTCCAGTTTGACAGGGCTTTTTTTCAATCGCACTTAGAGATCCGAGAACAGCGATTATAAATATATATAATTAAATAGTTTGTGAAATTCGATCAGCTCAAAGACATTTATCACCACAGTTATATAAATGAAGAGGCTATCCAAAGTCTAGAAGTTCTGGACAGTTGTTTTCTTCTAACCTAGAAGTTAACCAACTGAACGACGCCGTGGTCGTAAGAATGAAGAATACAAGTCCAGTCCTGTATGAGCACTATATCATTCATAATAACTCCATCAGTGATTAGTTTTTTTTTGTTACTTCACATAGTCAGTCAGTCAGCTAGACGTAACGTAGAACCTGATATACATGTGCATTGGCTCAAGTTGCTACACACCTCATATAATCAAATTAATTCCCATATGATAGGTAGTAAATTGATTAATCCTTTAGTCGTTTGATTTAAAGATGTCAGTTTATATAGTCACTGAAGCCGTTCCATAAAAACTCAAGTAAATTTGCAGTTATAGAAGATAATCATATATACAATCAAGATTTGATTTAAAGTTTATCCTCTTTTACACTAATGACTAAATTTAGCTAGACAATTATTGAAAACCAGAAACTGAATACAGATGTAGAAATATTTTATTCATCTGTTGTGGTCCCTATTCTTGAAACTTTAAATCTCAAACGGGTTTTGTAGATATGTAGATATAAGTTCATTTGTGTATAATCTTAAATAAGATTTTCTCACATTTTCATGGTTAAAAATCATCGTTAGTGAGAGATAACATGTTAATTTTATAATTTTTTTCAGTGGAATAATGGTAATTAGCTTTTCATCCAAAAGACTAATGACATTTCTATTTATATTTTTCCAATTTTCTCACACAACTGGAAGATCCGTGCTGTAAGAGGATCAGAAGCACATGAAGCTGCATTGAATAATAAAGGTTCTGCCATGAAAGAATTAATCACTAATGATCATCTACCTCCCAGTCCTATTGGATGTGGATTTGCTCACGTTAGTCAAGAAGCCCAGGAAACTGCTAACCTAAGCCGTACAGGTATGATTTCTGGTTTACTCGGTGGTCCTTCAATGTCAAATATTCCACTTGTTGGAGTTGAAGCACCTCCACAAAGACATGTTCAATATGAAGCTATTGAATATGCCAATCGTGATCAAGGCCAAGAAATGAAAAGTATTTTAACACAGAATTGGAAATAAAGTGAAATCTAGTTAATTTTACAAGGGGAAATAGATGATGTGACCAGTTATACTTATAATAAATGTATCTATGACAAATGGTGATTTATTGTTTCTCTGTACAATATAGTTACTCATTATATAGAGAGAAAGGTGCGATTATAATTTATGGACGACCTTTGAGCGACGCTAAAGTGACCCTGAGAATGCCCACCCACTAAATAGGACTAAATGAAGGTTATTAAAGCAGTGCGAGTAATTGGAATTATGATTTACAGTTGGCGGTTACGGTTAGGAACTAGATTTAGGGTTTTCACCACGAACTGACATAAGCTAAAATGCCAAAACGCTGTTTAGCCAAATGGATGAATGGATTTCGCGCCGAAATCCAAGACCTATTATCTTATATCTGATTGTTTCCTTCATAATTTATAGTCTCGCCGACAGCAAAAAAATAATGCAAATCAGGTAAACTTACGATGGCTTTGAACAAAGACCTAAACAAAGCAGTAATAAAAAGCCTACTAGTCTTTCGAGAATTATAGTGCATACTTTAGTTTCTCATTTGAAGATTCACTATTTAAATAACTAAATTATGCAATCAATTGAGGTACCAAGTTACTCAAGTAAGGAAAGTTATGCTATGCTGCCAAACCCATCAAGATAAAATGGAAAATTTTAGTTTTCTTGCATAAAATTTATATGTAATCTCAGATAGGATTCAGCCCATAGATAGCTTCTTTTAACAGTATATTGTTACTTAGCCCTTAATTTGTTTATGATTAATAACAAAAGAATTACTGTGCCATATAATGAAAATGAAAATCTGTAAGTGGAACTAGACAAAAATTCTTACTTCTACTTAGGATGACTTTATTAGAAACGTAAAATAATAATTGGCTTCTATTTTATTGAAAGTCAACTCTAGGCATTACAAATGAGTATTCTCGAGTCGTAGGAGTCGTCTAAAAAGGTCAAGTTTGACTTTTACATAGCACTCAGATAAGGGTCTCGTAGCGTCATTTCGTATGTCTTTTACTCACTTTGAACAAATATATTGTGAAACTCGGGAAACTATTGACACGAGTACTTATAATTCGATAAACGACGCAAACACAGTGAGGTTTTTTCTAATAAACCAGTATTTGGAGTAAAAATATTTTGGTTTAAAATTATTAAAACCAAACAAAGACCTTTAAGGGCTCAGAGGCCACCAAAAATTAATATACGTATTAAAATTTCGTAAAAATTTTAGTATTTTTAACGTTTTTCCATTTATTGACTGGTCAACATCAAGTCCAGTTGCTAATTAATAGGCGAAATACTTTGTGATATGTATTAACTACTTATTAGTAGAATATATTTTCTTCAAAAAACTTTGAGCCTTGCTTGTCATTGGCCTTTTGAATTGCATCACACGTGATGACAGAAAATTATGGGATTATTAACTAACCCACTTCCTGAACATCTGAGATAGCTTCTGCTGGCCGATCGTCATTGTGAAACATATAACAGGGATGTCCATTATCCTATGATTTCTTATTATTCTTCAGTTGATGTCATCATATAAGATAAAATAATCTTCAAAACTATCCAAAGCAGTTAATAGTCTTTATTTCACACATCCCAAATCACACCAGTCAGAATAGTTCTAAGGCTATCACAATGTTTATTTGAAAGGACGAATATTATATTTTTATATGTACATGAGTATTTATAGATGATCATACATAAATTCACTCACAGGTTGACATTATTTCCAATGTTGAAAAGTGGTCTTAGCGGAATGTCGACTAAACTCATGAGACAACCATGACAAAATGGCTGGGGAAAAAAAGAAAGTTAACTAACATCGTCTCAGCTGCTTCAAATAAATCTACCACGTCCATTACGAAGACTTGACTTAAAAGTGCTAAGACACATTTTATTAAAGTGTGTGAAATATCAGACTATAACCTTATTGTTGGAATTCGATACTAAATGTGAATTTGACCTCACTATGTTACTATATTTGTCCCGCGAATAGATCTCATTGCACTTTTAATTATACGAACAAAATATTGTAGAAGCTTTTCGGTGACTGATAAACTTTGGCCTTAAAGTTCTAATCACCATACTTATTTAGAGTTGAGTCAGGATACGGGCAATTTGACCTAGATTATTTTGTCTGTTTATGAGTCATTTGTTGGTATTATGAAGTTGACCTTTGAAATTATCGGTCGATGTTCATTAAAGTCAACTGAGACTAACATAATAAATAGATTAGTTGTTAACCCGTTTAAACTGGTTACTCATTTTCATTGCTCTTAGTCTATATATTGAAACAAAGCGGTGATTTATTACTGGCAACTTCTACACGAATAGAATTTATTGCTATAATAATTAATAATGTTCTTAATTTTGTGTGATTATTCATTACACAATACAATTTCAGCACCATTTTATGCAAAAATGAATGGTCGAGTAAATATATACATATGTATTGAATTCATTAGATAGTGGCTTTGTTTTGTCTCATTTGAAAAGAATTGGTTGAATTATCTTCTTAATAACATGTTCATTGGGAACCAATGAACAATAAAGAAAGAGAACAACAACAATCTTGTTCTGTTTTCTTTCAAACCAACACGTTTTTATGTATCATCAATTAAACAGTAATTAACGCAAGTGGTAAAGTTCAAATTTAACGCATTTAATATTAATTTTAATCAAGATTCATGAAGTTCTACTGAAAAGTCATCAAATCAATGGAATTTGACCGTGTCGAATGTAGGTACATAGCTGCCGATGACGATGGAAGATGGTTGTGCAATATTATTGACTGGCTAAAGTTAGAAATGTACACTACTAGATACCAACTAAATGGTCTAGAGGTTAATCGCTAGCGCTCGAGACCCAATGTCCTGATTTCGATCCTATGTGGCAAGATTATGGATACACATTATTAAGGAGTCCCATACTATAACAAAATGGCCATTAAGTACTTCTAATTTTAATCGGTTCGTGATTTTAACGAAATATTAAATATACTCCAAAACCTTCGTTAGTATATAATACGTATCTATGACATATTGTTCATCTTTTATTTTACTTCACTTGTTGTTATACCATCTCTGACTAACTTTGTTACTACAGCCATGTTACATTTCGTTTACAATGTTAGTATTAAAATGTTACTGGTTGTAAGCCGTTGATGAGATCCACTTTATGTTAATCCAAAATCACTATTTATTATTTACCTTTATTTGATAGAACTGTAGGCCATTTTATCAAGTAATGATTTCAAATATTTATTTACTGGAATTCATTTTATATACTATACTTTTATATATAATTGTGTATGATATTCAAACACGAACACTTCAGACAAATAGGTCAAGTTCATGGGTGAAAATAACCATTCATTCCTCTCTTCATTTTAAAAAATATAATAAAATGATTTCATTTCATTTAAACAACAACCTCAATTACAATACTAATTATAACATCAGATTATCAATTCATTTTAAGTACTCTTTCTTATTTCAATTTTGTTGAGGTTGTAGAAGAATCACTTAAATAGTGAATGCGAATCGGACAACGTTTTCATAGAATATAATTTAACTATTTATCAGACGATTCACACATATAGATCGTGGCTAGCAGTGGAATCCAGGACGCGCGTTCTGTCCTACTTGGGACACGTCATCTGGATTTACCTGCATCACAGAGTTGATGTTCACTCCGAGACTCAAACTCAGTACCGTTCACTGCAAACGCAATAGCATTATCCACTTAACTACTGAGTCCTGATAGCCACCTGCTTGTGCAATGGGGTGAAGTTTAAATTCACTTGGTGTTGTTTTACTTGTATCTTCCGATTGTTATTTAGGAGTGCAATTGGTTAGTCTCATGTTGGCATATGTGCATACTGTATGTATTGCCTCAATACTGCCTTAATTCACAAGCTTTTTAAGCAAAGATGGGTAGTGGCTAGCAGTGGATAACGCGATGGCGTTTGAAGTGAACGGTACTGAGTTCAAGTCCCAGAGTGAACATCAAATCTGCGATACAAGTACATCCAGATGACAAGTCCTAAATAGGACGAAACGCGCGTCCTGGATTCCACTGCTAACCACTATCCATCTTTGTATATAATGCTTGTGACTCAAGACTTTATCGAGGCAATACGCACAGTATGTATATATGCCAATAAAAGACTGATCAATTGCAATCCTAAACATCAATGGGAAGATACATGTAAAACAACACCAAGTGAATTTAATTCACATATATTTTTTGATTTAGATCATGTACCGATTGATGTTAGACCACCATTGAAAACCTGGAATCAATGGACGACAGTTTCATCCTATTAGGGGACTCCTAACCATGTGCTCACTTATGACTAGCTTCGTGAGGGAATTCTCTGAGTTCTTGTGAGAAGCCATGACTAGTCGAGCTAATCTGTGTCAAGTAGAGACAGGTATCTACCTCAATACAATGGAAGATCTTCGCGCAATTTCGCGGATTGGTTGAGGTTAGACATTAACACCGTTAGATGCCGACCGGCTCAGTGGTCTAGATGTTAAGTATTCATGCGCAAGACTAAAGGCTCAGGGTTCGAGTCCCGTGAGCGGGATCGTGGATACACACTACTGAGTAGTATCATAACGGGATGGAACGGCCGTCCCCTCCTTCCAGGTTTTCACTTGTGGTCTAACATCAATCGGTTCATGATTTAAATAAAAAACTTGATAATCTTCACATATAGGTTTTGTATCACACAGTCTTTTTTCCATTGAAATTTCTTTCTTTTTTATCAGCAATTTTTCTTCTTCGTTGCTTAAAATCACAGAAAAAAAGAACATGGAAAGAAGAAATTTAAGTTTGTATAATCATATATTTTCGGATTAGTTAGAGAATATCATTTTTGTTTAGATAATGAATAACAACACATAGATCAGTGATTACAACAATATTATTATGACCTATCATTTGTTTTACTTAAAAAAATATAGCTGATCATGATTGATTCACGTGAAAAATGTAAAAATTTGCTTTCTCAAGTATGATCTATGATTAATCCAATAAATAAATTATTTATGAATAAATTATATTCATAATATGAATGGTGGTAAACGAATGATTAATGAAAATTTTGTTCCCATTTAGATATTGTTTTGTTTTTCAAAATTTTTCACTGTTTACAAATTTGAAAGAAGTTATCATTAAATATAATTTTTTCTGGTTAGCGTTTTTTTAGCGAGTCGGTTTTCTACGGGATTGGGTCGCTAACCCCATGCCCAACCCTCTTCCTTTATCCGGAATTGGGACCGGCTGTAGCCCCCAGAGCGACTCCAGGCGTCACAAGACAAGCCTTCACATCGAATCCTCAAGGCCAAAGGAAAAGAGGAAGACCAAAGAGCACATTACGCCGGAAAATGGAGCTAGACATGAAAAAAATGAACAAGAATTGGATGGAACTAGAAAAGAAGGCCCAGGACAGAGTGGGTTGGAGAATGCTTATCAGCGGCCTATGCTCCATTGGGAGTAACAGGCGCAAGTAAGTAAGTAATCATTAAATATAACTGATAATTATTGAACAATACAGAATAATGGTTGCTAAGGCAATCTTTAAAAATATATGCTTTGTTACAAACATGTTGGGTTTTAGATTATTGTTTGTTTTTTATTACATCCAGTGACTTTGTTCCCATCTCAGTTAACTGATATTATAAATAACTATTATGTAATATGACTTGGTTTATAATTTCAAACATTATCGTATTAATGTATAGAATTGATTTTAAAAATTATTGACAACTGTCCTCAATTATATCATTTATTAAGACTAAAAGTTAGTCCTGTTAATGGTTATGGTTTAAGCAAATCTTGAATCTGGGAGAAGTCAACCATAGATCCAACATATTAATTACTGATTAATTCGAGATATCTAGCTGCTGAGATACTAGCCGGTGATTAATCAGTGTAAGTAAATCTTTTTTATAATTGATCGATCACTGAGTAGTGACCAATGTCATGTTTGTCTAGTCCTTTTTAGTACTGATCGAATTATATCTACTAAGTTGTCGTGTGACCATTAGTCTAGGTGACTCAACATTGTTTGTGCCATGTTGAGATGTTAGATGGTTGGAGGTAATAAACGGAAATTTTTGGATCTAGTGTTCATAGTATTCAGAACTCTTTTTGAGGAAACTGATGTTTCCCGATAGATTAAAACCAGTGTGACCTGTCTTAATAACTTGAGACTTATTAACTCACACCAAATCGGGTCAATTAGACCAATCGTCATTTTACAACTTATTTAAAAGGATCAAAAAATATGACTTTGTTCACAATTTACTGTTCAATAAATTGTAGATGCCTCAGCACCGCAGTCGCTACCCAAATAGCTGAGTGGTAACGTCTCAAACTCTAAAGCTTGATGGAGAGGGTTCGAACCCCACAGGGAAAATAAATCTCGAAATTCTAGACAGACCTTGATAACTAGTATCACATAGCAAGAAATCTATCTCCAGGATTTCCTAAAGATTTCCTGCAACTACCAAATAGGTTTTTCAATGTTTAAGCTTCACTGACATATAACCAAAAGTTACACTAAAAAGTGGTTTGCTGAAAATGAAATCTCATTCTTATGCATTCAGTCTGAGAGTGAAAAGTTATTTTCTATTACACATTAATATACTTGAAATGTTGTTTGATTTACTAATTCGGTGTAATAACGATTGAATTAAGTAGTTAGTGGTATCTTATAGGACCTTATTTAATAACTGAATTTCATACTGTACTACGTTGATCTTCGTAATAATAAATTAACAGGAACGTCAATAATATTAGCACTGTTTTCATTTTGTTTATAGTGACTATCACTTTATACCATTACTAAAATGAGCTTAACACGGCATACTCAGTTAAACACTTGTCCGATGGTGTAGTGTTTCATGAATGATATGGCTTAAGTGTAAAGATTTTATTCTCGTTCAGAACAGTATTATCGGTGTATTGTTTGAGTAAAAGTGAGCTTCTTTCATTATTCCAAAAGCCATAAATCAGTCTGTTTTGGTGACCCTACTTGTAATCGGTTGTCTTCGTAAACTTTATTATCTTCTCATTCTCGTTAATAATTTTATTCGGATGGCTTCTGTTTATATAACTGATCAAATTTTGTCTGTACATATTGATAATCTGGATCCGTATTAATATGTCTATTGGTTGTAGGTTGACCTGCATGTAGTCTTTCGGTTAGCTCTCTAGCACCTCAGTGGTTTTGAAATCGCTGAGCCATATGTTTTAATTGTGGAGTTTTCATTGTCATATGGGATATATTTAACGCCCGACTCATGCACAAGTCTTTGGTAACCTTAAAACATCCTCGGAGATATCAAGTTACAAAGTCATCAGAACCGGCTGATTTATTACATATATAAAAATTCTAGAAAACTCAATTTCTATGTGAAATAGAATCTGATAATATTGTCCATGATGGTGATGAAAGCATCGTAATTAATCCAGCTTACATAACGCAATTGCACCAGAAATACTCTTTACTTACAAATCTCCAACGTTTCACATTTCTTTTGTTATTAATTCTCAAATATTTTATTGTCTAGTAGCTTCAATTTTAGGAATATAATATATGTGTTACAAGCCTTTCTAGAAATAGGTTTAGTTCGAAAAGGAACCCGTAAATGCGTACTCCTGAAGACTTTGAGTGCCGAATGAAGTGGCTAAAACGTGCTTCTTCATTATCAATAGTTTCTTAAATAGTATCATTTTTTTTTAATTGAAAAACTAGTCTCAGGTGCATACAAAATTTACTTGACATTTTTGATGGATACTGTGTATTATCAATAATTGATTGCATAGTTCGCATTTTACTTTGATGAAACATTTTCAGTGATTGGCAACAATTCTCATATCCATCGACAACCTGGATTCAGTTAACTGCTGTTAAAATTAATGATTTCGAGTTCCCATTGGTTTTTTCATAAGCATGTAAATAAAAACTAATTGATTCACCATTATGTATCCTACTGATTCTCAACCTACTACATTATCAATGATTACTTAACGCATAATTTCATATCGTGATAAGAATCTTGAAATTCCTTATGTTAATCAAATATACAAAATAAATACTCTATTTGATTGTTGGGTTATGATGATAGTTTCGATAGTCATTGTCAGAAGAACACTTATCATCAAGTGTCCAGTTATCAAAGTATTTTCAATCTATCCATTCTGTTACCGGGAAAGTGTTTTTGTTACATTATTTATGATACACTTATGTTTAAAAGGGGTTTAAACGGTCAATGTTAGTATTTTTTAAATTCCGTATTAATGTTATTATTGTTATCATTGACTCATAAACTAACTTAATTGGTTTAATAATTTCGTATATGCATATAAATATTACTGTATATTAGAGTAAAGCCTGATGAGAATCTAATTGAAAATAATATTGTTCGCTTATATATGTTGTTCTAAGTTCTGTATTAGTTTTAATGCAGCATCGATTATTAAATACATTAATCAAAATTACAAACTTAAATTGTAAATAGATTAACTTTTGAATGTTATGGTTGAAAGCTGTGCGTTGTATGACCATTAAATCGTAGGATGAAAAGATATGCTCATTAAAGACATTGGATTTTGAACGAACTACAAAGAGTTATTATCCCAGGAGTCACTGTGCTTCATACAAGCACATCGGTTAAACAACAAAATGTTATAAATAACTTGGTAGATAGAACCTGATTAGCAATATACCTCCGATTACATGTTATAAATTACTGTTATGAATAAGGGGATTAATTAAGTATGAACACCAGATGTCTGTGTTGTTGATATCCTGGACTATCTACATCATGTAACATATTTGACCGACAAGGTGTTGTATAGTACTTATATTGAGTTTAGGAGCAATTTGGAGAAAAGCTAAGGGCAGTTTAACCAAAACGTGGCATTGGTCCATGAATTCGTTTATTATTGGACTAGGACGTGTTGGTAGGTGAAATGTCCAGAATGAAGTTCATTTGATTGTCTTAATCAGTGGATGGAGGTTAATGACATAGATCAAAACAATTTGCAATCGAGTAGATGGACTCACTTTTTGTCTTCCCAAAGATCATGATTCTATAATTTATCTTTTGCTTTTCTATTCCACCGATCATTTCTTCTGAAGTCACATTGTCGATGCCTAATTTTTCTACTACCATTGATACTGTTACTTTTCTACTACTCTGGAGCTGGCCTTGATATTTTCGTTTCGTTATGCTGATATGGTGTGACAACATGAATCGATGGACATATATGTCAGGTTCTACACTGCTGATGACTGACTGATTGTAGTGATTTACATCGTTCAAGTTATCAAAGAAGCCCTGAATTTCTTTAATTTCATTTTGAACAACTTAACAGGTGTACATATTTGTGAAGATTCAAGACAAAATGACAAACACAATCCATTAGTTCATGATTTTCAGTTCGTTTTGTCTGTATGAAGTTGTAAACCATTTTTCAAATAACAAGTAATCCCCTAACCTCATAATCTGGATGAAAAACAGAGGTCTAGATATATTTTCATTAATAAATAATATAATTGTAAAAACCCAATATAAAGTACTTTGATAACAACTGAAAACTTTGGAAATTCCAATTATTACATTATCTGCTCTGAATATAAGTGACGATTTCAGACAAAATTATCCGTTTAAAATTATTATATTTCTATTGTTCCACTTTCCATATGGTATGATGGAGGTCTATATGTATACATACATTGCCATACTTTAATAATTGACCAAATTTATTTGAAATGTGACCTACTAATATTTGATTGGCCGATGAATGACCTTAACGAGTGCAATATATATCGGATGATGATCTGATGATATGATTCCCAAGGTCAACCAGATCGCCATGGCATAACAAAAGAGAAGAAACATAGTAAACATTAAAAGTGAATACAACAGTTGTATAAAGCTGAATAAATCACACCAATCAAAAGAAAAATTTTGGTAAATAGAAAAAGCAATCTATACTATTTAAATGTATGTTTATTTTCTACAACAATTTATAAATCCTAATAATTGAATTCGTAAGTTGATAAAATCTAGACCACCATTGAAAACCCAGAAACACTGGACGGCCGTTCCGTTCTAGTATGAGATTCCTCAGCAGTGCGCGTCCATGATGCCACATGCGGGATCCGAACCCAGGACCTTCGGTCTCTCGTGCGAATGCTTAACCTCTAGACCACTGAGCCGGCATCTAATGATGTTAATGTCTAACTTCCTTCTATCCATGAATGGCTACACAACCATTCATCCATTGTCTGATGTAAACACTTGTCTTTACCCAGTTAGTAGTGAGTACATGACGATTATTATCAGAATGAGGATTATAAAGATTGTAGTGAATTATTTTGTAGTTAAATTCATGAATCGATGTAAACTAAACCATGAATTCAACTATTAAAATTACTAAAATCTCCACAAACCCTATTCTAATCATAATTTACAAATCTTTCAAAACGTATAATTTTTAATAATTATTTAAGTTCAGAAGGGTTTTCTGTGAATATTATAGTAATTGTAATAGTTGAGATCATGAGTCAATTGAAGCTAGACCACCACGAAAAACCTGGAAGCACTTGACGGCCGTTTCGTCCTATTGTAGGACTCGTCATCAGTACACATCCACGACCCCGCCTCGTGGGTATCGGGTTCAATTTCATCTACATTTATGATGATGGACTTCTAAGAAGTACTTACCTATGACATATATATGCGAAAATTTAAAACGGTTCCTAGAAGAAATGAATAATTATGATAACATAGTAATCATATGAATTTTAATGCTAAAAAAGTTTATTTAACTGAATGACAATCTATTTTAAAGAATTTTCTAAATAATTAGAATCACTAATACTTTACACAATATTTCATGGTGATATGTAGATCTATTCAAGTTTCAAGCTAATTTGGTTGATTTATTCATATAATTTAAAGCTTGATATTAATGAATTCATTCCCAGTAAAATGATAGTCGTATGCACTATTCGCAATGAATATTACCAGTATTTGAAGTTTTGGAAAAAATAAGTTTTTATGTCATTATAAATCATAACTTGAATACAACAGTGGGTTTACATTTAAGTTATTATCTAAAATTTTCAAGTGGAACGATTGGTTTAAATAGAGGAACTTGAATTTCAAGTGATAAGTTGTTCTTCTAGTTATTAATTATATGAGTTAAATCATCAACTGATCTTAACGAGACCATCGTTAAAAACCAGGAAGGACTGGACTGCAGTTTTAGCCCTTTGTAGGACTTCTTGCCGGTGGAGTTCAACTATGTCAGATGTGAGAGAGTTACCCACAGCGTGTAACAGAAGATGGTCGAGCAATACCAGTAATAGATCGAAGCTAGGCAATGTTTACCACTGGACGCCGGTTGCGTGATTTAGAGGTTAAGCGCTTGTAGCGACCGGATAGGTTTTGAGTTAGATCGCCTGTGGAGGGATCGTGAATGCTCACTGCTAAGTAGTCCCATGCTAAGAATAAATGGCCATACACTGCTTCCTGGTTTTCAGTGGTGCTCTGGCTAAGATCAGTTCGTGATTTAAACTATGAAAATTATATAACATCCACAAAACACTTTATATCAATTAGTTATATGACATTCTTCGTTGTATCCGCACTGTCAGTCTTATTTTTATAAATCAATATTTATATATACCGTTACTACTAGGGAACTAAATTATCCTCTTGTCAACAGTAAGGAGTGGCGTTTAATCAGTTTCTTATAGCAAATGCGTATTCCGTACAAATTATCACGATATAGCCATCTTGTTAGGAATTTCATGGAATAAGTGGATTGTGACTAACTGTAAAACTTACTCGGTTAAAATCGTAACGTGGACTTTAAACTCTGGAATATAGTTACATTCACATGACGTCGAGCTGAGGCGTGTATTAGTCCCACTCCTAACCATAGTGCAAAAATATTCACAAATACTGTACGATATACAAGTTCATATTATCACTATTTTTCTGCATTTACTACAACTTTATTTATAAATTATTTGTAAACAACAATATATATATATATATATATATATATAGATAGATAGATAGATAGATAGATAAGCGTTCGTGCACGAGACCGACAGGTCCTGGGTTTGAATCTCGCCAGGCGGATGGATGGATGCTCACTGGTGAAGAGTCCCATACTAGGACAAAACGGCCGTTCAGTGATTTCACGTTTTCCATGGTAATCTAGCTTCAATTGACTCATGAATTCCATTATTGTATTACTAAAATATCTACAAAACCCCCTTCTTTGATTATAGTCTGATTCCTAGTTTTTTTTAAACAAATAAAAATTGTTATGAAGCAAAGGAGAGAACAGATTATTTTTTAATTGACGCCATTCAAATATATTTTATTTCTTTTTGTCTAAAAGCTTAGAAAAAACCCAGTGTTTAACTTATTTTCCTGTTTATGAAAAACTTTTTTCCCCATCTTATTCTATAATTTATTTATTAATGGACTTATAGAAAATCCATCTGTTATCTACAGTTTGTCTGTTGGATAATAATAATCATACATTTTAGTATTTAGGATTAGAAGAACTGAATCTTTTTTAGGGGAAATTTTCCACTTTGAAATTTTTATTAATTCTACTTTTTAAATAAACTAGTTAGTGATTCTGATCATATAATATTAAATAATAAAAAAAAATCCCATAATCCCTTGATGAATATAAGAAACATTCTTGGTTTGAAAACCTAAATAGAGTTAATAATCATTATATGATTTGTTAAGGGTTAATAATTTCATTGTTATTGATAATCAGTAATGAAATTGATCAATCTTTATTATCATTTATGAACAAGTTAATGGCTATTTAGACCCTGTAGATTAGTGGATAACATGTTGGATGTATAGTATTTCATTTAACGATACATAAAACTTCATTAGTAGATCCAGAATGAAATGAATCATTGAATTAAATGAATAGACATTGATATAAATCCAGATGAAGACTATATGGAATGAGTTGTCTATCAAGTTGTTTGTATAGGAACTAACTAAAAAAAGGTGTATCTTTCTGGTCGATTACAAGAACAGTAAGTCAGTGTAACTAAGACAATCGTACTTCACTTCTAAGATGTATTAAAAAAACTTGATATAAACTTTTCTCGGTAAGTTAATTTTAAGTACAGATTACTTTTGAGACAATTTACCACTAACAATGGAATATATTATAAGTGACTTGAAATAAGATATTATTTGTTTATACTAGGAAGTATATCAATTGCTCATAAAATCTACGTAAGACAATAAATCTAACACAGAATTTACTTTCTAGTTTACTTTTAAGATTATAAATTAGTAAATGAGTGTTATTTAACCAAAATTAGTTTTTAAAAAAACTGCCTTTTTATGCCTGCTTGGATATCTGTGTTATTTGTTCCTGTCATCTAGATATTTCAACAATTTATCTGTTTTCTTGTTTGTTTTAACACATGATTATGTTAATGAATTACATAACCTGTTCAGGTGAGCTTGTGAAAAGCTTACGACCTTTCGCTGTACAAGTTACAAAACCGTACAATCGGAGACATCGTAATGGTTGACAATATGCATTGAAAAGAATGAATATTATTCAAATGTCGACTTGTTAAATGCTAATATCTAACTGGCGACTACTGAATATTTATCGTCAGTATCGATCAAGAAATAAGATACAGAAACTCGCTGAAATACTTTGTGCTGAGAATTCTATATTATACCAAAAATAGAATATTGAGTAAAGCTAATAATAAATAAATTACTGACAAGATTTACCAAAATTGTTTCATAAAAGCAAACTGCTAAGAAGTATAATCGCGAATGGTGTTATCGAGCAAAGATTAATGCATCGATGATGTTCAACAGTGAATACTGAATAAATCAATAAATCAAGTTTGCTAGGTTTAACTTATATAAACTAATTAACAGATATTAAATGGTCCACAATATCAATGTTACGCAACTTACATCTAATGTAATCGATAAGTTACATCACTCACAACAGGGGTGATTTCACTGGTTACATGTTCCAATAGAACTTCAGTAAATTCGTCTTAAATCTAGTCACTTTATTTATCACATAACCCAAAACTTCTAAGTGAATGGTTATTTTAGTCTATTAAAATAGAAGACTATCCTTAAGCTTTAGCGGTGACCCTTAGTAAGTTTTTGTTTACTATCCACCAAATGTCCTGGTATGGTTGAAGATAGAAAGAGTTCGCTCGAAATACATTCATATGGCAAGAAGAGTGAAAAAGATTCGGATCCCTCAAAGTGTATCAATTCCTACGACATTGGAGATATGACTTTCTAACGATTACCAGTTAGCACACGATCTAGGTTCAAAGTTTTCCGCCTACTACCTTTGACCACCTAACATCACTATTTGGTAGTTATTTAATCACCATTTAAATAAGATTTTTTTCGGTATATCATTATTCAATACGTGAATTGAATAAAGTAGATTAAGTCTTTCTCTTTTTGTCATTAACCAATAATGAAATAATGTAGTCCAGACGGAAAAATTGGATATATTTGATGTTTACAACCATATCTGCTGATGAGCAATTACTACCATCCTTCTTGTCATGGTGTTAGAGAATCCTTATAGTTGTTCCAAGCATTCTATTTTAAATCCAGGGGTAATGTTAATTAACCGTGATAAACTACGTACTGAAATTTAAAAAGTGAAAAATATTGTTTTTCTTTAGTTTAATAGCACCAACTCTTACCGAAAGTAAACGAACTGTTAATTATTTATGGCTTCATCAGGAATGCTACTAATGTAGACTATTTAAAATGAAAAAAAGTTGATAAATGAAGACCACGACGTCATAACGAAAAATTTAAACATTTACCATTCTGATCAATGTTTTCATGAAACTATCCTTCTCCCAATATCTGAACAAAATTGATAAACCATAATGATTGTACTTTATTCAGGAAGTTTAAATGCAAAGTATTCCCCCCCCCAAAAAAAGAGGAAATGTTTAGGCTTAAACATCAATTGGGGACATATTTAGCTTCAGTAATATCTATAAACCTTGATTAGTTTTTTAGTATTTTTAAAGTTGACCTAGTTTTATGACGAAAATGATTGTTAATGGTATATTTTTATGTGCTGTCTTCTTTTTTTTCTTTCTAATGTTTAACCAACCCAAATGATTTTTATATCCGCTTTTATTTTATTATTCTTCTTTTCAGTGAAATGATATATGTACACAATTCATTGGATTTAAGGTGAGATTTAAATTATTGAACCTTTTTTTCTCTCCCTAATCAGTTTAAAAACATGAACTAATGAAATCTACTAAAATCTAAAATTAAAGTTGTCTTGTTTCTCTCTATCAGTTTATATACATTGAAATAGAAAGGAACAATGATTCATTCATGTTCCAATTCTTTTTCATCGTAAAGATAACATGTTGAATTGTTTTAATTTGCACCAAGGTCACTCAAATGACCTAAAAGTTTAAGTTTAGGATTGTTTTTTTCTCTAGAAAGTTGTTTAATTAGCAACAGATAATTTAGAAGAAAAATGCATTATGATATTGATAAACCATTGAACAGGAAAGAATCATACTTAATTCATATTTTTTATAATGTCTTTTCTCTAAATGCACTTCAAGATATTGTTTTAGGGACATGTATTAGTTGTGAAGGAATGGCTTTTTCATTCAGAAATATGCCAAAATCAACCCTCGGGTTAAATATGATACAGTTGAAAAGAAAACCTGCTTCTTATACGTGCGTTTCAAAGGAGATGTAATCACTGAAATAATTAATAGCAGGATGAATTCCTCGTTGAAGGTGACTTACTCATCAGTAAAATTAATGATGCTATGGGAAATGAACTGTTCGCTTAAACAAACTAAAATTGACAGGTCCTATTTTCTCAGTAGCTCCAACTGTATTTACCAATTTACATGTACGTGCTAAAGCACATACATTGACAGAACCGAGAGAAGGGTACATATTCGAATCTCCGAGAATGTTCCAAAGAAATTGAAACTGTAAGGGGTAAGGGCTCTTAACAGGACGATAAAAAACTCAAACCTCATCTATGTATTCAAAAAGTGACAATAAAAAACCTATTACTACCTTGGTAATTCAATTTTTGGTCATTAGTTTTATTTTGTTAACGTTTAGTTTGTTATATTTCTTTTCCATTACCGAGTTCTTATTTTATGTACATTTAAACCAGCCCCCTTCACTCATACATTTCCACTCACTCCGTTCTCTTAAATTATGTGAACTCTTCAAATCTTGTTTAATTATTAAGCAACCCATCCTACCAGTTTTTTAATTCTAGGAATCTTATACAAACCCTTCATTACCTCTAAAATTATCACACAATTTATCTTATCTGTTTCTGAAGTTTACTTAATTGTTACATCACCTGTCCCTCATGTTTCTTTATTTTAACACCAGATAACCTCCGATTTGTACTTACACACATATATATACAGTTATTATTGATAACCTTTGTCATTCCGATTCTTTGCATTCATTTACATCAATTGTTTAACACTATATCTTAGTTCAATGTAAAATTCTAATACATATTTGGTTGTAAGCAGTTGATGAGAAACCACAAAATATAATGAATTCATATTATTCTGCATCCATGTTCATTCTGGATTTATTTAAATTCATAAAGAGAACTAATTGCATTAATTATTATTCCCTTAATAAGTAAAGAATGTCATAAAACGTTTTAGTTATTAGGGTTCTGAAAATGTCATTTACTGAAATCCAAAATACATGTTAGAATCTGATAATCTAACTTTCGACCCTAAGATATTTTATACTAGTGTGTGCTATAGTTAAACCTCAAGAAACCAAATGAAGTTAGATTTTATAACCTAATATAACGCTTGGGTTTACCAATAGTGATCAGTTGATGAGTGATTAGTTTATAGTTAATCTAATTGAATTATGCTCTGAATATTGTGAGCTCAGATTCTTGGAGCAATAAATGTTATTCCTAGGTTAAAAATACTCAAGAAAAATGCTTGTTCTAGAGACACCAGAAATCTATTTCATTTAACATCAGATTTCATACACAAACTATCAGGTTTCTTAACTTAAAAGACGATGTATTCACGAAACACAACAAAAATGAACATGAATTTTTACCAGTTATACAAATTTTGATCAGTTTTGGTAACAATTTAGCAAATATGTATTATGTATCATTAAGTGAAATTGATTCGTAAAAGTTTCATTATTATATTTTACAGACAATGACCTAGTCCACGAATTAAGGTTGTATACGAGCTTTGTTTTACAGTGGAACACATTGAACAATTTTAGCTAGTGATAATCACATGATATTCTCTTTTTAAAATATGTTAGATTGGTCATTTATATCACTTCTGATAAACAACAATCCAATAACTGGTTAATATTAAAGTATTAATTAAGGATAATCTACCTGGTCAATATAAGCTGAACTTGAAAATCATAATAACGACAATAATAATAGATAGGACTGTATTGTGAGATCGTGTATTAAAAATGTGTAACATAATGAACTTTGAATTACATAGATAATACTTACTTACTTACTTACTTACTTACTTACTTACTTACTTACTTACGCCTGTTACTCCTCGTGAAGGAGCATAGGCCGCTTACCAGCATTCTCCATCCAACCCTGTCCCAACCAATCCTTTCAAGCTCTTTCCAGTTCTTATTCATCTTTTTCATATCTGCTTCTATTTCCCGACGTAATGTGTTCTTTGGCCTTCCTCTTTTCCTCTTCCCTTCAGGATTCCAAGTTAGCGCTTGTCTCGTAATACAGTTTGATAATTTTCTCAATGTATGTCCTATACATTTCCATCGTCTTTCCCAAATTTCCTCTTCAGCTGGAAACTGGTTGGTTCTCTCCCACAAAAGGCTGTTGCTGATGGTATCCGGCCAATGGATGTTGAGTATCATGCGTAGACAGCTATTAATAAATACCTGTACCTTCTTGATGGTGGTTGTTGTAGTTCTCCAAGTTTCAGCTCCGTACAGTAGAACTGCCTTGACGTTCGTATTGAAGATTCTGACTTTGATGTTGGTTGAAAGTTGTTTTGAGTTCCATATGTTCTTTAATTGAAGGATTGCTGTCCTTGCTTTGCCAATCCTCGCCTTGACGTCTGCATCTGAACCTGCTTGTTTATCGACGATGCTTCCCAGGTATGTGAAGGATTCCACGTCTTCCAGAGTTTCGCCATCAAGAGTGATTGGATTGCTGTTCTCCGTGTTGTGTTTGAGGACCTTGGTTTTCCCTTTGTGTATGTTGAGGCATACTGATGCAGAGACTGCTGCTATGCCGGCTGTCTTTGTCTGCATTTGTTCGTGTGTATGCGATAGGAGGGCTAGGTCATTTGCGAAGTCTAAATCGTCTAATTGGTTCTGAGATGTCCATTGTATGCTGTGTTTTCCCTCAGATGTCGAGGTCTTCATAATCCAGTCGACCACCAGAACAAACAGGAAGGGAGAGAGTAGACAGCCTTGTCTGACTCCGGTCCTTACTTGGAATGCGTCTGTCAGCTGTTCTGCATGCACTACTTTGCACTGTAGTCCATCGTATGAGTTCCGGATAATGTTGACAATCTTCTCAGGAACTCCGTAGTGTCGAAGAAGTTTCCATAACGTCCTCCTATCTACACTGTCAAATGCCTTCTCATAATCAATGAAGTTGATGTACAGTGACGAATTCAACTCAACTGATTGTTCGACCATGATCCGTAGTGTCGCAATCTGGTCTGTGCACGACCGGTCCTTACGGAATCCAGCTTGTTGATCTCGAAGTTGAGCATCTAATGCGTCTTTCATTGGGTTTAATAACACTCTGTTAAAGACTTTCCCTGTTACTGACAGTAGTGTAATGCCTCTTTAGTTTTCACATTTGCTCAGATCTCCTTTCTTTGGAATCTTGATGAGGTGTCCTTCTTTCCAATCCATCGGTACTTGTTCCTCATCCCAAATCTTCTTGAATAGAAAATGAAGCATGCTTGTAGTTACTTCGATATCTGACTTCAGCTGGTATATTGTCAGGTCCTGCTGTTTTCCCGCTCTTGATTTGTCTGATGTCCATTCTGATTTCTTCCGTCGTTGGTGGATTGACATCTATAGGGAGATCTGCATGTGCTGCTTCGATGTTCGGTGGATTCATTGGCGCCAACCTATTCAGGAGCTCCTTGAAGTACTCTGCCCATCGGTTCCGCTGTTGTTGAATCTCAGTGATTGGTCTTCCTTCTTTGTCTTTGACCAGTCTCTCTGGTTTACTATATTTCCCTGCTAGCTTCTCCGTTGTATCGTAAAGCTGTCTCATATTTCCTTCTCTTGCAGCTTTTTCCGCCGTCGTTGCTAGTTCTTCCACGTATTTCTGCTTGTCGGATCTAATGCTCTTCTTTACTTGCTTGTTTGCTTCTATATATTCAGCTTGTGCTTGGACTTTCTCTGCTCGTGTTCGACTATTGTTAATTGCTGTCTTCTTGTTCTTCCTTTCTTTGATCCTGTCCAGTGTTTCTGTAGAGATCCATTCCTTGTGATGATGCTTCTTAGGGCCAAGAACCTCTTGACACGTTGAAGTTAATTTCTCTTTGATACCTTTCCAGCTATCCACCATAGTAGTTTCTTCTTCCTTCAGTAGATCTTGTAGGGCTTGGAACCTGTTGTTGAGAGCTACCTTGAATTCATTGAGTTTGTCAGTATCTCGAAGGAAGGCTGTATTGAACCTTTGTGGTGCTGTTTGTCCAGTTGTCCAGTTCTTCTTTAGCTTCAGTTTTGAATTGGCCACAACCAGGTGATGATCTGAAGCTATGTCCGCTCTTCTCCTGGTTTTCACATCTTCCATTGTCCTTCGGAACTTTTTATTGATGCAAATGTGATCTATCTGGTTCTCTGTGGTGTGGTCCAGTGAGATGCATGTAGCTTTGTGTATACGTTTGTGTGGAAATGTTGTACCGTCTATGACCAATTTGTTGAATGCACACAGATTTGCAAATCTTTCCCCGTTTTCGTTTCTCTCTCCCAGTCCATGTAGTCCCATGATGTCTTCATATCCGGTGTTGTCCATTCCGACTTTAGCGTTTAGATCTCCCATCAAAATTGTAAGGTCCTTTCTTGGGCACTTCTCTATGATTGATTGCAGCCTCTCATAGAATTGATCTTTAACGTCGTCGTTGCTATCATTGGTGGGTGCATAACATTGGATAATGTTCATTGTGATCCCCTCCTTCTTTGTTTTGAATGATGCTTTGATGATTCTGGATCCGTGAGATTCCCATCCTACAAGTGCATTTCGTGCTACTTTGGATAGCATTAGAGCAACTCCCTGAGTGTGTGGAGCATTTTCCTCCTCGTGACCGGAGTATAGCAGCATCTCTACCGTATTTAGCCTTTGTTGTCCAGCTTGGGTCCAATGGGTTTCACTGATTCCCAGTACTGCCAAGTTGTATCTCCTCATTTCCGTTGCTATTTGACTGGTCTTCCCGTTCTCCCACATTGTCCGGACGTTCCATGTACCTATAAAAATTGTTGCTCTGGTTGTTAGAAGGGGCATCGGCCTCGTGGCTTCCGAAGGAACTCGGCTTTCACCATGACGCGTCATATTACCTCTAACTCCCAGGGCAGAGTTTAAATGGTTTGAGTTATTTTTTCTGGTTAGCGTTTTTTTAGCGAGTTAGGTTTCTACGGGATGGGGACGCTAACCCCATGCCCAACCCTCCTCCTTTACCCGGGCTTGGGACCGGCAGTAACTCTGGAAGAGCTACAGGCGGAGTTTACATAGATAATGGTTAAGACTAAATAAGTTATAATGACTGGAAATAAACTCAACTCCAGTTCGTAACTTTGGCGGACTACTTAGCGACCGATCAGGATGAAGTGGGAATTACCAATCCCGCTGTCTTTGTGAGTAATGGCAGTCAGCTTACCTCGTTCTGTTTATTTTTTTATTTTCGGTGTTGCTACAAAAATTTAATCTTTTAGTGTTCTGAAATCCCTCAATTTGTGTGATACTTTTACTGTTGATGCCAATTTTATTTAATCAGTCTTGTTTTCATGGCTTTTGCCACTGCTACTCAGGTCAGTGCACTCTTTCAGGCGTGCATTATATGGTAAATCCGTTTTGTCTTGAGTATTATTTTGTAGATATCAGAAACCATAGTAAGCATTTTTAGATGAAATAAATGTTGCTGCCGCCTAGGACATTCGGACTGTTCGCATGTTCGTTCTTATCTGTCATTTATCATGTTATCAAGAGCGATTAAAGAAAATCAAATCCGGTTTTTTATTTTCTTCAGTATTATGGATAATCCTATCCAATCAACGAGTTGAATTAGTACTGAGTGTCTAGTTGTTGTGGATACCAGTTGTGTTTTCGAAAGGATTATGAAACCCAGCTTTCCCATTCGAATTATTTTTGGATAACCTTGCAGTCCAACTAGTTCATATATCCTCGAAAACTCAATTTCGATAACACTCATTGTTGTAATATAACTAGTTCTTACAAAGCAAGTCCCCATATTCTCTTAAAATTGATGAAAAAGTCTTACTGAATGCATCTGCTAAGCTAATATCCCTATCCTGTACTTTAGGTAATCGATGAAAGCAAGTCATGACATGTGCATCTGCAGTATATTGCTATTTTACTACAACTTTTACCTGTCATGTCTTATTTTTAAAATAAAAGCATTGCATAATATCCAGTAAATATATGCTTATTTACTATGAGGGCGATGAGAGGGGTCATGACATATTTAACAGCACCGTAGTTGTATGTTCACTGAGAAGGTAAGCGAGCGCATAGATCGGTGTACTGTACCATATAGGATGTCGTTAGGCTAGTAGTGTTCCATTAGTATATTAGAAGTGAACAAGAACAACAGTGGGAACAATCGAATGTAATTCGACTGGAAAATTACAGAACATGTTAGTAAAATCTAACAATCATAAAGTAAATGCTTAATTTGCAAAATGTCTATCAATTGTCTCAGAATGACTCATACTTCACTGTTCTTGCATTTTCATACAAATTGCATTCTGTTTCCATTCTTTACTGTTCGATCCTTTTGTCTCTCTGCTGCCAGACATTCAGTTTACGACTAACGTCATATACTACTTATGTCGATATAAGTAGCACATACACTTTCACATTGATAATGTTAAGTTGTAGTCGTAAATAGTGGAAGTGATTGCAAGACCAAAGTGAATTTTCTGATTACTTTTTAGAAACTTTGTAGGTATTATTAGTACTAACCTCCATAGATTGTTCCATAGTATCATAATTCTGACGACGAAATAGTGTGTAAGGAGATCTGTGAGGGCTCACTCCTGTTCCATTCTGAATAAACAAATACTTCCGGCTTTAGTCAAAAATTTGGAATAGGTCAATAAACAAATTACATGTTTTTCAGCACATGAGAATTTATGTAACTGTGATTTACTAACATGTTCATAAATATTAGTGAACGATTAGATCAGCTTTTATAACCTGTGAAAGCATAGTATGTGCCTAATACCGTATTGTACAGCCTTTAGTCTTTTGCTTCCATTTATGTACGCTAATGTATTTGCTTGATAACATATCCTCCTGTACTGCGCAAGTTCTAAGCTCTCAACTTCAGTTTCCGGTAGCAAGTTACACTGTAATGTATACATAATCTCACGCTAATCGTTTTCTAGTTTTGATGCTTAAGCACACTATGGGAAATGAAAGATTGAGAAGCTCTACTTACTAAACTAATCTGCCTGATTGCTTCCTTCAAGCATTATAATTATATCGACTAAACTGAATTATGCGATAACCGAGTATACTAAATTAATCTGATGTCGTAATTATTGTTTCATTTGTATAGACGAGTTGCTTAAAGTAGTGAATTATAAATTAATAAGCCTATAAACTCAAAAGCAACGAACTATACGTCAGGAAGAATTACCTAATAGAGGACAAACGATATTGTTTCCAGACTGAAGATAACAGTCATTTACGCTTAAAAACATAGTTTACAGAACAACAAACCTTTCTCCAGTAACATTATTCATTGATGGTTTACCTTAACAAAAAGACTTTTATTAAGCTTCCAATGACTTGTGATATCATTCCAGCATGCAATGCATGTCCGGCGTAACGCAGTATGAAGTGTTGAGTAAAAATTACAGCCACAGCAAAATTCAGTCTAATCTAGATTTTTAATAAAAATTACATCATAATGTGACAAATTCATTGACTATGTGAACATAAATATGACCATTATTCCGGTCTGCGTTACACTAAACTAACGTGACAACGTTGAGTATATTTCCACTCGTTATAATTAGTCTAATATGAGAGAGAAGTGTCATATTATGGTTGGAGTATTCATAAATAATAATGATCAGTATGATATGTCAAGTTTATAGATAAACATACTACACTATGATGTGGTATTTCTTATTGGGGGACCTAAAGTAATAACGGAGTTCGTATTGAAGATTTTGCCTACTTAAAGACATGATCTCAGGCATTAAATGATTAGGAATCCAGTCCGGTCAAAAGGAAACATCCAGTTGGTACTTTGTGATGTATTTATCAACTAATTTTACCACTGATAGTGAAGATCTTCGGGGCATGGAAAAGTGAGCTAAATCTTGAAAGCTGGATTTTCTAACCCTTTTTGGTTTTTTTAGGTGGACATAATCACTTCAAATACTGGTGGCTTCATAATCGACTCCATTAACATGTTAATAACTCAAGATGCAATTGTTTCACACAATACACCTATATTAGTTCGTCTTGGTTGACAAGCTTGATCACTTCCTCAAGTCAGCTACTTATATCTGATAGAAACACCTCCGATATGAATTTTAGGCTATAATTTCGACAATACTTAAAGAGCTGTGGTAGATAGATTTAGATTTGCTTCACATGAACATTTTTTTATTCCTCGGCACTAACTATGTACACTTAAGTTATGTCTAAACCATTAAAGCATAAATTTTAAAATGACCTCACTAAATGAATAATAATCTAGAGTGTGCTTAAACACATGACAACAGACCTCTCACTTGTTTGCATAGTATTGATATTGAATTACGACACACCTTCATGAGACTAGACCTCATAATCACACAACAGGACTGTTTGTTTCAGGGTGAATCTTTTCAAACAGATCATGCCATAACAATAAATGAAGTATATCTAGTAAAAGGAAAAGTTTTATTTCCATTGAATTATACGCTTAATATCTTTTATAATGGATGAATCTGTATAATATTTTCTCACATATACAAATGGTTTACCTATTATGTTTGTTACCACCTTAACTATTAATTTACAAAGCAGTGAGAATATTATATATTTAACTAAATCAATCAAATCAATGTTGACACGGAATGTATCAATATTAGAGAAATTTACAATTCTATTCCAATTCAAAGAGATAAAATGATAACCAAGTACTAAGTAATTCCATTATGTCTTTTTAAAAAAAAAACATTAAAACATAAATAAAAATGACAATTTATCTGATAATAAATAATTTATTAGACGTAATAACGAAATAAAAAAAAGTTGAATCAACAATGTAATTCGACATTGAATTGCATGTCAATATTAATTTACTGACTCCTTTTTTTCTTTCTTTCAATATTTATCTAATTCAAACTCGAATGTATGTTTTAATTATTAGAAACATTTATTGTTTAGTCTATGGAAAAAAAATTTTTTTTAAAAGAAAAGATTTTTCAATATAAAGATCATGATTGATATGATTATTTTGATATTAAAAGTTTATTCATACAACATTTAAATGAATAGTAAGATGAGAATGGATATAGTGAAAAATGTAGTCCCCCCCTACTCATTGATTTTGTGAATAAATTTTAAGTAATTGGTTTAGTACCCTCTAGAATTTTCTGATGTACTTATTATTATTATTGCTTTCAAATGCTCTGGTACGACAGAGGATGGGGAGAGTCAGATCTCCCTCTAGAAATGCTCTTACATAGCCACGTATATATAGTCTCTGTTAGGGGAACTCCTACGCACTATCTTCTCGTGGCGGGGGTGTTGTTTACGAAATTGAAAGGATGAAAAGTGAATGTCTGGCGCATTAACCGGGTTGGTGGATATGGAGGATCCATCTAGGCGAGTTGGAAAGTTTTGATTCCAAATCAATGTTGCACATGGGCTCCAGGATTCTGATGGAACAAATCGCGTATAAACCAATTGTTGGTCACCGGCTAACATGGGACTGCATCTCTTAACGTTGACATGATTTTCTATAAGACTTGAAGTACAAGTCAGTAACAAAGGAGTGAAGGTAAGAATTATAAATACATTAGCTTTATAAAAGTTGACACCAGCATCATTGTTGCAACTTAATAAGAATCGAATTTCAATGAACATCTATTTATGCTATACTTGAAATCTGTCAGTTGTACTCAATCATGTTAACGTGGAATGATTTTTCAGTAAATCTAAGTTATGTTTACTTTGAGTGGACAGTTAAGTTTTTTTTTTTCCTTTTTAAGAAATGGATTAAATCATGCGAAACATTCAAGCCAATTATATTGATTAATTGGTCATTGAGTGTTATTGTTAATTCATTTTGTCATAATATTGGTAGAAAACAAAACAAATATCAAAGTAGTTGGTTAAAATGCTGATACCGTAAACAAATCTCACTACTGTGAAGTACAACTCAATGAAGAAATCCTAAGTCAATTTCTTATGTTATTTGAAGAACTAATTCAAAATTTGTGACAAATTCCATATAGGCAGTAAACTGTATTACATCAGAGACTAATTTACACTCCATTAAAAAAACGAATTATGCCAATACTAAAAACATCTTGTATTTATCAATGAATAAATTTGAGAGGTAATTCAGGGAGAAGCTGTAATTAGTGAAATTCAACCACTTCAGGCGTGAGCTAAGCCTAATCAATAGAAATTAATGTTTTACCATGGTCGTGAATCAGGCATTAATTTAATTGTCTGAAAGTCAAGCGGTTACCTTGAAACTTCAAGGTTTTGGTGGGATCTTATGTGTGCACTTCTGAGAAGCTTCCTCACAAATCGAAAACCCTGTACAGTTCTTCCTACTCCTCAAAGGTTGTTTAACTGAAGACAGTTTATGGTATGATGCTACGAAATTCAACAATGTCCACAATCTTCTATAATATATATATATATATATATATATATATATATATATATATATATATATATATAAGGGGTTGTGGAGATTGTTTAACTGCACTGAAATGATGAGTTGATTTCAGTTAGTCCACCAATAAAGTTAGACATTAACACTATTGGATGCCGGCATAGTAGTCTAGAGGTTAAGGGTTCGCTCGTGAAACCAAAAGTTCTGATTTTGAATCTCATGTGAGGAATCGTGGATCAGCACTGCTAACTAGTCCCATTCTAAGACGAAGTGGCTGTCCAGTGCTTCCTGTGTTTCAGTAGTGATCTAACATCGATCAGTTCATGATTTCGATGAAATGTTTAATATTTATTACTTAACGGATAAATGTACTTGCATTATAATGATGATTTTCTCACTGGATTTTGAATATCAACAACGATAGAACACAAACTCTTATGATTAATTATTATTATTATTATTATTATTATTATTATTATTATTAGTAGTAATAATAATAATAAAACTATTTGCATTTCTTCTACATACGTGAATCAAAATATTGAGACATTATTTAAAACAAATTTCTCGATATGTTGTTCAACAATATGATGAATATTTTAAAGTTTTTCGATTCACAAGTTAAATATTTTTTTAGCACAAAACAATACTGATATTGTAAATATATGTTGTCTGACTGAATTTTTTCTATTCACCCTAGTAGGAAAGTAAAGTATGCAAAACAATCTAATTTTTTTCTTTCTAAAGCACGTGTTATCTTCACTAAAATTTCACTCGTTTATTCGTTACCAGTCGTCATCGTGTTTTTTTTTTATGTATATTTTATGAATTATTAATTGGATTTAATATTTCGAATCAAAATTCCACTTTTATACATAAACGCGTACAAATATACATACTCGTTTGATGTCTTATTAAATTATTTTTGATGTCAAACTATAAGTTGATTTGAGACTTGTTAACAAAATGAAAAAAAAACAAGTTGTATTGTTTTCAAAAACACAACTTTTGTTACAACAAATTGACATGAGATATAACCGAAGGGGTGAGTGTTTTGATTTATTGCATTCTTTTCAAAGCCTAGCTTGTTAAATCTTCTGACTGAACGCTCAAATCGGTTTCCTAAGCTCTTCTAATAACCCCAGGTTAACTGTACACGACAAATTGGACATGAGAGATAAGGTGCGAAATATGCAAAGAACGCTTTACTCCAAAACACTTTATGTACAGAAAATAGAGGGTATTTAAAGCATTTCAGATGGCCTTGGGTTTCTGGAAGATTCTGAAACCCTACTAAACAAAGTAGCAGGATAGGTAATCATCCAATCAGATATATGACACGTGACTTCACTTTCTAGATGTTTCTGAGATACTTCTACTCAAAGCTGACTGGATATAATGTTTCCCACTATTTTTAAAGTCCCTTTGGGCTTTTTTAAATGGATTATTCTGAATATAAATAACAAGCTATCCTCAGATTTAGATTCAGAAACTTCTGCTATAATGCAAAGTATACAAACATTCAAGATGTTGAGTTGTGTTTCAATATGTAGGATTCGATTCCTAGTAGGGTTATAGGTATTTGTTACTGACAAATCTGATGCGAGAATATTTGAAAGGACTAAAATGCCTTCTACTCTTGCATCACTAGCGTGTGCAAAAGTAAACAATGCAATATAAGTTTTGTAGTTTAGAGGATATTTTACTCAACCTAGAAATTTGGATATTTTGAATGTGAATATAACATGATTTACTCATATGCTTCGATGAACAATTTTTATCATTAGTTTAGTATCGTGTGTCTTTTTTATATCTGTTGTGAATACTTATATTTACTAGAAGAAATCTTTAACTGACAATACAATCTTCGAAAAATGAAGACATTTATGACTAAATTCATTTTCATGTAAATGAATTATTTAGGTGAAATTCTCTTACTACTGTTTATGAATAACGGTAAGATAAATTATTCCCCCTTAAATCTATCCAAATTATATAAAAATTCACTAAAATAAAATGTGAAATATTTGCAATACAAAAACTCGGAAGATCAGTTAAATTCAAGGATTAACCTTGAAAATAATGATTGAAGGGGTTTTGTGGAGATTTTAGTAGTTTCAATAATTAAAAACACGAGTCAAATGAAGCTAGACCACCATGGAAAACCTAGAGGTACTGGACGGCCATTTCGTCCTAGTATAGGACTCCTAAGCAGTGCGCATCCACGATCCCACCCCTTGCGAGATTCGAACCTAGGACCTACCAGTCTTGCGCAAGAGCGCTTAACCATTTAACCACTGGGCCGGCATCCAACGGTGTTAATGTCTAACTTCAACCAATCCACGAAATCGAGCGTCACATCCAGTTAATTTTTTGTTGAAGCCAATGTCTAGGACGTTCGTGGGGGTCGGGATCGTGGATGCGCACTGCTAAGAGGTCCCATACTAGGAAGAAATGGCCGTCCAGTACTTTTAGGTTTTCCATGGTGGTCTAGCTTCAATTGACTGATGGTTTAAAATATTGTAATATTTATTTATTTATTTTTGATGTTTAAATCTATTTCAGACTAGTGTACAAGTGAATAACAGTTAAAAAGAGGTCATTCTAAATATATATATATATATATATATATATATATATATATATATATATATATATATATATATATATATATATATATATATATATATATATAACGGTATTATTTTTTTGTTAAGGCTGTCTACACTTAAGTAAATGAAAAAAAGCTATAGAGTTCATGCTGATTTCTTTTTGTTCGTTTTACAAAATCTATCTAAATCTAACATTGATTTTTGAACTAAAGCAATACAAAAATAAAACAACCTTTAAACGCCAACACTAAACTGAGGTATTTTGTACATATGATGGTATTTAGTTAACAAATATTTCGAATTCGCTAACAATTATTTTTCTAGGCCAGAAAATAAGAAATTGTCTAAGATAGGGAATAGACACACACACGGAGAGATATTTTAATGATATTAATATTGTAGAAAGTTTTTTTTAAAAATCCGAATATATTTGATAGGTAGATGAAAAGCCTAAATGAATATCATGAAAGTTAATGTTTCTGTGTAACTTTAGGCACAAAAGTCAAGTAGATATCTTTCTTCGACAAACAGTTCTCATTATCAAATGGCCAAACATTATTCTGTTAGATTGCTTGAAGATTAACAATTACAAAGTTTTTTGGTGAAGGGATAAAGTGTGTTTCTGTTTCAAAATTCTTTATCTTCTATTTAATGACTTCCTTAACTAAGTTATATTTATCATCAGGATTTCGGAATATACTGTTTACTCAAATATTAAATCGACTGGTATACTTGAGTTACTGAATCCTATCCCGATTCCTCAACCTATGAAATATAATTCTCCAACCCTCAATGATAATAGCAAGTGGTTAAATGAATGGAACTTTATTTGTAGGTTTGGCTCATGTTTCGAAGACAAATGGGATATATGGATTTACTGATAACCTTGAACCTCTAAAAGCTTCTAAGAAAGATGATTAAATGAGGATAGAAATAATGAATAGCTTAATGGGGTGGATTTAAGATTTTTCTAAGGATTTCCCGAAAACACTGACTTTTAAGTAGTAATTTGGGCATTTCATGGCTTGTAGAGAATTATTCGGTGACTGTTTTTGATATCATCAGTTAATCGCTTATTTGTTTATTATCTTATCAATGAAACTTTGGAGCTGGTAATTCTGAAATAAGTATATAATTTTCTTGGGTAGAAAAAGAGTTCCCTTTTATGGTATACATATACTTTCAAAAAATCATATATATATATATATATATATATATATATATATATATATATATATATATATATATATATATATATATAACCTATTCTATCAAATTCAACCACATGGGCAGATAACGTGAACGACGATTGTACTATATTGCTAATTTATTGGATTTGGAAATATTACTCAGTTATTCAGAGTTAGTGTGACAAGCCTTAACTTGGAATCCTGAAGGTAAATGGAAAACGGGTAGACCGAAGAATACATCGCACCAGGAATTGAAGACAGACAACAAAAGAATGAATAGCATTTGGCAGAAACTGGAAAGTAGATCTCAGAACAGGAATTGTTTAAGAATCCTGGTCGGCGGCCCATGCTATTCCACGAGGGGTGGCAGGTATAAGTAAGTAAGTATTCACAGTTATCATGCGGGGAAATTTAAAGATCCTACGTTTGATCTCTGAAAGGTTTGTCGTTACCCAGTGCTAAGAATTTGTGCAAATGAATACAAAACAGAGACTCAGTTTTCAGTAGTTCTAAAGTTAGAGGTAATGTAAACTATTCCCGAATTTATTCATGCTTTCATAACCCAAATTAACCAACTAAGAACAATATAAGAATGGTAATGTAATTAGAATACAAATTTTATTAAAACTATGTAATCTATGTTGCTCTTATATCTCCATTTATCCATTTTGAACCTTTCTTTTTTCATATAAATATCTTAATGGGTTAATTTTTGCGCGCGAGACCGAATGCTCTCGGTTTTATTCCGCGTGTGATTCGTGGATAGGGATTGCTGAGGAGTCCCCTAATTGGACGAAATGACCGTTCATTATTCCCAGGTTTTCAGCTATGTTCTAATATTGATCGGCTCACGATTTCACTAGAACTCAACAATCTCCACAACCTTATGTTTACAACTACGAACGAATTGTTCGAAGTGCATTGCTCCAATATCCATCCCATAGTTTTGATAAACTTTTAAACATATTATCTAAATTTATCAAATTGATCAAACTTAACAATTTCAGTGGAGTTAACTAATTCATAAACCTTTGAGTAACAATGATAATTATTAGAATAGTTTCTTTCATAACCTCTACTTAATATCTTGAACTTTATGGCCTAGATGAATGATATTAATGACATCATCTGTTAATAACAATTCATAATGAATGGTGTATTATCATAAGATTTAACAGGGACTTGAGAAATCTAAATAACTCTAACCTAAACTTAAAGACATCATCTATACGTCATAGGTCACTGTTTCAATGAGTAGTTGTGACCGATGGTTTATTTTGAGTTCTTATTTTTCGACTGATTAACAATAATCTTTTAAGAATCAATTATATCATGTTTGTGTTATTAAATTCTAGTAAAATCCATTGCTGTTATGTAATAAACATGACAATTTGAAAGAAGAAAGAACTAATTTATCAAATGACCCGAGTTTTATGTGAATGTCTTGGTTTGTTAAACATTATTTTGTCTATCTATTGAATAGAAGATATAACAGCAGATAATAAATAATTGATTTCTTCATATTCAAATTAATCAAAATAAAAACAATAGTTTGAAAGAAGAATTTCATTGTAAGTATTGTAACAAAACTAATTTCATACAATAGCACAATATTTATTTCGTGATTCTGTAGTGGCTGGCCCTATGTCCAGTCCACATAAGCTATTCTAGCTTTCGGACAGACCAATTCATTCATTCCTCTTAAGTCACTTTTGACCTTGTTAATTATTCACTTCGTTTAATGTTTGTCTTGCCTCTCTCCGACTTCATTCGATTAGACTATAAATATTGATTCACGCTTGGTTAAATCGAGTTGGTTAACATGCCCTCTCTAATCCGCTTCACTTAACTCTCTCTTCTTCGCTTCTTTAACCCCGTCTCTCTGATTGTCTGTTCTGGTCAACGATTGTACAAAATATACGTATTTAAAACTTCATTCTCGTATTTGACTTCTTTAATTCCGTTATTCACTAACGCGATTTAAGTCGATAAATATATCCGAGGATTGACGATCTGTATGTTTCGATAACAATCATAATACGATTTAACTGGAGTCAGATAGAGGGCCACTAAAATCCTTTCTAAATTAATCCCCTAAAAGTTGACTTTTGTTTCAAATTAACATTTGAATGTAAAATTATTGATAATGAGATAAAGCTAGACCATGACCTTAATGTAGTCCAAAAATTGTTTAGCAGCACTTATTATTAATCTTTGACAAAAATGAATCAAGGACTTTTAACTCTTAATTAAAAAGTTATCATCCAGTCACCCATTGAGAACATGTTGGTGCATACATTAGAATACCCTTCAGCAAACATTCACAGACGTTAATCAGCCAACGAGTAATAACTAATATCCTATTTATCTAGTCCTTAGTTCTGATCGGATTCTATTGAGCAAGTAGTAATTTTGCCACTAGACTATAACTCGATCTCTAGTGCACTTTGTTTTGATTTTAAGTGATAAAAGACAATTAACCTGAAATCGTGGGCTGAGATTCATACTAGATGGCAAGTATATTAACAACATGTTTCTGTCTGTCTGCCGATTGTCTCCAAACATTTGACAATTAATACTATTGAGGGTACAGTTTCACCATCACACATAGTTTCTACATTTTGTTTTAATTTGCTTAACAAACTATACTGTCTCATTTAAAGTTGAGAAAATGTATTTAAAAGTAGCTGGTTGAAATTTTAATTCCTTCACAGACTGTGTTTTACTCTAGTGAATAATGATGCCTTTTGATTTAAGCTGAATTAGTTTTAGTGCAATAAATAAAACGACTATATATACATAAAGAAATCAATAGGAATGAACATGATTAGATTATATATAATGAGGTAGAGTTAAATGTTATTTTATTTAAAATTGTTATTTGAGGTAATTGATAAAACAAATTGCTTTTTCACTTGGTGCTGTTTACTTGTATTTTTTTTATTGTTATTTGGGACTGCAGTAGATCAGTCTCTTACTCGCATATGTGCATCTCCTGCAGATTACCTCGATATTGCCTGAAGTCACAAGTTTTACAAGCAAAAATAAGTGGTGGCTAGCAATGGAGTCCAGAACGCGCATTTCTCCCTATTTTGGACTCGTTAGCTGGATGTACCTGCATCACAGAGTTGATGTTCACTCTGGGACTCAAACCCGGTACCGTTCACTTCAGCGCGATCGCGTTATCCACTTAGTTACTGAGTCCTGATAGACACCTGCTTGTGCAATGTGATGAAGTTATGTTCACTTAGTGTTGTTTACTTGTATTTTCCCATAGTTATTTAGGACTACAATTGCACAAGGAGGTGGCTATCAGGACTCAGTAGCTAAGTGGACAACGTAATGACATTTGAAGTGAACGGTACTGGGTTCGAGTCACACAATGCACATGAACTCTGAGATGCAGGTACATCCAGCTGATGTCCCAAAAAGGACGGCCCACTGCTATCCACTATCCATCTTTGCGCATAAATTCTTTTTTCAGATTTGATTCAGAAGTGATAATTTCTGAAGGCAATAAAAAAATTTAAAGATTTTCTTACTACTTATTATTTTGGAAAGGAGAACATTTTTCATCAGTCTTACACCTTATCAATAATAACTTCAAAATTTTACTTGTATAAGAAATAAAAATATACATTGAGCTACATTTTTAAAATATGTTGAAATAAAATAATTATCTAATTTAAGCTTTGTGTGGTTATAAGTATCACCTTTAATGTGTATTGAATATACTTCTATGGAACTGTAACCTACACAACATTTACTCTACCTAACATCTTGGTTTTTTTCAAAATGAATAACTATCCCAAAATTATTTGAACAATAATATTCATGAATTTTACCATACATAATTGTTAGTGATATACTTTAATGTTTGTGTGTTCTTCTGAATGTTTTCGTCATCTGATTTATTGTGAAGTCGATCAAAGACATGACTTTATTTTATATCTAATGAGTAAATTATCTAGAACTATTATTATTATTAATAATTGATACGACTTATTTATTAAATACATGAGTATGTATTAGGTTTTGTACAACTTTTATCATATATGTGAAGATTATGGACACTAACAGACAACTCAGACTAAATTGAATTGAGTAGAGTTTGAACTTGTGACGTGAAAGTTGGATGGTGATGCCTTTAATTACTGAGTATTTATAGTTACATCTCATCCATATAATATTCTACAACTATCCTATGTTTTTGCTAGTGTATTTATTATAGAGATATTACGATAAGTTTGTTCTCACCATAAAATGACATACCT
This sequence comes from Schistosoma spindalis, assembly GCA_946903255.1. Taxonomy (NCBI): domain Eukaryota; kingdom Metazoa; phylum Platyhelminthes; class Trematoda; order Strigeidida; family Schistosomatidae; genus Schistosoma; species Schistosoma spindalis. The sequence continues at coordinate 23,113,252 of OX336417.1, read as the reverse complement.
AGAGAAATATTAAAAAACCAACTTGTATTTAACAGATTATACGAAATGGTGTCATTTGAAATATGGCTTAAAAGTTCATTTCTTTTCTCAAAATTCTATAGGTTGAATACAACTTTTTTCACTGTTATTTAATGACGAATTCAATTTAGCATATTCCATCAACGAAAACGTTATTACTGACATATTATAATGTCGTTTAACCATTGTAATAAAATCCAAGTGTCAGATGTTCATTTCTCACGTGTTTTATTTTTTTTTTTAGCAAGAAATTACTTTCACACTGGCAATTTTATGCTTGAAATAGTGGTAATATGATACTATGCATGGATATGTAGAGGATTGTGTACTGGGAACACACAAACTCAAATCAATACATGTACAAAGATGTTTGCAAGGTGGAGAGAGAAGCAAACAGTTAGTCACGTTGACTATGAGTATTAAATATATAACAAGACTAGTGTATAATACATCCTACATCTAAACAGGATTGATTGAATAATTTTTGTTAAATTGTAAAGATTTTATTAAAACAACCGTTAAATAGTCCAGCGATTGTGATTTCTTCATAAGGTTTCCTCTTAGAAAATTACACTATCTTATGGATTTTTGCAAAACGAAACTTTTATATAGTATTTCGTTGACTGACCTTCTTATGAATTAATAGGTCGGATCTATATCCATATATCCGTTGATTGCCTATCGGTCTAAGTGTCATATTTTTTGGCACTATTATCCAGTTTAGCTTAAAGAGGATTACGGTATTGTGTTTTCCATTTAAGAGAAAGTTGCTACGTTTCTATCTCGTATTAACTACTCAGATTTATATCTAACTATTGTGTGAATCTAAGATTCGTAACTGTTTTGACTTCACCACAGTAACTACCTGGTTAGATCTCATCAGTATGAAGTTGAGAACTGAATGAGAAGAAAACAGTAGTCGTTAGAGTTATCTAATTAGTGATCCTAGGAGTATTCAGTGAAACTAAGAGTTGGTTGAGCGTAAAGTTTATAGCGTAGAGAAGAGGAGTGTATAACAGATTGCAATATATATATATATATATATATATATATATATATATATATATATATATATATATATATATATATATATATATATATATCTTTTAGTGACTGACACAAATCATTGTATTTGTTTATGATTGAACATTTTCGGTGGATTAGAGTAGGTTTTTAATTTTATTTCTTTGAACGTTTTCTACTTCGGGTGACTGTATTTCGATATAAAATGTTTCAGCCCTCCAAATAACACAATATATCATTGAATGGACAACAAAGTTATATGATATACTCAATTACAGGTTACAAAACATTGAACTATGTCATAACTCGGAGTTCAGTGGTTCAATTTTGACTTTTATCAATTCTGGTGCAAATATTGATGGAAATAATTTTATTCATCGACTATACGACCGACAACACATTCGTTTACTTTCACTAAGAATTAGTGAACTATTTCTACTCTATATGGTTTTTAACGCTATATGTCAGATGCATACAATTTCACTCATTACAATCATATCTACAGTTATCTATCTAACATACTTCCACATATGAAAATAAATCGTCTTATTTTGTTTACTAATATCCTGTTAAAAATGTAGTAGCTAACCAAACATTTCTTCAATTTTCCAACGAAGATCGTAACAGTAATAACTCTGCCTGAAGCCGTTCTAAGGTTACTGCTAGTACGAAGCCTGAGTAAAGAAGAAGGGTTGGACAAGGGGTTAGCAATCCCATCTCACAAAAAAGAGCCATGCTAAAAAACGTTAACTAGAAAAAATCATTATGTACAAATTCCATTGATAAATGCATTGAAATTTTTATTTCAATAATATGTTTGTCTTTTTTAGTCTACTGAACAAAAAAAATTGAATCGAGTGACTCCAGTAACATCCATATCTTTGGTGATGACATCAAGTGACTCTAGTTCGAGCACCACTGGAAGTATTAATTACTTCAAGTCTTCAGATATCCTTTGCTTAAAAATGTTAACTATCACAAAAACCTATGTCCATGGCTTTCTAGTGACTTGGGATTAAATAAAATAACGATTCACAATATTTTATGTCAATTAAAACTCGGTCACTCCTTCATATAGTTTTAATAGTTATCGGTAGACATGTAAAAAGATCTTGATTATTTATTGGTTTTATGAAACCCAATATATTTTATTATTGTGATTTACATTTTCATTTGACTCATGAGATTAATAAAAAATGAATTGGAACTTTTATCATAAACCTTTAATGGTCTTTTTATGAATTTCTCCGATATAAATTAATATATAGAAGTAAACTTAATTGGTCATATATTGCATATATTTCATATATCATACAGAAAAGTTGCTTAAAGTAAAACCTCTTAAGTTCTGAAGTTGAAGTTATGTAAGTACCTTACAATTAGATGCCTTCCCAGAGTTCTGGTAAAAAGCCGTGACTACTGAGGTTCAGCTAGGTCACTTTTGCTGCAGTTACGCACCACCTGTATTGAAAGATGTTTACACACGATTACGAATTCTTTGAAGTTAGATGTGTAAACCAATGTATGATGGTTTAGTGGTCTAAATGCTAAACTCTCGCTGTTTAGACTGAAGACTTTGTGTTCGATACCAGTTTTAGTCTCAGATGCGCACTACTGAGGAGTTCCATAATAGGACGAAACACCTGTCCGGTACTTAGTGGTTCGCAATAGTTGTATTAATGCGGTCAATTCATGCTATGAACTATAGAAATCAATAAAACAGTTGTTTTCCAGGACGTCATAGATTTCATAACAGAAACTGTGAAAACCCTTTCCGCCGTCCATATCAGTTTTTTGTCTTAGTCAATATTCACAATAGCATTATATGTGTATCTTCAAATTCTAAACTGTACTTTCACATGACGCAAATGAAATATTTCAAACATAATACCTAATAAAAAATACTTTAACCCTGTAAAAATGGGCTGGTTTGGTTGGACTTGGATTTTTTGTGAAATATAAATGTTATTCTGTGATAATATGATAATCAGTTTTTCATTTAAGACCTAATTACGATTATTTTTCTTTACAGAGTGACTGCAATTGGATAAACGGTGAAAATCAGTGTTGAACAGCTAGCTTGTTCCTTTGTCGTATACTTCAACTGTATCAACATTGCATGACAAATAGAGCAATGGGATCAATCAACGGATTTTTAGCGACAGTTTGCCATAACTTTATGACCTTGAGAAAATGACATCCGATTCAGCGTGAATTCTAAAATTTTTGAATTTGATTCAATGTAGTAACAAAAGTGAAGATTGTTAAATTCTTAAAACTTGTATAATAATAGCATTCTAGTGTCTTAATATTTGTTCAGTTGAAAATAACTTTCAGACCGATCAAATATTCGCTAATTGTTTTACCGAATATTGTTGCCTATAGTTCGAAAAATTTATCCAGTCGATGTTCTAGAATTAATCTTCATTCATTTACATTTTCTGTAGTGTTGAAATATATATATATATATATCGCGGAGGGCGAGAACGTGGATGCGCACTGCTGAGGAGTCCCACAATAGGATAAAATATTTTGTTTAGTTTAACATTAGCGATCATTTCATATCCTTTAGCAGGATATTCCTATGGTGCGAAGTTATTTATCTGGTAGATTCATTAATTTTTATTTTCTTTTAAAATTCTGTATAATCTAATAGTGTCTAGAAATTATTTCATCAGATCACTGACGAAACATGTCATCATCCAGATCACGCTATTATTATGGTCGATTAGGGTGAAGGTCATTATATTTTAGTCTGCGTTACCTTATTGATCAACCAACGCCTTTTTATTTATGTTTGTCAACAAATCTTTTTGTTTGTGTATGTGTGTTAGACATATATCTGTTTGTCCACTTATTTTGTAAGTTTCTGCTTCGAAAATTTGATTGGTAAACTAAAACCCTCGATAAATGTTTGCTTGGTGCTTTTCCTTTAAACTTAGTCTCTACAACTGAAATGTCCGTTTATTAGGGACAAAGAGATTTCATGGGATACTTTTGGCCTGTATATTATTTAAGATAAAACATTCGATTCCAGTAACTAGTGTCTTATTCCATACAATCAAAGCTCGCTGTATTTTTTAATCTAAGGGAATTAAAACAAAATAAGTTGTGAACCCGAGGAGAGTCGGTTTGTCTGGAAAACTCAGTGTTTACATTAGTAACTGCTTTCGTGAATGGTGATAATTCAAATATCTGAAAGTGAATTAGCTTGTCCAAGACTTCAGGTACAATCTTCAGGCAAGAGATGGTATGTATGAAACTATAAGACCCGGCTTTCGCCTATGGACAAGACAATTTTAATTAGATCGTGAACTGATCACTGTTAAACCACCATTGAAAACCCGGAAGCACTGGACAGCTGTTTCGTATTAGTATGTGACTACTCAACAGTGCGCATTCGCGATCCCGAACATGGGACTCGAAACCAGAACATTTGGTCTTGCGCAAACACTTAACCTCTAGACCACTGAACTAAGATTCAGTGGTGTTAATCTTTAACTTCAACCAATCCACGATATTGTGCGACCATCTTCCAATATCTTCGGTAGATAACTACCTCACACCCGACACGGTTGAACATTACTGGTCACACAGACTGGTTGGAGTTAAACATTGATACCGTTGGGTGACGGACCAGTGATCTAGATGTTAAGGCATCCGTGTGCAAGACTGAAGGTTCTGGGTTAGAGTCCTGTATGCAGGATTATGGGTGTGCACTGCTGAGGAGTTCCGTACTGAGATGAGACAGATATACAGTGCTTCTAGGCTTTCGGTGATCTAACATCGATCGGGTCATGATCTCAATAAAAACACAACAATCTCCACAACCCTATACCGATAATTTTAATGAGTTTTGTGACCTTACTACATTCATGCTCGTTAGAATATGAACAACAATCATATCTAGGTAGTGTGAAACCGGTTACTAATCACTGATTTGTCAGCGTTTTATAACTATCGTCATTATTGTTGTAATTATTTCATAGTTGAATATTAAATAACCGAGGCAAATTAACAAACTGTTTTATTATTCGGAAATTAATGGGCTAACAATGTTATTGGCACAGACTGAATCTCTGGAAGCAAACTAAACGGCCCCATTAATAAATCTAAACTTCATATTTCTGAGCTACCAGTTTGAAACCATAATCAAATGTGGAAAAAAATTGTCGTAATCACAATTAGTAATTTATAAAATATAAGGTGGCTTTCACAACTGAGGTTGTTAAACATTTAATCCACTGCATCTACTTAGTTTATATGAACTGTCAGTCAATTTTTATCTCTTTAATAACCTCATACATAATTCGCTATCAAGTGATGAAGAGAAATTTAATACTTATAATGCGTGTTTAAATAATCTGACATTGAGACGAAAGATTCTTATATGCGCCAAGATGAAGCAATTCCATTAAATATGATACTAAATGAAATGAGTAATTAGGTAAAAGAACATGAACATGCCTCTAATTCGAGGCCTTCTCGACAAGATCATTGCACGCTTCACACCAGCATAGATAATATTAAAGTCATCCTAGCAAATTTTAGAGAACACGCTTTAAGTTCAACTTCTTAGATCAACCAACCACAGCTTAACGACAACATACATCTTTGTTTTTATTGGTTTAAATGTCTAACCTACTATGATCACATGATTTGTCACGTGTGACCTTGATATTAATGAGCTAGAAAATCTGACGCACAATATTGCTTGATTTTCATTGGCAGTTAGTTCAGAGGGGGGTAAATTCACTCTTAGACAAGCAAACACGAAATTGTAAGAATATACATATCTCAAGGCACACAGAAACACGAATAGCACGTTCGAATGACATTTAATCACGCCACGAAAGCAATAAAAGCGAGAATGTAGTAGACAAGAGTTATTTCACAAATTGCATAGACGACCCTGGAATAGCTTATCTTAATTCAGATGTCATTCTTCAGTCATGGAAGTTCTTCTTCATCCGAGGATGAGGGATTTTGGCCTCCTCCAGGTCGCAGGAAAAGACACCCTGCTGGTAATAGACAACCTGATGACTCCAACAGCACGTCATCTAGTGATTGTGTGTCAAATATTTTATTCCGATCCAGTGATCCTATGTTCATCGCTCAAAATGGTTTGAAACCTCATAGATTCCATTTGAATCAATCACCTAATTCGTCGAGTGGGATTTTTTCCCAGCCAGGCAATTTTTCTTATCAATCCAGTGAACTAAATTTTCCATCACTGTTCTCAGAGAGTTTTGATGCTGTCCAAAATTGTTCTGAAAAAGCGAATGCTAACCTTTGTTCACGATTTAACGTATGCCGTATTAATGATGACCAGCCCAACGTAGAGGACCAATCTAATTCTTCCACTCCCCCAATGCTCCGAAGATTTCTAGATAGTCAAGACAATTCAAGAACAAATTGTTCCCAATCATTGCCCCCGGTGCGATTTCAAACTTGGGTAGATGGTTCCCGTTTGAGTTAGTAGTGTTTATATTCTACATTCATTACTTCTATGCTTACATTCCAAAGAATTTAATATTTTCTCTTTTTTCTACTATTATTGCTGCAGTCAATTATGAAATAACATTATATTATAACACATTATGTTAAACTTAACAATGTATTCGGTGATTTTGTACATGCATATTATTTATTGTTTAACTGTTTGTTCTTACTAACGTGCGTTATACACTATGGGAAATTAGTTGGCATTTATGATTTCATTGTCACTCACGTTGCGTTGAATGACTGAGGTATTTCCGTTAACATTGTCATAGGCTGAGTTTACTAAAGTGTACGTTATCTGTGGGTTTCTGTCGTAAACAAGTGTGTATTCGTTGTTTCGTTCGACTATTTGAGTTTAAATTCAGATCACATGAATCGCAGTTTTAATGATGTGTTTTGTCAAGATTTGTTTTTGTGCGTTGATAGTTAGGGAACGGTCCCCATTGGAACAACACAGACTGAGTTCTAAGCCAAAATAAGCTGATTGGAAATAACACATTCTTTCACGGAATTTTATGTTTAATAAGAAAAGCGTGAATACTGCTACTGAGTTTTGCTAATGGTATTGTCGATTGTTGAAGTGTGATTGATTTGAAGTATTTTGATTGGTTAAGAAATTATAAAGCAAATCTGCATTTGTAAGCCATTGAAATGTGCAGGTACTTGGTCTGTAACTTTACTTGTGTTATATTTATAAGTTAAATGATATTTTGTTTCAATTATATGTGTTAGATGATATCTCCAAACTCTTTTGCGAAGTTTAGTAATTCTACAACGGGGAAATGGTATGTTGATCCGAGGGATATTGATGGCACATGACCAGTGTTATGTGATTAAGGCTACAAGTTAGACTTTCATTTTACAGGCTATTAGTTACTTGGTAGTCGAGCCTCTTTAAATGAACATAGGGTTGAGCGACAATGGTGTGTGTGTTCATTTTTTTTACGTGGATAAAGTTGTTTTACCTCTTGTTTTTTGTCCGTATTTATCTGTGGTAATATTCAACCTGTTACTTTTGTAAGACTGTAAAGGCGAACATGTGGTGGGTTAGAGAGGTTTGATTGATTAACCATCGACTATCAGATCACAGACTTGTATCCTGTTTTGTTTACTTTTATTCGTTGGCGGTGTCTTTATGTACTCACAGACAGTGTGGTACCAAATTTACAAAGTACTTAGCAAAATTTCATTAGTTTAAGTAGATTAGCCTATTTTTATACATTTAGTTCAAATTACAATCAGCCTAATAAACCTTTTCCACTGAAATCTAAATTAGCATCATGCGAAGATAATAAGTATAATTTTTGTTCACATTACCAGGGTTTAATTGATTATTTACGCGACAATCTAAACGAGACCAGTTGTATTGTAACCACGTGACTATTAAAATCAATTGTTCAGCGAAATTAGTCATTCTACATGAATTCAAAAATTGTATCAGAATTTCATGTATTATTTTATATAGGAAATAAATATTTACATGTAAAAGAAAATAGTAACCATGCTATGAAATGCTCAGACTTTTGTCCACATTTATTTATTGTTTAAAGTGTAGTTGAATTATGTACAGTTTAAATTGATTTTATCTGATTGCAAAGTAACAGAATATAGTATTTATTCACAATTAATGATTTCTGTGTAAAACAGTGTCAGTGACATAGTGTTTTATCCATGTTAATAATAATTTTTAGTCTAATTTCCAATTATTTATCGAATGAAGTAGTGATTTGTACAAGCTTCAGAATGACCATTTAATAAATTCATCGCAGAAAAACCTAATGATTGTAATTTCGATAGTGAATCGAGTTAACCATTAAATGTTGAGAGAAATTACTAATATTTAGCCTTAGTATATAGAACAAAGTACGTTGCTTGGATATAAGGTACTTGATGGAATCATTTTTAAAATCAGTAAAGGTTATTTCATACATCTTAAATTCAGTCAAGTCAGAATACATAAATGTGTACTTTTGGTAACTGTCTACGGTACGTTTTAGGTATATCTTATTTGAAAGAAATTATTTAGTCGTAAATGTGGTTGTCATTTGATCTAAATTATGCAATTTAAATTGTAAACATAGTAAAACAAATAGTTACTAGCAGAGGAGTGTACGAAGCATGTTTTTTTCTGCTTATTTTATTTTTCACATTGTCCTGCGAATCTAGTACTAATCACTTCCAATAAAAAAGGTTAGTAAACTATTTAATCGCAACAGCTACTAACATGTTCAACATGAGTAATATTTACTATTATTTATACGTTGAGGTACGTCCAGATGATTAGTCAGAAATAGAACGAAACATTTAAAATATGACTACTACAATAATTAAAATTTATTGCTAATAGTTTTAACGAAATCTTGCTTATAAAAAGTGCTTTCTACCGATAACTCATTATATTTAAACCAACAGTGATTATCGTTTTATTTTATTATGCCATTATCCAGGCTGAATTCTGTCTTATGTACATCCTGAGCGAATGTCTCGTTAAACCCTTTTTTGTTACAAGTTTCAGTATGTTTGGATAACTCATTTGCATTTGATATGATAAGTATACTGAGTTCGGATCTCAGAGTGAATATCAGTACTAGGTTGTCAATACACCAGCTGACATGTTCAAAATGAGAGAAAACATACATCCTTGATTCAACTACTAGCCACAAACTAAAGATGTATAAATTAATTAGTCGATTGGGTAATAGAGCTGCTTTTTGAAATTTATTTTCTTGGCAAAATATAATTTTTTAAGTAATATATTTGAAGTGACAGCTTTTTCTCCATGGGCAATGGTCTTTGAGACTATGGATGCTTATGTAACTGGATTTAAAGTACATTGTATAAATGGAGATTACTTATACTACACAGCTTTCCCAAACCGAGATAAGTAATACAGTGTTCGAGCCTGCAACTTACTGACCTTAATAGTAATTTAATCACTAATCTACGATTGGATTGTTCAGTTATTGTCAGGTGTTTTGCATCCAAAAATCATCTACAATATAGTAATAATCAACAAGAACTTAATTCTTTTAACTTCTGACCTTTATTAGAATTCCATAAGCGACTCATCAAAGTTTCTTTACTCACTTCTGAATGTTTGCCTGAAAATTCAATCCAATGAAATGTATCAGTAAGTAAAAAAACAACTTTGTTCCATATAAAGAAATCATTCAATAAATCTTTTTGATAGTAAATATGATATATATCAAAAATTATTGAATTACTGAACTTGTCAAACAATAAGACAAAGAACGTGTGAAGTGAATTAGATTATGAAAAGTTTGGAAAGTTATGTTGAAAAGCAAAAATAACAATAACATCGGTATCTCTTTAGCTACTTTACCGTGTTGTATGAGGTTATTAATCTTTTTCAATGTTCAATTAAAGTTCGACGTCTAGCTATTTCGAACAGTTTCGCGTTCATTTAGTGAGTGAATTCAGTCAGTCAGCTGCAACGTAGGACCAGGCACATATATGCATCGGTCCAAGTTGCCATACCGCATTAGCACTGAGTGAATGCTGAGCATAAGAGTATGGTTTTCACTGGAAATTTTATTTTAATTATTTCGACCTATTTAAATATTTTCTACAAATACGCCACTGTAGCTCACCACAACTTGTCGAGTGCGGAGTGCAAATAAAGTTAAAGTTTGAAATGAAGTCCTCAATGAAAACTACGCTCTTCTATGTAGGGCTTACCTACCAAGTGAACGAAAAACAATGCTTGACCTAGCATATATATATTGAATATTAGAGACGAATACGCTACAAATTCACGGATTCATATCCTATCTTATGGTGTTTAGAAGATCATTTTAAATCTAATTGAAATATATACTGAAATTTCTAACTGACTGTAATTATTTACTGACACACCTAAGAATTTGTTGATTTATTTTAAACTTATTCCATTTTTTTAAATTATCTATTTATTTAGATGTTTATTCCCTTTTTCTTGTATTCTATTTACAACCATTTCTTACAAATTAAACAACTTACAAATAACCCTGCTGTTGTGTAATAGTATGTTTATTGGCAAATATTTATTGGTATCAGAAATGTTAATGTTCTCATTGTTAATAAGTCAAAGTGTAGGGTGGGTCTGGTAGTAGTATCTTACAAATCATATCAACACTATGTGACTCAAATATAACTTTATAAAATATGTACTTCATAAATGAATTACATTTAATCAATCAGTTGAAAAAGTTTTAACTCTAATTATAAATACGCTAAAATAGTTTGAAACATATGTTAGGAATGTTCATCCGTCGCCTACCTCGACGGGTGATGTATTCTAGTGTAGGATTAGGGTGTCGGAAACCTAAGGGTGGTCAAACCGAAACATGACGTTAGTCCATAAAGTCACTGACCATCGGACTTAGTCATGTTAATAGTTGTAGACTACCTGATTAAGGTCCGAGTGATTATCGTAACCATTGGTTAGAGACTTTAAATGAGATGGCTCAAAATTGTTTGCACTTGTGCCGTTGCATCAGTTATTTGCATTCGCTCAAATTCCAAGCTTCTGAATTACGTGTATCTTTTTTGTGCTTTTATTTCACTAATTTATATTTTCTTCTGAAATCGTATTTTTGATGCCTAATCTTTCATGTTACCACGGATACTGTTACTACTTCTACTATTCTGGGATTTGGCCAGACAATTTCATCTCTCTGTGTTACTGGGGTACGGGAACTTTGGCCGATGTACCTACATAGCAGTTTCTCCATTGTAACTAACTAACCTATCCGATCAAGCCAAGTTAGATAGAATGGGTTTTCAGCCTGTACGTTAAAGGCTATAAATCTACTTCGGTCGTTAAGCCGCCATTATTATAATATGGTTTATAGTTTTTGTTTTACAGAATTCTGAGATTTTTAAACCCATTTTTTTCCAAATGATTGTTTAGTTATATGACTTAACACAATAATATGATAAGCATAAATGTTTCAAAATTCAGTTTTAAACACATAGAAGAGCCAATTTATTCAAAATTGAAATTTATTGACCTTTGGACTATATATAAGCATATGTATTCATATATAATTCGTTTTGAAGATATGAAATGATATTTCTATCTACAAATATTTTTTTGTTAATAGGATCTTTTAATTGTTAGTATTCACATTTACGAAACGAAAATAATAGTGGGTGTTTTTTAAAAGTATTCTTGTCATCTATTTGTGAAGATTGTAGCATTTTCAAAGTTGAATTCACGAGTCAATCTAAACTAGACCACTATTGAAAACGTGGAAGCACTCGACGGTCGTTTAGTCCCAGTATGAAACTCCTTAGCGGTGCTCACTCACTATCCCACACGTGGGAGTCGAACATATCACCTTCGGTCTCGCGCATGAACACTTGATCTCTAGACCACTGAGCTGGCATCCAACGGTATTAATGTCTGACTTCGATCGATCCCTGATTTTGCGCATCTCTTCATCCATTGTGTGAGGTGGATAACCGTCTTAAACCCAACACGGATTGAATTCCAATGGTCACGGCTTCATTTATTTTTGGTATAAAATCTGTTTATCTCTAATCTTATTAGAAATGTACAAACATGTTAAAATACTAATGCATTTTATTCATCAGTCAACTTACAATACAATAGAAGTATACAAATTTAATAATACTCTCTGAGAACAGCATTAACATTCATATGGAATCAAAGTGAGTGTTCGTTTTATTAAAGTTTAATCTTGTTTATTATTTACCTATCATTTTGGTGATTTGTTTCAAATAAATGTGATATCTTCAAGTTTAAAACGTCTAATGTAAATATGATTATGAGTTGTTTGTGAATGACCATGAATCATTTGATTCTCCGTTTCCCTTAATTACGGAAAATTTTAATAGCACTTAAAAAAATTGCATGTGATGATATATTATAAATGTGATAATCTGGCGGTTATGTAACAGAAGGGGTATTGTGGATATTATATTAATTTTAATAGTTGAGATCACTGAGCCAATTGAAGTTAAACCACCATGGAAAAACAGGTTCCAGGTTTCATGTCATGAACCAATATTACACAGTGAAAACATTAAAAGGAACACAATTTACTTCTTTGACCTGATCTTGATTATGATTTGAATTTATGAAATTTTCAAATAATTTCAGTAAAGAGTTGTACCAAAGCATAGGTGTCAAATATTGTAAGTTTAACTAGTCAGACAATATTCATCAAGTTATCTACTATCGATCTAACAATAAAAATCTTACCTTATGCAGTAAAGAAAATTAATATTTAGATGCAGATACATATTATATTATATAAGTTTATATAATACGCTATGCATATGTATATGTGTATGTTCTAATGAACTTGTCTAACTGTTCAAAGTGAAGTATTCCTAATCAGAGATTGTAATTTATAAATCATTTACTGTAATTCAAATGCCATAGTGATCGTTTTTACTACTTTGAGGATAATTGATGGAAGAAACAATATACATTAAACATTATAAACTAGTCGTAACATTATTTGAAATTGTTTGTTGACAAAAACTGGAAAAATATAATGTTGTTAATAGTTGCTTACAACTACGTTTTAACTATTGAGATTACTCCACAAAAATACTACTGTAATGATTGTCAGTCATGTGAATACAATTGACTGAATTTGAGATAAATTCTTTTCAATACTCAGTGGATAACACATTTAGTGTTTGCAGCAAAACATATTATGTTCGAGTTTCAGAGTGAATATCAACATAAAGATTTAGGTATATATAGCTGATGAATTCTAATTAGGATGTAATATACATCCTAGATTCTACAATGGATCATATATCAAGTACACTAAAAATTATGACATCACACTATATCTAAGCGATTCGTTCAAGATGTACACATGACAACAGTCTTGAATATTAACAAGAAATTACAAAATCTTTATATCTTTTCAGATTAGTATAAGTAAGTTGGTTTGTGTAATGAACTTCATTCAATCACATGATGTATGATTATTATGTATGGAAAAAATGATGTATTTTTTTTGTTTTTACTTTCTAGATTTTACAATTTATCACAGTCTTAAAGAAGAAATACCATGTGATTAATAGTATCATCACAATTTAATGTTTAATAGTAATCGGATAAATAAAGGTCATTATGAGTACTGGTTATCAAAGTAAAATAGATTTTAAAAAATATTTGATGCTTTTTTGAATGCATATTTACACGTAATACAGGATGAGTATGAGTAAAAAATTTTTTTCAATAGAGCAGTAAAATTAATAGTCAGATGCACATGACATTTTATATTTTTAAGTAATAATATTTTCTTCCAAATTAATAAAAGCTAGCAAATATTAAACAACAGTTTAGTCCTAGTACGAAGCTTCTCAACAATGTACACTCACAACTCTGCCAGGGGGTCGACTCAAGGTCTTCAGGTTACTTATTAAGTCCTTAATCATAAGATCACTGAGTTGGCACCAAGTGATAATGTTAAATAACGATTATCCTTTGCCATGGTTATGATGACTGGCTTTTATTTGGACGTCAAACCATAAGTAATCCAAAGGATTCGTGAGAATTTATAGCGTATTCAATAGTTGTTTTTATGATATAATATCATACCACTGGAATCCTTTTTATTAGTTAATTAATTATATCTAATAGCTATGTATACTGTAGGGATAGCACTGTCTCAGTGGAATAAAAAAATATATCGTTAATAATTCCCAACTAGGCTACTGACAATATGATTTTGTTTTCTACTTGTCTCATCCCCTACACATCAGAACCTTCCGTTACAAACTGTTGGAGAAAGTAGATCCCTTCATTTATTCTGAATATATTTTAGAGTCTATTAATATTTTACATTGAAGGGGAAGGGAGACTTCTTTTTTGCAAGTCACAATCTATCTATTCTACACAATTTGTAAGAAAATGATAATATCAAGGCAATCTGAATCAGATGCACGCATACCAACATAGACTAATCAAAATTTGGTATACCATTTTCGACAATGAGATAATTTAACTGCTTTGTATAACAAATAGTTTCAGTGATGATAAAATAAAGTTTTTAACCAGAATCTGTCATATTTGTGTGATAAAATGATATATTTTTTTAGTACAGTCATTCCTTAAACCATTTTCTTCAGATATATACTTAATTTCACTGTAGATTTTATAGAACAGTAGTTACACATTAATTGAATATAAGTTTTCCCATCATAAATTTTAATATCTAACCATATATTTGTCTATATACTTACATAATTAATGGATATTTATTAAGTTTTTATTTATTAGCTTTTCTTCTGCCAAGAATGTTTTCGTTTGTTTTCTTCAGTTGGTCACACCCAAATAACCATATTATTTTGAATTGTTATACATTAAAGTAAATACTTTCTTAATTAATAAACTTTGATAAGACAGACAATAACCTATACTCATGTGATCTATTAATAAACAATCAATTAAAGTTGTCATAAGAAATATGAATAAAACTCAAAACTAAGAATAACATACTCTAAGTGAGTTTCATTCAGTTGAACCATGGAAAGTATTTTATTTTATTACAAATATTAATCTAGTAGACATTAGTTAAGATATATCTCAAAATAAAGTATACGTTATTTGATTGAGATCATGAATCGACTGATGCTAGACCACAGTTGGAAACCTGTAAGCACCGGACGGCCGTTTCGTCCTAGTATGGGACTACTCAGCAGTGCGCATCCACGATCCCGCTCACGGGATTCGAACCCAGGGCCTTCAGTCTCGCGCGCGAACGCTTAACCTACTAGACCACTGAGCCGGCATCCAATGGTGTTAGTGTCTAACATCAACCAATCCACGAAACGGTCGTCCAGTGCTTCCAGGTTTCCAACGGTGGTCTAACATCAGTCGATTCATGATCTCAATCAAAAACTTAATAATCTCCACAACCCCAATAATTGTACGTTATTTATTGAATTGGGTTTATATAAAGATAGAAGATAATGTTTATATCCAAATGTGACATCATTCTGAGAAATATTAGAAACCTGAGAGTGACAAAGAGGCATTTCATCCTGTCTTAGGATTCTTCATAAACCCATTTTTATATCATATTATAATTCAAAGTTACGACTAGTATGTACCTATACTCAATGGTTGAAATTTTAAACTAATTTTGAGTTAGTCTTAATTTAATATCATCAGTGATCGACTACATAACTGCGAAATGGGTGGGTCTATCATGTGACATTTAATTACTATCCAATGACCTTTACCTTTTCGAATGGCGTCAGTTTGTAATGGGTAGTACTTTTAAAGCCATCATTAGATAAAGGTAATTGATCGTTCTGTTAATTGATCACTAAGTGGTGACCAATGAAGAATTCATCTAGTCCTTAGTACTGATCGAATTATATTGATCAAGATGTAATGTGATCATTATTCCGAGATTCATTGTCGCTTGAACTATATTTTTATGTTAAGTGATTGGAGGTAATTAGTAGAATGCCTCGGACCACCTAAGTTTCAAGTTAGTTACAACATGTCAGCAACTTGATAGATAGTATTCTATTTATCAGCCTGGAGATTTGCGGAGATTGCAGTATTTTTCACAGTTGAATTCAAGAGTCAATCTAAGCTGGACCACTATTAAAAACCTGGAAGTAGGACGAAATGGCCGTCCGGGGCTTTCAGGTTTTCAATGGTGGTCTAGCTTGGATCGACCCGTGAATTCAACTGTAAAGAATTCTCCTTCACAATCAAGATATAGCGTTACTACTGAACGATTAATCCATGAAAATTTCTCTGTCCCATAGAAAGTCAGCTGCTGCCTGAATAGCTCAGTGGTAACGTCTCAGACTGTGGAAATGAGTGACATAGATTCGGATCCAACAGGGAGCATCATTTCTCTCAAGATTAAAAGTAAATCTTGTTGACAAGTGTTATCCAGGAAGAAACCGAGGTTCAGTGTTTCCCGTCTTGTAACAGCAACCGCTTAATAGGATAGCTAATATTTAAACAAGAGTAATGATGAAATGACTCTAAAATAACTTTAAACTTTGTTTCCCTTGAAATAATTTTCAGGATCTATTGCTGATTTAGTTTACTTCCTAAAAGTAGATGTATTCCAAAGCTTGGTTGTATCATTCTTTACTTAGAAATTTATACTTTTTGTGGTTTTTATATATACTTCATTCACATAGTGGTAGGCCGTTAGTATTCGCTGGTAAAACGCTAATACCTCTAACGATACAAGTCAAGTTTAATGAATTAGTCAGTCATTTTCAATGTCTTTACGTATACATACTAATAATAAACTTGATATTGTAAGCTTATAATTGATAAGAGAAAGAGGGACTAAGTTAAAAATTAACTTCATATTTAAGGAAAATTCACAAAAGAGAGTTAAAAAAATGTACTACCAAAAACCGATGTACCTCGTGATTCTACAGTTCATGTGTATAATCAGATGTCATGTGATAAGAAAACTCCGCCTGTAGCTCTTCTACAGTTACTACCGGCCCCAATCTCAGGTAAAGTATGAAGGTTGGGCATAGGGTCAGAAACCCTATCCCGTAGGAAACAACCTTGCTAAAGAAAACGTAATGTAATGATAATTTGTATAGACCATTATTAGGGACTAGTTTCACACGGAAAAGTAAGAAAATCGAGTAGACACAATGACAAACATGATAATGAAAAAATAGATAACATACTAATATCATAGAGAAAAGTAAGATAAGCAGTTCAAGATTAACCTTTTTTTTCTAAAGGTCATTTAAAATTGCGTAATCATTTTATTTTATTTTGTAAAAATGTGATATAAGGCATGAATCAGAATGTCTCATGAACTTTTAATAATAAGAAAAAATTAATTTAGTCTGTATTATAATAATAATAATAGATAATAGACTAAAAGTAATTAAGAGTTAATGACAAAAATTATGTTTTTAATAGAAATTATGAATACAGTAAATAAAAGTGAACAAAATAAGTATTAATCGAATGGGAGATAATCTCCATCATGGATAAATATTATGAATCACCCAACAACAACAAAAAATCAGGTAACCTTAGATATCTGTTTCGTCCTCGTTTGGAACTTTTCATTAATGCACAAACATACCTACACAAGAGATTGAATCCAGTCATTTCGGAATGAAAAGTGTCTTCAAATGAAATAAATTTCCATGATATTTTTCTTGAAATATAACAACAGTTTTCCTTTGAATTGTATTCAACCAGTCAGTTATGATCATCAACCTTAGTCCTGACATAATTACACATCAGCCAAAATTGTCATATCGCATTAGTATGACACAATGAATATAACAAGATGAATGACAAAAGCGATAGAAATAATATGGTAGCAATGATAATTAGAACAACTGAACACTGATCATGCATTTCAAAAATACCTAATGGAAGGATAACTATAATTCCGATTCATTAGAAAGATAAAGAGTGTATACCAAAGGTCTTGTAGAGATATATAATTAATGAATGTGTTCCTGGCTTTAAGATTCATTGTGTTTGAAGTAACGGTTATTAATTAATAGTATTCAACGTGTGATTAGGTTACATGTTAATTATATCCAAAGTCATACTGTGTATTCTGATAATTGTTAATCTTTTTTATTGTGACCAGTTGCAGAATTTTCAGCATAAATCAATGCTATTTGTTGACTGGATAACTGGATTTGTATTTAAGACTTAATGGGATATTGGCTTATCAAACAGATGTCTATTAAGTTGTCTTCATTTAAGAACTGTTCAGATTCTGAGTAGAGTTTAATACGAAATTTGTCGTAAAAAGAAATTAGACACAGAGGTTACCACACTTGTATTTGTAAAATTAGCATCTTTAAGTCAACATTCCCATAGATTTAATTGAACATGAAAGGATTTGGATTATCCCGTTATTGATACATTTAGCTAAGTGGATAACGCGATGACGTTTGAACCAAACGATACTAGGTTCGAGTCCTGGAGTGGGCATCAACTTGGGGATGCAGGCACATCCAGCTGACGAGTCCCAAATGGGTCTAAACCCGCGTCCTAGACTCCACTGCTAGCCGCAATCCCTAAATTTTTTATCATTCTTATAGTTAACTACTATTAAAGATAATAACAATAATAATAGTTAGAATACAACAACGAAAATTAGTATGTCAATCAAAAATCTTTTTGGAAAAAGATATGCAGAGCCTAACCAATGTAAACAATTAGTTTGAGTGAAGTAGCTTTTATTTATAAGTAGTCAGTTGGTTGATTATTCAATAATTTTGTGAATGACCATTTATTTTATTTATTTTTTTAAAAACTTATGTATACACTTAAAAAACAAACTGAACATGAAAAAAATAACTAATTTGTTTGTTTTCTTCAAAACTAAAATAAAATAGAACTGTTAGGAAATGAAATCATTATATGAATTTATCGTTGATTAGTAGTGGAATTGAAATGAACTTAGGATTCAAATTCACCTGGTATTGTTTTACTTGTATCTTCCCATTGAGTTTTTAAGACTGCAATTGATCAGTCTGTTATTGGCATATGTGCATACTGTGCATATTGCCTCAATATTGCCTTGTCTTAGTACCGCTTACTTCAAACGCCATCGCGTTATCCACTCAGCTACTGAGTCCCAGAGTGAACATCAACTCTAAGATGCAGGTATATCCAGCTGACGAGTCCCAAATAGGACGAAACGTGCGTCCTGGGTTCCACTGCTAGCCACTATCCATCTTCGCTTATAAAAGAACTTATATTCGTTTTAAATTTATCAGCTAAAAAGATTTGAATATATTAATACGATCCTATATAACATTGTTTAGAAGACTCAAATTTCGACTAAATAGCAGTTCTGTAAACATTATTCTGTGATAGTAAAAGTTTTTAAATATTTATTGTTGAACTATATCAATTCTTTTTTAATTGATATTGCACCAAACATTAATGTTAATGAACAATGACTGACCACTGAATAGTTTGACTTCATACACGTCTAACGCTAATCGAAGGCTACGTAGTAAATTACAACTTGATCGATAGACGTCGATTACATTAAAGACTAAATAGATATAATATTAATTATTATGTACTGATTCATCAATACGAAGATCTCAATCCTGTAGGAGATCAGTGTTTGTTCAAATAGTTCAGTAGAACACTACTAACTGGGAATCACAGGAAGAGCATAATTTCTATCACAAGTTCAGATGTACCGTATCGACAAACGTAATCTAGTACTAAATCAAAATCAAAGAGAACGGCTTATCAACAGCCTCCATCTATCCAGGTGATGTTGTAGGAAACAGACGTAAATAATCTTGTTTCTGGCCAAAATGTATAACTGTTCAAGTGACCACATTTCACAACATGTGTGAGAGAAGACTAGAAAAAATCAAAACAAGCGAGAGAAAAAGATAGTTAGAGAAGCGAAATGACGAGTTCAAAGGTGAAGAACCATATAATACTAAGTATAAAGTGAAGTACATTCATTTAGATCAAGAACGGCGACTCTGAATCATATCGTTTAATTCTAACCATTAGGTAATTTGTTTTCACAGATGCCCGCTAATAACCCAGTATATTACTGCGCGGATCAGATAAATAAATTTATGAATTGATTTTATTTCTTAGGCTAGAAGAACTTAGTTAGTTTCCAATTCTTTGTTTCTCTGGCCAGAATAGGATCTCGAAAGGCACGAGTAACGGATGTCCTAGTCATTTCTGCTGATGAATATTTCTAGATTAGAGTTAGATTTCCCGATTCTGTATTTTCATTATGCATAAGCAGTGCTTAAAAAGTAATTATGACTGAATACCTGCGATCAAAGCATGCGTTATATTATCAATGATCATGAATTTATACGTGCAAGGTAACAGTAAGTTATTACATCATTTACTCGTCTTCTAGTAAACAAGTGAATATCTAGCTTGCAATACTTATCTACCCATACTTGTTCAGTCCCTCAAATAAGTGAAGCAGTAATTGGGTTAAACTACTTTCATCCGTATTGTTAGAATAGGCCTTAATGAAAATAAATCAGAAATCCTTAGCTCATATGGGAGACGTGATATATCTTAGTTTTACCACTCATGTTATTTGTAGAATTTAATAAATGACCAATCTATGAAGTTAATAGCTATTCCTCGTCTGTTTATTAGAAAATATTACTTATTGAGATACATCTCTGAGGAGATTAAAATGTAGAATAACTCATGTACATGATATAATGTTGTATATGCCTGCAATTTTACAAAACGACTTTTCTAAAATTTATTAATCGTAATCAGAAATAACATCATTATAACAAGATTGTTAAGAACGCAATCAACTAAATGATTAGTATTTATACAGTAGTATTGTTGTGGTGCAGAAATCATAAGTATCCTTTTTAACTATGGATCTAATTTAATCTCCTTTTTCATAATTGTCCTATCCTTGACCAATCACGTCATTTCCTGCATTAAGAACTTGTTCAACGTATGACGATTATCACTTATCTTAAGTGTATCAACCTTTCACACACAAGATTTAAGTAAATTATGTGGAGTAATAATTTTCTATGCATATTAATTAATAAAATACAAGTGTGTTATATGAAAGAAATGAATTAAGAAGTAAAAATGAATACTCATAATAAATAATGAGAATAAGTGAACACCAAGCTGTGATTCAAATTATCAACTTGATTCATTCAGGTAAGTGTCAGTAAAACCCTAGTTATATAGGTGAATATCTTCTTTGGGAAATACAAATTACATTTAGAGGGTAAGTCATCTGAATTAAACAGAAGATTTTTAATGACATTTCATTCGGTTTGAAAAAAAAGCCAAATAATTAGTCTATCATAAAGATACATATCATATGATTTTACGCGGAGTCAATTTACAATAAGTAGGGTACTTATATATATATGCAATTACCAATTAATTAAGCTTATTAGTTAAGTACAATTATTATCTTAGCCAATATTGTTTTGTAATAGATCAATAAAATAGTATTCATCAGAATAGGTAGCTTTTTCACAGGATTTTAGATGGATTATATAAACTTGACTTTAGTAACAAAGAGAGTAATAACGACGGTATTTGTATTTTTAAGAATTTCACAGTAATACAATATTGTATATATACACGGAAGTTGAACCTTTTAACTTACGTACACACCACTTTCTCAGAAACTTAACGTTAATATAATGACTATAAGAAGTTATTTATCATTAACTCAAAGAAAAATGATTTTACACAAGATAAACCCTATTTTTATTTAAATTTTACCAATTAAAGATAAATCTATATATCTTTATGTTTTTTTCACCTTTGACCTATAAATGGAAACTTACTTTTTAAATTGATCAATGTAAATGTTATAGATTGATATTAGAAATATTGGAAACCAATATACCAAGAATGTATCATGTCACTTTAAAGCAATTTTTCAGTAATTAACATATATAACTTCAGAAAGAAACTGGCGTTAAATTCTTTTGAATAGAAATCACTTCATGATGAAAAATGAATTTTTTGGAAACGATTTTCTCAATATTTTCTGTATAAACATAATCTTGCATGCATTATTCATTTCAACTTAGAAATTCAATTAAACAAATTATGATTGTGTATAAGCAAATAATAATTTGTAACTGAACAAAATAAGTGTGGTGTTTGAATGAACTAATGACTCCTTTGTACTTGTTGAATGTTTGATTCCGAATTCTAAATACAGTACATTCGTTAGTGCTTGTGTAGTACTTCTTGATTCAATTGCGTTATCCTTGGGATTCATAATTCATACTATAATTCAATTACTCCTAATTATCATAATAATACATCATGTGATATTTTGTCCCTTTTTACATATTATCATGGATTGATTCCAACTACTAAACCATTGAAAACCAGAAAGCATTAGGTACCTGTACCATTTGATTATGAAACTTAAGTTATATACAACCACGATTAGTTTCAATAGTTTCCCCGAACTAATATCACTTCGAAATAAATTGTAAACTTAAATTCACTTTGTATATTTATGAGTTGATTAATAGGAAAAATGAAATTATGTAACTGAATTTCTTTTTTATTGTTTACGTCATAGTTACATAATCAAATAGCTTTTCAATTAATTAACTAAATATCAATAGTTGTATTTTTATAAAATCTACTGCCAATTCGCTAAATATTTCAACTATGTATCTTATTAGAAAAACATTTTTTTTGCATTTTGCCTAATTTATTTTGATGGTAGATGATATTTATCACTTTAATGAAACAACAATACAAAACTATTTTTTTCATTCATAAATGAATGAATGAATGAATGAAGTGTTACTGTGACTAAGCCTAGATATATTTTATTTAACATTTTATACACATATTTTATGATAAAAAAAGAAACAAGTTCTGTCTATCGGCAAATTAATTTTAATGAACATTGAAAACAAATTAACTAAGGTTTGATGGAAAATTATATGTAACAAGCTTAGTAAAATCTTGTCTATTTTCAAAGATTTACAATCTGTTGCAATTTGTTGGATATTTTAATGTAAATAACAGAATATCTAATTTATGTAGTTAGATAATAACGCATAAGATTATGTCAAACAATGCAATTGATCAATGAACAAAGCATAGTAATTTATATTAGGTTAAACTATAGAAATACCAAATGACAATCTTTGGTTTGTGATTAAGACAAACTATGGTTGGAGATATCGGAGATTGTATGTAATGTACATATCCAGTATGGTGCATGCTATTTGTGCTGACGGATATAATTAGTATGTAACATCGATTCCAAGTGGAATACCTGAAAGCAGAAGATTGAGAAGATAGAATTGAAGAGAAAAGGAATGTAAACAGTGAGTAATTGTAATGACAACAGAATTGGGAGAAGCATGAAGCCATTAAAGGAAAACTGATGGATGATGCACAAATTATGTATTTAATGTATGGTTTTCATATTTTATGAAGTCACTATGTAATTTTGCATTTAAAAATAAATTGCTCTCTGCACTTGAGTGTTCATTCACTACAGTATGATTCGATAAGCTGAATGGGAAATATAATTGTGATGAATTCATTTGGCATTATTTGTTTGGATCTTCCCATTAATGTTTACGACCGCAAATGATCCGTCTTTTATTGGTATATATGCATACTGTGCGTATGCCCTGATATTGCCTTAAATCACAAGTATTATCTGCAAAGATGGATAGTGGCTGGCAGTGAATTCAGGACGCGCGTTTCATCCTATCTGGGACTCGTCAGCTGGATGAACCTGCATCTAAGAGTTGATGTTCACTCTGGGACTCGAACTTCGTGCCGTTCGCTTCAAACGCCATTGCGTTATCCACTTAGCTACTTAGTCCTGATAACCACTTGCTTGTACAATGTGGTGAAGTTTAAATTCACTTGGTATTCTTTGTTTTAATCTTCCCATTGATGTTTAGGACTGCAAGTGATCAGTCTGTTAATGGCATATGTGCATACTGTGCGTATTGCCTCGATTTAGCCTTAACTCACTGAATAAATGGAAAAGTGACCTTAAGTATTGGGTAAGAAACATGGAACTGTCTTCGTATTGATGATCGTGAGTTTGATATTAGTTGACAGTTGTTTTGGGTTCTAGATGTTCGTCAACTGTAGGAGTACTCTCCTAATTTTGCCAATCCTCGCTTTTACGTCTGTATCAGATCCTCCACGTTCATTGATAATCCTGTCCAGATACGTGAAAGTTTCCACCTCTTCCAGAGTTTCTCCATCAAGTGTGATTGGGTTGGTGTTCTGTGTGTTGTATTTCAGGATCTTACTTTTTCATGGATATTCATATTTGTATGAATTTGGTTATGTTTAAATCTGATCCTGAAAACTTTTTCAGTTTAATGTAATCAACCTATCTTTAACTTTAATAAAGATTTATAGTTTCTAATTGTTTTTAATGTAGCATCATTGTTTGTTTGAAAATAACAATTTAAGAGAAGCGGTAAGAATAAACATGAATCATTAATCATTTTTATAAAAAATGATAAGATACTACTATTTCATATATATATGAACAAACTTGATAGAATTCATAAAGAAGATAAGACTAAAAATATCTGTTCCTAATAGAATCAGAATTCTTTTGACTATACTATAAATAGAAGTCTCACAAAACCAAATAAATGAATCTTTAAATGTTCATTTAAACATTGAAGTAAACTAGTGGATAAGGTATCTTTGAAACAAATTACGAAATGGAAAAATAACAGTGTTATTACAACGTAGTAGACTTTACTTAGGTTATTGAAATGACGGTGGTAAGCCATTATCAATGGTGTTAATTTAGTCTGTAATGAAATGGTAACTTATCAGTGATATTAAATAATTAAGAATCGTCAGTACGGTGATTGTGAAGATTATTACGTCTTTGATTGAGATTATTAACCGATTGAAATTAGATCACCGTTGGAAACCTTGATGCACTGGACGGCCATCTCGTCCTATTGTAAGACTACTCAGCAGTACGCATCGACGATCCCACTCGCAGGATTTGAATATAGGGCCTTCAGTCTTGCGTGCGAACGCTTAACCTACTAGACCACTGAGCCGGCATCCAATGGTGTTATTGTCTAACATCAATTAAGAATTGACTGATTTGGGAAATATGTTGCACTGGATTCAAAATGAACAATTTAAAAGTCATTTACTCAGAGTTCTATCTAAATCTTATAAGTTTTATTCCGTATAAAATCTTCACTGGATACTGACAATGAAATTTATTTTTCAATTAATATCAGTTTATGATGATAACTATCTTCAAATTTAATAAGATAACAGTTTATTCCATTGCATAAATTGATTTCATTGAGAAAAATATCAATCTTTAGAATTATTTTCAGTTTTAATGTTTAGGAAATAAAAGTATATTGATTAGAACTTTTTATATAAAAAGTTTAATAGTTAAACAAATCAGTTGTTTGTTTTTTAGGTACAATTATATAATAAATGTCAATCATTGATTACTAAAATATTTTTATCTGTATAAAATAATTCAGTGGCTAATACTATTATTATTGTTATTATTATTATTATTATCATTAGTCAACAGTACTTGACAAAATACCATACTTTATCCTTTAAAACCATTCAAGAATAGTATGCTGATAATGTTTACTCTCTCATTGCATAGTTAGTAAGTTTGATTTATTCAAACAAAATATGTCTTCTAAGTAATAAAAAAAATAAAGTTAAAGAAAAAGATGTTTACTTTTATTTTTCTATTCATTGTATATTACATATTCATTTTATGTGAACTATTCATGGTTTACTTGACGTAAAACATGAATTTGTATTAGTATTGTTGATAAGAGAATTTGAAGTGATTATTGTTTTTCTTTTTGTTTGTTTGTTTTTCTCAAACCGGAAATAAATACTCGTGATCATTTAAATTGTTCATACACTTTAAATTTTCTCAGATAAGAATGATTTTATGCGTTACCACACATAAATTGAAGAAATACGAAAGATTGTAAAATATTGAAAATATCTAAATTTTACTATATTCAATACAAGATATGAATGAAAAGTGTTACAAAAGTTTAAATAAGAAAATAAGATAGGTGTGTAATTTTTTTTATAGTTTCTAATAATTGTTTGAATGTTATTGTAGTGAACGAACATTCAGGTAAGAAAACCATTCAATTTGTTTAGTGTACAAATACAGTAATTTACTAAAATGTGAAAATGATACATCATATATATTATTTACACATTTTATTTAAATTATTTCTTATAAATTTTATTATTTCTTAATTCCTGTTGTTATCTTGATTGCTTTCGTTTTCATTCTCTCTGTATCTTTATTTCAATCTTCTCAACTTTCTGCTTGCAGACAATTCACTTCAGACTGGTGTTATATACTACTTATATCGGCAAACAGAAGTAGCATAAGTAGCATCAGTTCACAGTGAAAATCATTATTTTTTTGTTGTGGAGATTGATAATTTCCATCAAGAACTAATGATTTCAATGACGAAACTCATATCTTGATATTACAATCATCTTTATAGAGACCGACTATACATCCTATTCTAGATATGAAATGACTGAGAGTGTAAGTTATAATGAGTATTTTGGAAATAATAGTAAGAATTATATAAGTTAAACTGAAAGTGATGTTATTGATTAATTAGTTTCTATGATTACAATGGTAAAGAATTTTATTATATAGTTTAAATAATTTCATGAATTCAAGTTACTTCTATAAAATAATTTATTCGTTATCAATAAATTAGTGGATTATTTGTAACCATAACAAACTGTCAAATTATTATGATATATTTTCTTTATAATAATGTTGCTAACTATCATAATAGTAATACATTATAATCTTGCAAAATAAATGTTCTAGATCACAATGAAATGTGGGCGTGAAACATATCAATTTCGATTGGACTGATATAATTAATTACAAGAAAAAAAGATTGTACCTATTGAATAGTATCATCCTTTTTAATGATTATTTATACAATTTGCTTTAAATGAAAAACATGTCCCATTTAAGTAGTAACGGATTGATAAAAAAGAACATTATAGGAATTTACTGATTAATTTGTTAACCCACGTATACAGTAAACTTATTAATGTAACCAAATATAATGAAGGATCAATGAACTAACAAGCTAATAAACTGTTATAACTTGTGACCGCCGATTAGAGAGCAGTGACTTATCGATCGGATCAAGGACGCTTAAACCCGTATGAGCAGTCTAGTTACCTGATTGGCCCCGCTTCCCGCCTAGCCCAGCCAATTAAGTTCAAGACACCAATCCGAGCCTCTGCGATATGAATCATAATATTTCAAACATACTGAGTTTATATAACAATCAAACATACCACAACGTACCATAAAATAGAAAGTAACATCTGTACAAAATTTGGTCGAATGTGACTGTGAATGAGGGAGGCAGTGACAAATAGACAATGCATAATTCAAGGATGGTAAAACGTATAATAATGGTTCATAGGTCAAAACAAAGCTTATAATAAGAGGAATATGAATATGAATAGTTTAGTTATTTAACAATTATACGATAGAAATATACGTGTAGTATTGATCCATAAATGGATCCCAAAATTACCATTCATTATGCTTATCGGGACCTAACATAAACCATCATTGAAATTAAATGATCTATAAAATGGATGTGTTCACAGTATTCAGATCAGTTCTATGATTTTTAATCATTGTTAAATATTTATATATGAACAGTTTTGAATTCATTTACTTTGTAATATGAATTATGTTCATAAGGAAAGCATGATTTCTAGCAAATTCAAAAAGCAAATAATAGTTCCTTTTAATAGATTTACTAAAACAAAACTAATTAAGTTAATTTAAATGTTTACAATTATTTTGGGCAAAACTATGATTTATGGACGACCTTTGAACGAATCTCAAGTGACCCTGAGAGATATTAGCCAATCAGGATGCAGTTAATACAGAGTTAAACTATATTGTACAAAACTAAAGAATTAAAGTGAATACACTTCTTTTACATGGTTCAAAAACTTGTCAAGGTTAGAAAGAGATTCAGAGATTCTACAATCGTAATGCATACGGCAGAAGAAATCGTCCATATGGCTCTATAATAGTCGGCCTCTGGAGTCATGATAAGGTCGCAAAAACTCTTTCAGCCTCGATTACATAGCTTCAATATTGCATTTGTGCACTACGGTTGTGTGAGCTTGTCATCTTTCTTGCCCATATATCTCTACAATACTCAAACCACTGAACAGCCGAAGCTTCAGTAATATCTGCGAATGTTACAGCCAATGTTAATGATGCTTTTATTATATAGTTCACAAAAATTATCATAGTTTGCCTTAGTTTCAATCTGGATAGAGAGAAGAAAGTTCCTATTCTAGCAGACTTCCTCCAACATATATTACATCGAAAGACAACATCATCACGGTCGTCTGCACAAAGTCCATAAGTCATTTGATTACCACTATTATAAATAAAGGAACTTCTTTGAAGTCCCATTCGTAGAAGCCGCTCAATTATCACATCTTTTCTAAAATCTTCTATGAACCGATCGTACGTGGACACCAGGTACTGAAATTGGCTCTGTGACCTTGAAACCTCTCAAACGCTTCTGATTGGCTCGTTTACAATTTATAGTCTAGCCATTATATACTTGTAACTTTTGGATTATTTTCAAGTATTTGTTTATGATAAATTTTTTCATAAGGTCAACAAAAATTTAATGATTAAACAATCCAACTCAAAGAGAATAATACTCATTTTTCTTTCGATTTTATGTATAATTCTTATCAGTAGTAGTCTTATTTTTAAATTAAATATTTCCATTATGAAGTTGCATACAAAATAGTTGAAGTTAAAAGAATAAAAAAATTGTTAAGTATTTTGTTTAAATTTCGTTTCCTACTTCTTTATGACTTGATAATTGAATTGCATAGTATTAAATTTTCTTAATATTCAGTTGAAAGAATTTTGTGAGCATTATGTTTATCTGTAGTTGGTCTTTGTCGTAGATTCAATTCAATCGGGGTACCGATGAGAATCAGTGAATAATAAATAACTGTTTCCTCTCAATTTGGGACTCTCCAACACTGCACAATCTATATCTCCTCGGCAATAAAATCCAAGACCTTGAAATCTCATAGTGAGTACCAAGCTTTTGGATTAGTTGTTTAGTATCCAATGGTTCGTATTTCGAAATTCAGTCATTGCATGTTATGGCGGATAGATTAATTTGTAATGAATACCAACTACAAATAAAGTCATTCTCCTCAAAAAACCAACTAAGCTATACTAGTCAGCTAACAAGTGACTCACTTTGGGACATTTTTGTAGTGTTTTAGTGAGGAGTTGTGAGTGTTAGAGTTTGAACCTGTCGAAAGATAAACAGTTGTTACTAAGGTCAATAGATAATAATTGTTATATATTGAGGGCCGCCGACTAGAGAGCAGTGACTTATCGATCGGATCAAGGACGCTTAAACCCGTATGAGCAGTCTAGTTACCTGATTGGCCCCGCTTCCCGCCTAGCCCAGCCAATTAAGTTCAAGACACCAATCCGAGCCTCTGCGATATGAATCATAATATTTCAAACATACTGAGTTTATATAACAATCAAACATACCACAACGTACCATAAAATAGAAAGTAACATCTGTACAAAATTTGGTCGAATGTGACTGTGAATGAGGGAGGCAGTGACAAATAGACAATGCATAATTCAAGGATGGTAAAACGTATAATAATGGTTCATAGGTCAAAACAAAGCTTATAATAAGAGGAATATGAATATGAATAGTTTAGTTATTTAACAATTATACGATAGAAATATACGTTTAGTATTGATCCATAAATGGATCCCAAAATTACCATTCATTATTCTTGTCGGGACATAGCAATAATCCCGTTATATTGTAAATTGACTGAAGTCACGATTGTACTTACGGATATCTATTCAGTGGTTAACAGTTTGGTATTCGATGTTTACCGAGATCGTTCATATTCACTGTTGAAACATTTCTCTATAAGATGAGGGAGCAGTAAAGTACTCACTGGTTTTCAGTAATACCCCACTTGAGATTAATATAAGGCGGATAAAGCCTACATACGTTAACATTTATTTATTTCTGCTCTGTTATAAATCACTAAACATAAAAAAAATTGGACCAGATTCATCATTATAATGAAAAGAACATTATTATGATCACTTTGTTCGAATGGGTTTATATCTTCTCGTTGTTGACGTGAATGACTGAGATTGATTAATCTCTTTAGGCATATTTATATCCTATGCAGATTTCCTCGATGTTCATATCTAGTTACAACTTTACTAAATCTTGTAACTATATAGAAATATCAAGGTAATCCACTGAGGATCCACATATACCAAAAGAGACTGATCGATCACGGTACATAACATCAAAAACGTGGAGATAAAAACATTTTTAATTTAAATTCATCTTGTTACATAAGCTAGTAGTTATCTGAACTTTGTAGCTGTATAGACAACATGTTGGGCGTTTGAAACAAAAGGTACAGTGTTCAAGTCTCTGTGTAAATAGCAACATAGGGATGACCGTTAATTTGCTCGGTCGTATTTTATGCGTCACTGTTTCGATCGATAATAGGCTGCTCTCTAATAAACGGATCACACGTTATAACAGAGACCCAAAAGTAAATCTTCCATTCCACTGCTAGCCAAAATCCAACTTTGCTAAATAGGTGTTATTTTCACTTTGCTTTGGCTTATAAAGTGAATTGTGTGAATAAAATAGAAAGATATTTTAAAATAGACGAACTATTTGTTATTCAATCGCAGAAAATATATTATTATTTGGTAGACAGAGTTAATTACTACTGTTTAATTTTAAAAAGTAATTATCTTTACATTGACTAATAACAATTTAAATAAAGTCATAATGAACATGGATGCAGAATAATATGAATTCATCATAATTTATGGTTTCTCATCAACTGCTTACAACCAAATATATGTTAAAATTTACATTGAGGTAAGATATATATATATATATATTTGAACAGATCGGAGGTTATTTGGTGTTAGAATTAAGAAACATGAGGGATGGGTGATGTAACAATTGAGTAAACTTCAGAAACAGGTAAGATAAATTGTTCAATAATTTTAGAGGTAATGAAGGGTTTGCATAAGATTCCTAGAATTAAAAACTGGTAGGATGGGTTGCTCAATAATTAAACAAGATTTGAAGAGTTCACATAATTTACAAGAATGGAGTGAAGGGGGCTGGTTTAAATGTACATAAAATAAGAATTCGGTAACGGAAGGGAAATATAACAAACTAAAAATTGACCAAATAAAACTATTGACCAAAAATTGAATTACCAAGGTACTAATAGGCTTATTACCGTCTCTTTTCGAATACATAGATGAGGTTTGAGTATTTTTATCGCAATTGCTTCATCAAACCAAAGTGAAGTAGTATGTCTTTGCCTGTTAACAATTTTGAGAGCTAGAGGAATGTCAATAGTGTTCTCGGTGTCAAGTAAATGCCGAGCTATTGTACCGTTAAGAGCCCTTGCCCCTTGCAGTCTCAATTTGTTTGGAACATGCTCGGGAATGAGAACATGCATTACGCAACTAATCTTACCAGTTTTTTAATTCTAGGAATCTTATGCAAACCCTTCATTACCTCTAAAATTATTACACAATTTATCTTACCTGTTTCTGAAGTTTACTCAATTGTTACATCACCCATCCCTCATGTTTCTTAATTCTAACACCAAATAACCTCCGATCTGTTCAAATATATATATATATATCTTACCTCAATGTAAATTTTAACATATATTTGGTTGTAAGCAGTTGATGAGAAACCATAAATTATAATGAATTCATATTATTCTGCATCCATGTTCATTCTGGCTTTATTTGAATTCATAAAGAGAACTAATTGCATGTAATAACAATTTATATGTTAATCTACTAAATTGAATTTAAACAGTTTTGTAGAAAAAAAAATCCGTTTAGAATGTTAATTATTTTCTAAGGAAAACAAAGTTTCTGTAAGGAGAATTTGTTTAAATAATAATAATAAGTATTCCTGTACAATTAAAATAAAGAATGAAGTATTTTTAATAGTTGAAATCATGAATCAGTTGAAGATAGACCACCATGGAAAACCTGGAAGCACTGGACGGCCGTTTCGTCCTAGTATGGGACTCCTCAGCAGTGCGCATCCACGATCCTGCCCCCTGCGGTATTCGAGCCCAGGACCTGTCAGCCTTGAGCCAGGCGCTTAACAAACTAGACCACTGAGCCGGCATCCAACGGTGTTAATGTCTAACTTCATCCAATCCACGAAGTTGCGCCACCGTCACCATTGTCTTCAGTGAGCTGATATCTCACAACAGACCTGGTTGAACTCCACTGGTCACGGCTTCTCACTAGAACTCCAGGAGTATCTCTTGAAGTCAGTCACTAGTGAGCAGATGATTATTACTAGAATGGGTTTTGTGGAGAATTGGTAATTTCAACTATTGAAATTACCAATTCTCCACAAAACCCATTCTAGTAATGAAGTATTTATTTATTTTAATATCAGTCGATTACTATATTTCCCACCGAATGGAAGGAACCTAGGAAAAACTGATTCAGGAAACTTGATATTTTATTAATAATCAGAATATGGGTTTGTAATGATAGTAGATGAAACGGCCGTTCATTGCTTCTAGGTTTTCAATGGTAGTCTAGCTTAAACCAGTAATAATAATAATAGAGAATGAATTAAAAGTAGAGAAAAATGACTTTATTGTATTTCATAAGCAACCATCTATGACATGACAGAATGAACAATGACACCTTTTCATTTATTCATTGAATCAGTGTTGTTAAATTTTTTTATCTTTAAACTGAATAATAATATAATATATTCAGATGAAAGTTCGGCTAGTAATTTCAGTAATATTTTATATATAATGGTGTATTATTGAAATGTAACTAAATGAAAGCTATAAACCCCTAAGCTCAAGAAAATGTACTATTTAAATGAATTTCAGTAGTCGATTGATATAAGCAGTTCATTCTATTGAATGTTTTGACAATTTTGCATTTAGAATTTGTCAGATAAAATTGGTTCGAATTAGTATTTTAACTGACCTTATTTGTATCCTAATAAACAAATAATGAAGTTTCATAGTTATTTTACAAAATATTTTTCATAAATATGTGGATTTCCTGAAGTATATACTTTTTTTTATATGATCATTCAATTTAATTGGTAAGATGTTTCTGATTAAGCGTTTAGTAAATGTTAAAAATAAATAGCCAGTCTATGAATTTTAGAAAGTTTACTATTCTAATCAACTTTGATGATAGTCAAAATATTAACCAGAATTGATTTACAGGAAGTTCTTGTTCAACTCTATGTAGATCATATCACACGTGTATGTTCAAAGATAAGCTATTGGAGAGAGTCAACAAAAAACTATAGGCACATATTTCGTTCTAGTTACGCCCGTTGTCAAAAGTGCTGCTAGTTTTGAAGAAACTAATTCCCCCCTGGGGGATTCTAACCCATATCCCCAGTGTCACAGTGTGAATACTCGAAAAATAAACTGTTTCTGCCAATCTAACTATCTATTTATCCAACTATTTTTGAAGTAAACAAATGCGGTAGTTCAAATGACTCTTAGCTTTCGTATGAAACGGTGGCTTATACACAAATATGTCATTTTAAGGAGAAACTATAATTTTTAAATAACCAAATAAAATGAAAGGTATCACATCTTGGGTTTTGGCGCTTAAGTGAATTATTCGGATGAGTGGTATTTTGGCCTCATTGGTGATGTAAGTTCTTTATGAAAACTTTGACTCCAATTCCTAGCCCTAACTTTTAACTTTAAATCCCAACCCTATTTCTTTACACCAATTTATAACCTTTTGACATTAGTTAACAGGTGAATTTTCTCGAGGTCACTTTGGTGTCGCTCAAAGGTCATTTAAAATTATAGTCACTTTTTTGTTAACACAAAAGTAATAGCTGTATTAGTTGACTAATCAATTTTTAGAGTAATAACCTGATAAATGTCATGATTTTGTGACGCTGTGTTGAGAGAATCTCACAGTTTAAGAATCACTCCTGCAAAATATAACTTGCACTTCTTAGTTATACATTGTATCAATATAGATGGCTGCTAAAAATGCACCACGCTAGTGGGTTTATAAGTAAATTGAAAATGTCAATAATAGATTAACTGTAGTTCTAGTATATGGCTCTCCTCTTGTAAAAGGATAATAATATCTTTATTGGAGCTGTCAAAATTTATAAGATTGATGACTGAAACTACATATATCAAAGCTGAAATTTCTTTACAAAATGCAAATCTTATCACATTTTCTCTTAAAAAAATCCCAAATAAGTAATTACTTTATATTATCTCTTACCTTTAAGATTTAAAACTTTCCTAATTATCATGTTTTTTCTAAGTAAACTTTATCTATTTATGTTTTACCATGATGTAAAAAGTTAATGTAATCAACCAGAGTAATAAATACAATTCAATATGTTAGCGTTCTTTCCCTTTCAAGGCCAAAGAACACATTACGTCGTGAAATAGAAGTAGATATGACAAGGATGAATAACAAATGAAAAGATCTGGAAAGGACTGTCCAGGACAGGGTTGGATGGAGAATGCTGGTGAGCGACCTATGCTCCTCCATGAGGAGTAACAGGCGTAAGTAACCAAGTAAGCATGTTAGTTTTCATTGAAAGTCTCTCACCTATTACACATGAGACATTGGCAATAAAGCTAAAAAACAGTTATTTTCATTTTGGTTTCATACATAAGTCTAAAAATATTTAATTTCATTACATATGAGAGTTTTATTGAATTATTTATATTTTGATATTCTACATATATGTAATGTACGTTGTATCTAGTCTTTTTTTATTCGAAATTATCATTATTATCATGTTTTACTTATAAAGGGAGTAATCATCAGAAGATACAAATGATACATGTATAAAAGCATAAAATTACCATCATATAGAAGGATTACTATTTATGAAGTACATTAAAAACTACATAGAAGCGAAACAACTAACATAGTCCTCGCATAAATTCATTTTTGATCAGTTAATATTCAAAAAACATAAACCAATCTAATTTCAATTGTTAAACTCATAAGTCGATGTAAGCTACACAACCATGGAAAACTTGGAAGTACGGCACGGTCGTTTCGTTCTAGTATGAGATTCCTTAGCAGTGCGCATCCACAATCCTGCATCTGCGTTTCCAACCCAGGACCTTCAGTCTCGCGCGCGAACGCTTAGATTCTAGAACACTAAGCCGGCATACGATGTTGTTAATATCTAACTTCCATCGATCAGTGATCTATAGGTTAAGCGTTCACGCGCGACACTGAAGGTCCTGAGTTAAAATCCAGCGTGTGGGATCGTGGATGCGCACTGCTGAAGAGTGTCATACTGGGACAAAATGGCTGTCCAGTGCTTCCAGTTTTTCAGTGGTGGTCTAGTTTACATAGATTCATCAATGAAATTTTTAAAATTTCTACAATCTTCACAAACCACATTCTGATAATCTAATTTCAACCAAAATTAAGTATTTCCCATACACCTGTAATTAAACAATGATAATAAAATGAGCTATAAGTAAAAAATTAAATTCATCAAAATATCGTAATAAATACAATGATTTCCTTCAGTTTTCTTTAGACATTCTCTTTTTATTACCATATGATCATTCTTAATTCTCATGATTTATTTTATATAACATCCTAACATTTTTATGTTATGTAGTTTGAAAGAAATGTAAAACACTGTATTTTAAGGTGGTTTTTATATAAAGTTTATAAAAACAATGTAAGCAAGTAATGCATATTGACTGACTTCGGTTAGAGGAAATTGAACGCTTAATCAATCGTAGTTTGTCAATTCTCAAAAGAAGGTATCCAAGATAACATGCATTGTCTAAATCAGGGCTTTTTGGTATCACAAAGATCAATAAATTTATAAGTCACTAATTTGAAATACATTGGTTTATACTTTAAGCTAATTAACAGCTTCGACCTGAGATGTCGACGGAGTTATAACTGAGACACTACCTCACAGATGACAGTAGATGAGAACTCTACCATGTTAAAGATTACTTAAGTCAATAATTTAATCTATTGAATTCATCTTCGATTGCTTGATGGTATAATTTTTTTATTGAGATCATGATGTTAGAGCACCATTGAAAACTTGGAAGCACTGGACGATCGTTTCGTCCTATTGTAGGACTCTTCAGAAGTGCGCATCCTCGATTCCGCTCACATGATTGTTATAAAACCTGAAGGTCCCAGTTTGACGTCGTGTAGTGATGCGCAGGTGCACGCTATTTAGATGTATTATTCTTTGGAGAAACATTTGTCCACTATTCTTTGATTATCTTCGGTGATTATCTAGAACAAATCATTTCATGACAAAAAATCGACTTCATACGGATGAGTAGTTCTAATAATAAATAAATTCAATTTATAATTGTTAAAAATATTTTACTTGATTATAGGTAGGAATTCAATAGAAAAATATAAGTATAAAATTTAAAACAACATATAATTGGTATTATAAATTTGTTTGACTGTGTATAGTTTGTTTTTTCCCCATTCCAACTTATCTAATTTACAACACTGTGCTTACATTTTATGGTAGGATTTCTAAAAAAAGTAGGTTGGTTTTAAAATTTTACCCCACTCTCAACTAAATTCGTATATGTCAACTGGTTATGAATTAAATGTGGAAATGTTTAAATGAAAATTTCAAATAACTTAAGTCCTCATTAAATCTTGCCATCTCTTTTTGGTTCGGCCTAAGGTAAGTGCTCAATACGAATGGTCAAGATTATTGTAATAGGAACAGAATCTATAGAAAACTTGATAACAAGACAATGGACCTATATACCTCTTCAACATTAATTCCCAATGATGAAACTCGGAAAAAAACTAATGTAGAATAGAACATAATATTTAATAAAGACGAATTGACTTAAAAACGGACCTCATATTTAGTTAAAAATGTATGACCTTATGGTACAGGAAGTTGCTAAACTAAAATGGATATTTATTTAACAATGATTACTTGATGAATTAGGAATTAGAGTGAAGGAAGTCTAACTAAAAGATAGATAAACAGATAAATTATCAGACAAATAAATAGAGAGCACTTATAAGTAGCATTTACATATTTCTTGTCATTGATGTAGGTTATTGTAAATTAATTGTTTCTTCCTTATATTCTTTTCATTTTTAAAATAAAGAATAATACTTCGTCAAAAGAAATCAAAATTAAGACATAATAGTTAAGTGAGGATGAAAGAAGTTCATAAGGAATTGTATAAAATATGTATGATAATAATGTAATAAGTTATAGAAAATTCTTGAAAGATAAAGTGGTTTTTTTATAATAAGTGAACTAAGATATGAAATTTATATCAGTGAAGTTTTTAAGCGTTTTTTAGCGAGTCAGTTTTCTACGGGATGGGGTCGCTAACCCCATGCCCAACCCTCCTCTTTTATCCGGGCTTGGGACCAGCAGTAGCCCGTGGAGGGACTCCAGGCGGAGTTTTTAAGCTTTTCAAGAATGATAAAAATTGTAAAGAAAGAGGAGGTGGTTAGTAATATAAATGATAATGAAAATATCTTTGTATACTATAAGAAAACTGAGAATTTATAAAATATCCTTCACGATTTTTATCAGATTCTCATTTGTTTGTGAGATTGTCAAGTGCTTGACACTTGAACGCTTGAATCGTTAACTAGTGCCACAGAATCTATTGTGACTGAATTCGGAATAGAAGGCAAAAGGTGAGGCACTCAACATTTCGCAAGAAGACATAATATTTTCAACAGGGTATGACACTAAAACTCTGAAAGTTATATATATATATATATATATATATATATATATATATATATAGGAGTCAAATACTGATTGGATGAAAGGTTTTTCAACCTTTTCCTAGCATCTCAATACTTTCCCAAAGAATTCTCTTAGGTTTCCGACAGAATGATGTAACTAAGTGAAACCTAACTATGAAATTACATGAAGATTATATTTATAAAAAATAATCAAAGAAATCTGAACCATATTGTATATTGAGCAACACAATATACATGATAACCGTTTAGGATATTTTATACATTTTTCCATTTAATGAATTATAATTAGTAATTACTTGAATCGGAATTCAAATAATTTCGTTTCAATACAATTAAATAGTTTTATAGCATATGGTTTGACTCAATACATTTTATCATTTGAATTTTTTTCTACAGATGTTTATTCAATGTGGGTTAAGTTTTAACTCCATATGTTGATTTATCACAGATAGATTGATAGTAGCATTTCTTCTAAGTCAAAGAATCTACTGTTCAGTATTTTATTGATATAGGTAGTTCAAATCTTATTATGTCGAACATGAATATATATTGTTCAACATGATGAGTATTTGGTTTTCAAATCTTTCAAAAAAAGTTAAAGACTGTAATATGTTCTTTTCCCCCTATAACCATTTTATCATCTTAAATTTAGTCACAAAAAATGTGTTCAGTTGCTAAGGCGATCTATGATATTGGTCAAAGCTGCTTACAGTAAGGTTATTCAACCTCTGTAAATTATAATTTACTCAACTTAACTAAATCAATAACTAATTATAATGAGATTTTATGTGTCTATCTATTACACTATAGGAGACGCCAGTAGAATAGAAATAAAAGTTATTGATGAAAAACTTGACAAGTATGATTTAAAGATACATTCAGTTACTAACAGTCTACGAATTTTCAGTGAGACACTTTTAATTTTCTTCATTTTCCAACAATTTCAAAATTTAATTAAGATAATGAATAAATCAATTTACTTAAAAAAAAGAAAAAAAATAAAACTTAACTAGAGTCAACGATGAATTTCAGACACAGGAGTCTACATTGTCTAACAATCAATCATTGATAGATTTATAATAAACAAATTTCATTTCAGTAATCGAATTATTTTGTATAACTGTTTATTTATTTATTTTTATTTTTTGATACTAGTTGACGAAATCGATTACTTTGTCTTTCTATATAATTCCAATAAGAAATCATAATCATATTAAGTCATGAATGATAGTGTGACTTTTGTATTGTTTATACATAAGTTATGATTTTTATCAGTAGTACTTTGTGAGTATCATCTCAGCAATTCAGAAAATTTGAACAAAATAATGATTGTAATAATAATAATAATAATAGGATAGCAATACTGTTGATACACATAAAGGTTTGTATGAAAGTCAGTCACACAATATAGGTCAAATATAGAAAGAAACAAAATAACAGATTATATATGTATGTGTGTATATATAAATCTTTCAACATATTCATTGTAAACAAGTAAAATCACGCCATATTAGTTGTTGTTATTATGATTTTATACTTTCATTTTGTTATTACATAATTCAGTTTACTTTGAAGCAAGAATAAAAAGTAGGTATAATTTAAAAAGATATATATTTTCTGTTTGTATAAAGTTAAACAAATAACTATGTTATCAGTAACATAGGTATTTATGATCTAATCCACTTACTTGTATACATCTTTACAAGTTCGTAATTACGTGTGCATAAAATTTACTTTATACTATGTACAAAGGTTTACACGAAAATAAAAGTAAGAAATAAACAAAACTTTTCAATATAGAGATTTGATTCTTTAAACGGGTAAAGATTGAAAACAAAGTTTGTCATCTGACATGAATGATGTAAGAAAAAGCTCATAAATACAAGTTTTTTTGATCTGTAGCCATAAATCTGATGAAATTTTATGGAGTGAAATATAAAGATTGTCTGTACTGCATTTTACGAAGTAACCACTAAATAGTGACACTTACTTCTAGTTAGCGTTTTTTTTAGCAAGTTTGTTTTCTACGGGATGAAGTTACTGATCCAATGCCCAAATCCCCTCATTTAGCCGAGCTTGAGATTGGCAGTAAGCTTAGAAGAGATAAAAGCGGGATTTATGACACTCACTAGTGTACTATATATTTACAAGTGAGTTACCATTATAAAAAAGTAAACAGACGAATGGTATTTTTGTGTTATATAGTTTGTGCTTTAGTACTAAAAGAGATTGGCCGTCTCAAACTTTCTTCCAACCATCCCCAACACTAGTCAGCATTGCGCGTCATGGTAATCGGTATTCAAGCATACACAACATGTGGCCCAATCATCTCAGTCGATGAAGACTCACAACCCCATCAACTGACTTACCGTCATTCCCAAATACCCTGCGTCTAACCTCACTATTACTTACCTGGTGATCCCAGCAGATGCGAGCAATATTTCTGGGGCATCTGTGGTCAAGTACTAGTAACTTACGAGTATCTTCTACTCTTAAAGGCCGTGTTTCGCAGCCGTATAGTAGAACGGAACGAACTGCCGCGCAGTATACTCGTCCCTTCTTTGATATCTCGCCTTCGCCATAGATGACGTAAGTTGGTAAAGGCCAAACGAGCTTTCCGAATCCGTGCTGAGATTTCGTCAGACGCCAACCCATTAGGGCTGATCACACTTCCAAGATTAGTGAAGTTGTCAATGCGTTCGACTACTTCACTCCCTATCCTTAGTTCAGGTGTTGACGAAGATCAGTCCTGAAGCGCATCCCAAACATTCTGGCATTGTTACTCAGTGCTACCAAAAGACTCTGCATTTCATCAGCATCTTCACCAAACAGGACTATGTCATCTGCGTATTCTAAGTCAATAAGTGGACCTCCTGGTAGGGGATCAATACCTGAGAATTCAGTTGATGAGAGCGTTATTTCCATCAGTAGATCTATGATGAAGTTGAACAAAAATGGAGAAAGTGGACAGCCTTGGCGGACGCCACTTGAGGTTGCGAAAGCAGATGACAGTTCGCCATAAGCTCTGACTCGACTAGTAGTGTTCGAGTAAAGAGCCTTCACAAGGTTTATGTACTTCTGAGGTACGCCTTTCAATGACAGACATTGCTACAGAATCTCGCGGCCTAGAGTCAAATGCTACTTTTAAGTCAAGGAAGACCACCATTGTCGGACGCTGATAAGCATGCTTATGTTCTAAGATCTGAAGAATGGTGAATATGTGGTGGGTGAGACAATGACCAGGTCTGAAGTCAGCCTGATTTCCTCGTGTTTGCACTTCACGAGTCTTTGTTAAGCGTCCGATAATTATTGAGGCTAGTATTTTAGATACTATATTAGTCAAACTAATCCCTCTATGGTTATCACAGGATGGGATTACGTCCAACTCCCAGATTTTAGCCAAAATATTAGTCAACCTAGTCGTTAAAACTAGAGCACCATCCTTAAAGACATATGGAGAAAATCCATCTGGACCAATTGCTCTTCCTCGTTTCAGATTATCTATGGCTTTTTGAATTCCAACTAGAGTCGGGAGACCTACTTTAATGTTCCATTCAGGTTGTTTGGTAAAGGTGGGTAGTTGTTGAGTAGCTGAAGGCCAGCTGAAACGCTCCTTTATGTGTTCCGCCTATCGTTCTAAACGTCTGGGCTGAGAGCAAGGTAAGATATATATATATATATATATATATATATATATATATATATATATATATATATATATATATGATTAATGTCACTTTGTTAACAGTAAGCACAAAGTCAGAAGTGATAGTTCTGGGGTTGTTTTTGTGTCATTAATTCAACCAAGAAAACCTAGGTCAGAGCTCAAACATTATATTTTGAGATTTAAATGAACAGATTATATTCTTCAATTAATGCGACTTTTCTCTTGTTTCCTTAAAAAAAATCAACGTTACAATCACTGACTACGGGATTACACCTATTTCATAACAAATATGCACCAGGACCAATTCACTTAACTCTATCTTGTAGATATCTTCTAAGTGACTATCAAATCAAACATAATTCATTAATGCTAAAATTGATCGTTGAGATTGACCAACTTTTCACTATGATTTAGGTCTATGAGACAAAAAATATTTGTTCTAGATGACCAACTTGTGTTGTCTTTTTACTTTATGAATGAATTCATAATTATTGTATTTATTAATAGAAATAAAATGATTAAAATAAAGACTTTGAGTAAAATCTTCTTTATACATTTTTGAATATTAATTTCACAAAAAGACTTTGAATTAAGCGAGATTTTTAGTTTTATGTCATTTAAGCCTATCAGATGATTCTTAGTAGCATAGATTTCCCGATAATATTTCTAATGCTTATAAATCTACTTAATTCTTTATTAGTAACGTATATATTACAATAGGTTTTATATTTCTCAACATCATTTTTAAAACTGTTCTACTGTATAACTATTATCTCTTTACATTTTAAGATCATTAGAATAAAATTATTAAACAGAAATGACTGTATATTTGAAATCCCTACTTGTCTGTTAGTAGATAAGGTTTTATTTCAGTGTAAACTTCCCAACATCTGGAAAACCGTCCCATGGGATGATTTTGTACAAAACTCATTGATCAGTGACTATATCAAGACAGGAGTTTGTTCCTAAAATATATCAGTTTACTTAATATTTTACTAATCATTCTTTTCGTTTCAGTGTGTTATTACTAAAATGTACCGTTTGATGTTTTAATTTTAGTCTTTTGGCTGGTTCATATTGACAGTGAATGGTTTCTTAGCATACCATTATGTCTTAACTTGATCAGATAAATAATCACTTATTCAAATGGATTAAGAATAAAAAAACACAGATAGACTTGTATCCTTTTAAATCTAATATTATTCGAAGAACCATTTTATCAGAATGGAACAATCTATATACTAGCGTTATTGCCTAAATTCACTGACTGCCCGATTTCATCTCAAAGTTTGCTCAGAAGATTTGAAAGCAACATAAAAAAGAAAGTGAGGTGAACAAATGAAATTACAACAAATATGTTTCCCTGAAACCAATCGTTTTATTTTTCTTTTCTTATTTTTAATCTTCCTACCTCATTGTTAATTACTTAATTCAA
Source organism: Schistosoma spindalis (assembly GCA_946903255.1). Lineage (NCBI taxonomy): Eukaryota > Metazoa > Platyhelminthes > Trematoda > Strigeidida > Schistosomatidae > Schistosoma > Schistosoma spindalis. The sequence continues at coordinate 23,070,192 of OX336417.1, read as the reverse complement.
ACAATAGACGAAATGTATTTACTAAAATGGTAGATATTTTAAAAAGTAATAGCATTTTTTTTATCTGTTATGAAAAATTACAGTACAAAAATAAAAGTATTATTCATTCTATTAATAATTAGATTTGATTTCAATTTTCATTGACTAGTGAATGTCTAGACATTTTAACTGATTTATGATACACTTGAATTATTTATTTATTTATATGAACACACAAATATTGCTACAAGCGGGCACCAGATATATATGCGCCACACAATAATAATGAAAATGGGAAGAGATAAAGATTGTAGGATGCGTATAAAAGGAAAAAAAGGAACAATAACGACCATAAATTAGTGTATGGTAGTGAAATAATAACAATAATAATAGTGGATGAGGAAAGTAAAAGAAGATTACAGCAGGATCTCCACTGGCTTCTATTCTGAGCAACATCTGATAACGTCTCTAGCCACTGTGTTACTCCATCTCTAGGACCCCAACCAGGGAGTCATGAAGGACCAGCAGAAGCCAGTCCTGTACAGCTTTCCTTTATACCGCGACACCATGTCATACACTGACCACCTTTCTGCTTTTTCTAACCAGTCCCAGCGTCGGCAAACAATGCATGACGTGGAATTCTCTGGGACGACATTCGTAGAACATGTCCAAGCCACCGAAGTCGATGTTTCAAGATGGTGACACCAATTGGATTATCGTCTCTGTGCCCGAACACACGATGCCGAACCTCTGCACTACTAACATGGTGTTGCCACTGAATGTCAGCAATCCTTCGGAGAAAACGATGATCGAACACAGAAAGTCGTCTAACATCCTCAACTCGGAGAAGCCAGGTTTCACAAGCATAGAGCAAAACTGCTCTCACCGACGCGTTGTAGGTCCGACCTTTTACAGCCAGACTAACATCACGAAGGCGCCAAAGATGGCCCAGATTGGCATAAGCCGCTCTGGCTTTCACTATACGTGCATTGATCTCATCACTCACGCCACCACCAGCACTTATGCAGCTACCCAGATACACGAACTTCTCGACTACTTCTATCTGCTCACCATCCAGAGTGAGTACAGGATTAGAATCCTGCCAGTCTTGTAGAAGTACTTTGCACTTCGAAGGTGCAAAGCACATACCATACCTACGGACATTGATTGCCAACTGATTAAGTGCGGATTGCATGGATTGGGCATTCTCGCACAGTAAGACAATATCATCCGCATACTCAAGGTCGAGAAGTCTTTCTCCAGGCAACAGATCTACACCGCCATTACTTACATCCATCAGAGCTGTTTCCAGAATGTCATCGATGGCAAAGTTGAAGAGGAATGGTGAGATTGAGCAACCCTGGCTAACTCCACTGCTTGAATGGAACACTCTGCCGTAGGTGTTTGTATATAGAGCTATTAGAATGTTAATAAACTTCTCAGGCGCACCCTTCTTCAATAGACAACTCCAGAGAACAGACCTATCCAACGAATCGAAGGCAGCCCTGATGTCAAGAAACACTACGATTGTTGGCCTTTGATAAGTATGACGGTGTTCTAACACTTGGTGGAGGGTGAAGATAGGATCAATACATCCTCGATCAGAACGCAAACCAGCCTACTCTTTGCGACTCAATCTTTCTAGTATTTTGAACAACTTACGAAGTATGACGGAAGCCAACAGTTTGGACGCAATTGAAAGTAGACTTATCTCCGATAGTTGTTAGAGGAACGTCGTGAACCCTTTTTAAAGACAGGGACAACTATCGACTCATTCCATGATGTTGCAACATTCTCTAGCTCCCGAACCTTTGTAGACAACATAGTCAGTTCCTTAACCAGAAAGTCTCTACCATCTTTAAAAAGTATCGGAGGTTGGTCATCTGGGCCTGGTGATTTGTAGCGTTTCAAGAGTTGAAGCTCCTTGCGAACTTCCGCCTCATTTGGCGGATCAGTCATCACCGGCCATGGAGGGCAGAACAGTCTGATCGATTTTGCCGGAGCGGCAGGCCGGCCGAGATGTCCTTCGAAGAACTCTGCCCTTCGTCCAAGACGTCGATAGATGTTAGCGATCGGTATCCCGTCATCCTCGCAGATTGTTTCGCTCACACCAGACTTCTTGCTGCGAGTGGCTCGGATGAGTTGAAAGAGCTTCCGGAAGTTACCAGAAGCAGCTGCCGATTCCAACCCATTCGCACGCTCCGACCACCAGGCTTCATTACGCAACAGCCTTCGTTTGTGGTCAAACTCACGGTCACCAGTAGTAGACCGACGGGTCTCGATGAGGTGCGAAGAGCCTGAAGAAACCGAGTGCTTATAAGCAGGACGTTTTGCGAAGCCGCAAGCAAATTACTCGCCATTTTGATGGCGTCGTGATGTTGTAACCAGTGCTCATCTATACTTTTCGGTGGGATGGTAGCTAGCCTAGAAGCTAGCTCGGTTTGATACTTAGTTGCAACAGAAGCTGCAATCAATTTACTGACATCAATCCGTTTAGGCTGATGAATTCGTTGGCCACTGAAAAATAAGGTAAGATTGGCGGAAACAGGGGCACGGTCAGAGTTCAGATACGTACTCCAAAAGAAGCGGCAGTCTTGTACACAACCACGCCAGCGGTAGCTGATCGTGGTGTGATCAATCTGAGTCCAGGCTTGAGATGAAGAGGGAGGACGCCAAATGACACATCGGCGATGACTGTGCGGGTAGTTACTGTTAGCCGGAAACAGGTTTTGGTCTGCGCACAATTGCAGTAGACGGTCCCCATTATCTGTCCTGCGACCAAGTCCCCATTGACTACCTAAATGACTCTTTTCTGTGCCTACACGTCCGACCTGAGCATTCAAGTCTCCAGCTAGTACTACAATATCTGTCGGACGCAGTTTCTGGAAAAGAGCAGTTAACAGGTGACAAAATTCATCCTTTATCGCATCCGGGCTGCAATCTGTCGGAGCATAGGCGGAGATGACGAAAAGACATTGTTTCTCACACCGATTTCTTATTGCATCGATGGGACTTTCTAATTTGTCAGCACATAACCGACTGTTAATGGGGATCCAATCGATCAGTGCTGCCTCAGCTTTAGCGCTTAGTGCGACACCAACGCCAGCAAAACCAGACGAAGATTTCACAAAGTCCCCGGATAAACGCACATAAAACAAGCTTTTTGAAGCGACAGATGGAGAGCAAACTTGTAGTACTTCACCAGAGTCTTGAATACGGGTCTTGGATAGACAGTAGACGTCGATATTAAGACTTTCTAAAGACATAGCCATCTTTATCTGTTGTCCGATCTGCATTAGTGTGCGAACATTGAATGAAGCCAGTTTGAATGATGCACGCGGTTTCAGGAAGACTGTTTCAGTATTCGTAATTGGTGGAAGCATTCAACTTTCGACCAGGCAGTGACTCGAGAAGGTTTAGATAGAACAGAATTTCCACCATAGGCGAGCTGCTGTGTAAGTTGAAAAATAGGGATACATGAAGTGAGAGTAGAGGTAGATAAGTGACGTAGTATATAAAAAGTAGTAATAATAATACAGATGAATGTTATCAAGTGAATGTCAAATGTTTGAATTCTACTTGAAGTGAGCATAGTATTTCGTGAAATAATTGTCATTTCAATAGATCTGTGTGAGGGCTGTGGTACTGCCCAGGTGCCCAGTCCGAAGCAGGTGGTTTTCTTAGGGGACCACACTTGGAGCTTTTGACCTAAAGGTCTGACCCACAAGACGGTGGAGCATCGTAAGGAAATTCAGACCCATGGTAGCCGGTGACTAACGATTGGTTTATACGCCACTCGCTCCTTCAGGATCCTGGAGCCCATGTGCACCATTGGTTTGGAATCAGGGTTTTCCAACTCCCTTCGTTTCCACCGACCAAGTTAAAGCGCCGGAGTTTCACTTCTCTTCCCCTCAATTTCGTAAACAGAACCCCTGCCACGAGAAGACAGTGAGTAGGACTTCCCTGGCAGAGGTTATATACACGTGGCCATGTGAGAGCATTTCGAGAGGGAGAGCTGACTCTCTGCACTCTCGGCCGTACCAGGGCATTTGGGTAGAGCAAATAGTAATAAACAATTACACTACTGAATAAAGACGTAATAGTTTACATTAATTTGATTGTGTGATGTAACATGGTAATCATTTAATTGCTTTGATAAATTACATTCTTATTTCAGACTTGATTGACTTGTAGTGGTGGTTACTATGTTAAGCCCATATAACTATTCTAACTTCTGGATAGATCAATTTATCCATTCTTCTTGAGTCACGTTTTGATCTTGTTACTTATTCACTTATCAACCTTGACTGTTTTGATATGAGCGTATATGTGTATATTGCTTATCCTATTCATCACATGTCTGTAGCTTATTTTTGTTTGACTATAAATATCGATTCACGCTTGATTAAATGGAGTTGGTTTGCATGCCTTCTCCGCATCTTTTTGTTTCGCTTCGCTCTCTCTTCTTCGCTTCATTCTCTGCAGTTCTCTGAATGTCTGTTCCGATCAACGAGTGTACAAAATATACGTATTCAAACATCCATTCTCGTATTGGACTTATTTAATTCCGTTATTCACTAACGCGAGTTAAGTCGATAATTTTATACGAGGATTGACGATATATATATATATATATATATATATATATATATATATATATATATATATTTCGATAGCAATCATTCATACGATATAATTGGAGTAAGATCCTGAGCAACTAAAGACTACCTAAAATGTCTTACCACCTGAAGTTTATTTTACTTACTGACCAAAATCAGCATCGACTAGTATATTGAGTTTGGAAATGAATAAAATAAATCATAAATTTTTCTAATATGAACTGTTTAGTTTCAATTTAATACTAAGATACAATAGAGATTTATACGGATTTTAATCTTTCATATAAATAATAGAAGATAATGAGTCTATTAAATGGTGGAATAACAAACGTTTGACAAAATACTTATCTATAATAATTGCAATAAATAATAATATTGGAAAAATGTAATAGTGACTACCAACTAATGATTGATTCGTGTGAGTAACTCGGCTTTACAGAATTTCAACCGCTATTGAACATCTTATCGGTAGTGTCTCTGATTGTAATATGAATTCAAATCTCAAAGAAACCACTTTTTTTCAAAATCGAATATAAACGTTATTGACGGGTGCTAGTAAGCGCAAAACCTACGTATATGGCTTTTTACTTAAGATCAAAACATGGTGCTGAGTCCCCTCGTTTAATGTTCACACAGGAACATGATTCACAAGATTCGGTTTGTATTAATATTCTTTACTACTTGATGTCAACTGCCGTAAATCCGTTTGCCTTTCATATTAGCTGAGTTGGATGGTGTTATTATAAGCTTTTAAAAGTGTATAAACAAAATTTATTATTAAACCAGATATCATCCATACAGTGATTTGGTTTAAACTGCAATATTACACAGTCTTTTAGAAAACCTCATGTGTTTAGAGAAAAACATGTTTTGATGCTTGGCTCAAGAAACACAGCTTTAAGATTTAATTTTCGATAAGTCTTATTTGATAAAATGAGAACAACGATCACATTCATATCATAATATCTTCTCTTTAGTAAGCAAATAATTTGAACTGGTTTCCTAAGTTTTAAATTCTACTGACTACCAGGTTTTAGACGGGATTTCATTGAAAATTAGATTATTTCTTTCCGTGTAATCAGGACTTCTCAGGTGACGAAAATGTAATTTAAGCTTTTTAGATGTTTACGTGTTTTTCAGCATGTAGGATATTTAGCTTGTCCGTAAACATAGTCTATACCAAACTGCTACTTCCAATGTAAAGCTTTTTTTAAAATATTAACTGATTTTCTTGTCATTCTATATCAAAAAGGTATCTTCGGTTGATATACATTAGTTGTGAAATTACCAAGTAAATACTGACAATACCTGAACGATGTCGTGAATTATTTAAAACTAGACATGTACATAATTAGATATTGACTTAGTTGTTTAGAGTTTAATCGTTTGCAAGCAAGACTCAAGGTCTTGGATTCGATTCCCACATGAGGGGTCGTGGATGGGTAATTCTAAAGAATCCCATTCTAGGAAGAGACGGCCATCTAATGCTTTCAGGTTTTCAACGGTTTTTTAAGTTAGACCAGTACATGATTTCCATGAAAGACTTAAACTGTATGTTAATAACTACCAGAAACATTCTAATGGAACTGAGTTTATAAATTCACTTATCTTTTTTTTTACCAGAAAAATGATTCAAAAGTTAACATCAAGCGTTTTATGTAATCGTTTATATGAAAATTTATCACAGTTTAAATATGACTTTAGTCATGATCTAACTCCAACTGATGAACCATTAAATACAAAAAAAATAACTGAGAAAATTTTCAATCTTAGTTCAAAACACTTCAGTATAATTCACTAGCAACTCTACACAAAATCAAATTCAGTATATTCAATTCTCACAGAGAACAGTAAACCTTTATACCACTTAAAATTAATATTTTCAAACAATGACTGAACATAATCTTTATTCTTCTGTTTTCCTGCAGTGATTTTATAGCTTGTATAAGATAGTTATTTTAATATTTATTCTATTATTATAATCAGAATGATAGAATAACATTACTGACAAATAGATAAATAACAAAGTAAAATAACTTTTATTTTCACTAAAATTATTTTAGATTGTTGAATCATTTTGTTTAATTTTAGTTATCATTTAATTTAAATTAATATTGGCTTATAAATTATGTTTTTCTCTTATCATTTAACTAACAATAGATCATTCAATCATTGACTTTATCTAATTCATTTTCATTTGAGTTGAAACAAGTAAGCTTGATGTAGTGAATATATACATATATATTCTTTTCATTTATAATAATAATAATAATAATAATCAAATAGATTAACATATTTACTTACTTACTTAATTACGCCTGTTACTCCTCGAAAAGGAACATAGGCCACCTACCAGCATTCTCCATCCAACCCTGTCCCAACCAATCCTTTCAAGCTCTTTCCAGTTCTTATTCATCCCTTTCATATCCGCTTTTATTTCCCGACGTAATGTGTTCTTTGGCCTTCCTCTTTTCCGCTTCCCTTCAGGATTCCAAGTTAGCGCTTGTCTCGTAATGCAGTTTGATGATTTCCTCAATGTATGTCCTATCCATTTCCATCGTCTTTTCCTAATTTCCTCTTCAGCTGGAAGCTGGTTGGTTCTCTCCCACAAAAGGCTGTTGCTGATGGTATCCGGCCAATGGATGTTGAGTATCATGCGTAGACAGCTATTGATAAATACTTGTACCTTCTTGATGGTGGTTGTTGTAGTTCTCCAAGTTTCAGCTCCGTACAGTAGAACTGCCTTGACGTTCGTATTGAAGATTCTGACTTTGATGTTGGTCGAAAGTTGTTTTGAGTTCCATATGTTCTTTAATTGAAGGATTGCTGTCCTTGCTTTGCCAATCCTCGCCTTGACGTCTGCATATGAACCTCCTTGTTTGTCGACGATGCTTCCCAGGTATGTGAAGGATTCCACATCTTCCAGAGTTTCGCCATCAAGAGTGATTGGATTGCTGTTCTCCGTGTTGTGTTTGAGGACCTTGGTTTTCCCTTTGTGTATGTTGAGGCCTACTGATGCAGAGACTGCTGCTATGCTGGCTGTCTTTGTCTGCATTTGTTCTTGTGTATGTGATAGGAGGGCTAGGTCATCTGCGAAGTCCAAGTCGTCTAATTGGTTCTGAGATGTCCATCGTATGCCGTAGTTTCTCTCAGATGTCGAAGTCTTCATAATCCAGTCGACCACCAGAAGAAACAGGAAGGGAGAGAGTATACAGCCATGTCTGACTCCGGTCCTTACTTGGAATGCCTCTGTCAGCTGTTCTGCATGCACTACTTTGCACTGTAGTCCGTCGTATGAGTTCCGGATAATGTTGACAATCTTCTCAGGAACTCCGTAGTGTCGAAGAAGTTTCCATAACGTCCTCCTATCTACACTGTCAAATGCCTTCTCATAATCAATGAAGTTGATGTAGAGTGACGAGTTCCACTCAATTGATTGTTCGACGATGATCCGTAGTGTCGCAATCTGGTCTGTGCACGACCGGTCCTTACGGAATCCAGCTCGTTGATCTCGAAGTTGAGCGTCAACTGCGTCTTTCATCCTGTTCAGTAACACTCTGTTGAAGACTTTACCCGGTATTGACAGTAGTGTAATGCCTCTGTAGTTTTCACACTTGCTCAGATCTCCTTTCTTTGGAATCTTGATGAGGTGTCCTTCCTTCCCGTCCATCGGTACTTGTTCCTCATCCCAAATCTTCTTGAATAGAGGATGAAGCATGCTTGTAGTTACTTCGATGTCTGACTTCAACGCTTCAGCTGGTATATTGTCAGGTCCTGCTGCTTTCCCGCTCTTGATTTGTCTAACGGCCATTCTGATTTCTTCTGTCGTTGGTGGATTGTCATTTATAGGAAGATCTGTGTGTGCTGCTTCGATGTCCGGTGGATTCATTGGAGCCGGCCTGTTCAGGAGTTCCTCGAAGTACTCTGCCCATCTGTTCCGCTGTTGTTGAATCTCAGTGATTGGTCTTCCTTCTTTGTCTTTGACCAGTCTCTCTGGTTTACTGTATTTCCCTGCAAGCTTCTTCGTCGTATCGTAAAGCTGTCTCATATTTCCTTCTCTTGCAGCTTTTTCCGCCGTCGTTGCTAGTTCTTCCACGTATTTTTGCTTGTCAGCTCTAATGCTCTTCTTCACTTTCTTGTTTGCTTCTATATATTCAGCTTGTGCTTGGACTTTCTCTGATCGTGTTCGACTATTGTTAATTGCTGTCTTCTTGTTCTTCCTTTTTTTGATCCTGTCCAGTGTTGCTATAGAGATTCATTCCTTGTGATGATGCTTCTTGGGGCCCAGAACCTCTTGACACGTTGAAGTTAATGCTTCTTTGATACCTTTTCAGTTGTTCTCCATAGTAGTTTCTTCTTCCTTCAGTAGATCTTGTAGGGCTTGGAACCTGTTGTTGAGAGCTATCTTGAATTCATTGATTTTGCCGGTATCTCGAAGGAAGGCTGTATTGAACCTTTGCAGAGCTGTTTGTCCAGTTGTCCAGTTCTTCTTTAGCTTCAGTTTCAATTTGGCCACAACTAGGTGATGATCTGAAGCTATGTCTGCTCCTCTCCTGGTTTTCACATCTTCCATTGTCCTTTGGAACTTTTTATTGATGCAAATGTGATCTATCTGGTTCTGTGTGGTGTGGTCCGGTGAGATCCATGTAGCTTTGTGTATACGTTTGTGTGGAAATGTTGTACCGCCTATGACCAATTTGTTGAATGCACACAGATTTGCGAATCCCTGCCCGTTTTCGTTTCTCTCTCCCAGTCCATGTAGTCCCATGATGTCTTCATATCCGGTGTTGTCCATTCCGACTTTGGCGTTTAGATCTCCCATCAGAATGGTGAGGTCCTTTCTTGGGCACTTCTCTATGATTGATTGCAGCCTCTCATAGAATTGATCTTTAACGTCGTCGTTGCTATCATTGGTGGGTGCATAACATTGGATAATGTTCATTGTGATCCCCTCCTTCTTTGTTTTGAATGATGCTTTGATGAATGTGGATCCGTGAGATTCCCATCTTACTAGTGCATTTCGTGCTACTTTGGACAGCATTAGAGCAACTCCTTGAGTGTGTGGAGCATTTTCCTCTTCGTGACCGGAGTATAGCAGCATCTCTCCCGTATTTAGCCTTTGTTGTCCAGCTTGGGTCCAATGGGTTTCACTGATTCCCAGTACTGCCAAGTTGTATCTCCTCATTTCCGTTGCTATTTGACTGGTCTTCCCGGTCTCCCACATTGTTCTGACGTTCCATGTACCTATAAAAATTGTTTCTCTGGTTGTTAGAAGAGGCATAGTGCTCGTGGCTTCCGAAGGAACTCGGCTTTCACCATGAAGCGTCATATTGCTTCTAAATGAAGACCTTCTAACTCCCAGGGCAGAGTTTAAATGGTTTGAGTTATTTTTTCTGGTTAGCGTTTTTTTAGCGAGTTAGGTTTCTACGGGATGGGGACGCTAACCCCATGCCCAACCCTCCTCCTTTACCCGGGCTTGGGACCGGCAGTAACTCTGGAAGAGCTACAGGCGGAGTTAGATTAACATATTTAGGGTGTAAAACTAGGGAACCTGGTTAATAGTTAATGCTGTAAACAATAATCATTTCTAACTTTATATTTATTCATTAAATTTATCAATGATAATAATTTCTCCTAATTTTGTTAGGATAATTTACCAATATTCATTGTTTATTTATTTCAGCTGAATATAATATCAGACATAACGACATACTGACATTCAGAATTCAAATAGAAATGAATGAATTCACGGTAAAAAAAAATTAATTTTTTTATGAACACTTCATTTTTACTAAAAACAAAAAACAAAAATTCCCCCTCCTCCAGACCTTCCTTCGTAAATTTTTTGATCTTTATGCCGAAAATCGCTTATAATCCCTTATTTTTGAAAGAAAGAAAGAAAAAATATCTATTATCATTATAATTATTATAAAAATTTTGTTTTCATAAAGGTGTGACAAACAATGTAGGTGACTTATTCAAATGATTACAGACGATATTTTCAAAGAATTCACTGAAAAAAAGAATGAAAACAAAATCCTATAAATTAGGAAATAAAAAAAAACATAATGTGATAATAATTCAAAGTAAGCTTATATTGCAAACTGGTTTTTAATTGAACAGTTACTTTGTTTGAAAGTGGTTATCCACAATTATGTTGAAGGATGAAAGAGGAACTTTTAAACCTCTTGATGAGGTATATTGCTTTTGGATTACTGAGTAGGTAACATGTCGCTCATTTTCTAACTTTATTTAACTGACAATATTGTATGATTCTCACCAGCTATTATCGGAGATAAATTTATCACACTTTAGTGATGATTGTTTGATAAGAGCTTTAGTAATTCTTATTAAAGTTAGTTGTCACTGAGTTTATGATTATCATAACGATGGTATGATGTCTAGTTATCATCAGTCATCGATGTAATCTATCTTCTTACTGAACAATGGTCATAAACCCTCTACTTAATATTAATGAGAACTGTGTTAAGGATCTTTGAGGACAGAAAGTGATTCCAGTAGGTTTCATTATCATTTTAGGTGACTGTCATTATAACTTATTGTTAACTTACTTACTTACTTACTTACGCCTGTTACTCCTCGAAAAGGAACATAGGCCACCTACCAGCATTCTCCATCCAACCCTGTCCCAACCAATCCTTTCAAGCTCTTTCCAGTTCTTATTCATCCCTTTCATATCCGCTTTTATTTCCCGACGTAATGTGTTCTTTGGCCTTCCTCTTTTCCGCTTCCCTTCAGGATTCCAAGTTAGCGCTTGTCTCGTAATGCAGTTTGATGATTTTCTCAATGTATGTCCTATCCATTTCCATCGTCTTTTCCTAATTTCCTCTTCAGCTGGAAGCTGGTTGGTTCTCTCTCCCACAAAAGGCTGTTGCTGATGGTATCCGGCCAATGGATGTTGAGTATCATGCGTAGACAGCTATTGATAAATACTTGTACCTTCTTGATGGTGGTTGTTGTAGTTCTCCAAGTTTCAGCTCCGTACAGTAGAACTGCCTTGACGTTCGTATTGAAGATTCTGACTTTGATGTTGGTCGAAAGTTGTTTTGAGTTCCATATGTTCTTTAATTGAAGGATTGCTGTCCTTGCTTTGCCAATCCTCGCCTTGACGTCTGCATATGAACCTCCTTGTTTGTCGACGATGCTTCCCAGGTATGTGAAGGATTCCACATCTTCCAGAGTTTCGCCATCAAGAGTGATTGGATTGCTGTTCTCCGTGTTGTGTTTGAGGACCTTGGTTTTCCCTTTGTGTATGTTGAGGCCTACTGATGCAGAGACTGCTGCTATGCTGGCTGTCTTTGTCTGCATTTGTTCTTGTGTATGTGATAGGAGGGCTAGGTCATCTGCGAAGTCCAAGTCGTCTAATTGGTTCTGAGATGTCCATCGTATGCCGTAGTTTCTCTCAGATGTCGAAGTCTTCATAATCCAGTCGACCACCAGAAGAAACAGGAAGGGAGAGAGTATACAGCCTTGTCTGACTCCGGTCCTTACTTGGAATGCGTCTGTCAGCTGTTCTGCATGCACTACTTTGCACTGTAGTCCGTCGTATGAGTTCCGGATAATGTTGACAATCTTCTCAGGAACTCCGTAGTGTCGAAGAAGTTTCCATAACGTCCTCCTATCTACACTGTCAAATGCCTTCTCATAATCAATGAAGTTGATGTAGAGTGACGAGTTCCACTCAATTGATTGTTCGACGATGATCCGTAGTGTCGCAATCTGGTCTGTGCACGACCGGTCCTTACGGAATCCAGCTCGTTGATCTCGAAGTTGAGCGTCAACTGCGTCTTTCATCCTGTTCAGTAACACTCTGTTGAAGACTTTACCCGGTATTGACAGTAGTGTAATGCCTCTGTAGTTTTCACACTTGCTCAGATCTCCTTTCTTTGGAATCTTGATGAGGTGTCCTTCCTTCCCGTCCATCGGTACTTGTTCCTCATCCCAAATCTTCTTGAATAGAGGATGAAGCATGCTTGTAGTTACTTCGATGTCTGACTTCAACGCTTCAGCTGGTATATTGTCAGGTCCTGCTGCTTTCCCGCTCTTGATTTGTCTGACGGCCATTCTGATTTCTTCTGTCGTTGGTGGATTGACATTTATAGGAAGATCTTGTGTGTGCTGCTTCGATGTCCGGTGGATTCATTGGAGCCGGCCTGTTCAGGAGTTCCTCGAAGTACTCTGCCCATCTGTTCCGCTGTTGTTGAATCTCAGTGATTGGTCTTCCTTCTTTGTCTTTGACCAGTCTCTCTGGTTTACTGTATTTCCCTGCAAGCTTCTTCGTCGTATCGTAAAGCTGTCTCATATTTCCTTCTCTTGCAGCTTTTTCCGCCGTCGTTGCTAGTTCTTCCACGTATTTTTGCTTGTCAGCTCTAATGCTCTTCTTCACTTTCTTGTTTGCTTCTATATATTCAGCTTGTGCTTGGACTTTCTCTGATCGTGTTCGACTATTGTTAATTGCTGTCTTCTTGTTCTTCCTTTTTTTGATCCTGTCCAGTGTTGCTATAGAGATTCATTCCTTGTGATGATGCTTCTTGGGGCCCAGAACCTCTTGACACGTTGAAGTTAATGCTTCTTTGATACCTTTTCAGTTGTTCTCCATAGTAGTTTCTTCTTCCTTCAGTAGATCTTGTAGGGCTTGGAACCTGTTGTTGAGAGCTATCTTGAATTCATTGATTTTGCCGGTATCTCGAAGGAAGGCTGTATTGAACCTTTACAGCGCTATTTGTCCAGTTGTCCAGTTCTTCTTTAGCTTCAGTTTCAATTTGGTCACAACCAGGTGATGATCTGAAGCTATGTCTGCTCCTCTCCTGGTTTTCACATCTTCCATTGTCCTTCGGAACTTTCTATTGATGCAAATATGATCTATCTGATTCTCTGTGGTGTGGTCCGGTGAGATCCATGTAGCTTTGTGTGGAAATGTTGTACCGCCTATGACCAATTTGTTGAATGCACACAGATTTGCGAATCCTTGCCCGTTTTCGTTTCTCTCTCCCAGTCCATGTAGTCCCATGATGTCTTCATATCCGGTGTTGTCCATTCCGACTTTGGCGTTTAGATCTCCCATCAGAATGGTGAGGTCCTTTCTTGGGCACTTCTCTATGATTGATTGCAGCCTCTCATAGAATTGATCTTTAACGTCGTCGTTGCTATCATTGGTGGGTGCATAACATTGGATAATGTTCATTGTGATCCCCTCCTTCTTTGTTTTGAATGATGCTTTGATGAATCTGGATCCGTGAGATTCTCATCTTACTAGTGCATTTCGTGCTACTTTTGACAGCATTAGAGCAACTCCCTGAGTGGGTGGGGCATTTTCCTCTTCGTGACCGGAGTATAGCAGCATCTCTCCCGTATTTAGCCTTTGTTGTCCAGCTTGGGTCCAATGGGTTTCACTGATTCCCAGTACTGCCAAGTTGTATCTCCTCATTTCCGTTGCTATTTGACTGGTCTTCCCGGTCTCCCACATTGTTCTGACGTTCCATGTACCTATAAAAATTGTTTCTCTGGTTGTTAGAAGAGGCATAGTGCTCGTGGCTTCCGAAGGAACTCGGCTTTCACCATGAAGCGTCATATTGCTTCTAAATGAAGACCTTCTAACTCCCAGGGCAGAGTTTAAATGGTTTGAGTTATTTTTTCTGGTTAGCGTTTTTTTAGCGAGTTAGTTTTCTACGGGATGAGGACGCTAACCCCATGCCCAACCTTCCTCCTTTATCCGGGCTTGGGACCGGCAATAACTCTAGGGGAGCTACAGGCGGATTTAACTTATTGCTTACTAAATAAAAACAGGAAATAATGGTGAAGTCATTCAATGTAGTGGTGAAACAAACACACACACTAAAACTATTAGAATATTAAATATTTATCATGACAGTATAACGTGATGTGTAGTAAAAGATATATGATTGTTATGTTAGATTAATGAATATTTAACGATGAAATTTATCATGATTTTCACAACTACTGATAATTAATTGAAATGTCAATATTAATGGATGTGTGTCTACGTATAAATTTGAAAATGATTAGTATTTTTGTGGCAACTCTTATTTCCATCACTTACCAACCTTGTTAGTTATAAGTTCTTAATTGTTCAAACTATTTAGATAACTAACATAAATAGATTCTTTATGGACTGAATGTAAACAGATCCTACTATATAGATTGACGATAGAAATTATATGATGTTGATCTCTGAACATAATAAGGAATGAAAACGATGATGGTAAGCTGCAGTGGTAAAAAAAGATAGTGAGTATAAATAATAACATACATGGGATGGATGTGCAATATCCATAAACTTAATCTTTGTATTTGATGGTAGAAAATGTGTAGGATGAACTCATGTGATCCTGAATTTCTCTTAAGCAAGATCGTCGAAAATAACCATCAAGTGGTCAGATATAAAGTAGATCTACGTAGTTTTTTTCTAAAGTATTGTTAGTAACATCATATTTTCAAATAATTACACATAATTTCAGTGTAAAATACTTATTCTTTTAACAAAATCCTTGATCATGAATAGCAGTTGAGTTATGCTATTCAACTACTAAGGATGTGATAAACTATTAATTTATAGATTTCTGGTTCAAATTCAACATTGATATAGGTTGTCGTTGGAATTCAATCAACAACATTAAATTAATAACAAGGATCATTGAGATTAATTTTCGTACATAGTTCAGTTTCGTATATAATTGTTTCTTCTATCTGTAGTGCTTACAATATTACAGGTCTATTAATATGTAGTTGTTATTTTAGACATGCTTACACTCAACTAATTCGTTTTTTTTTTAGTAAAACTTCCTTTATTATGATCTTATCATGTCATTTATAGAAACAAGTAATATTGAAAATTTAATCACACTTCTTCATTATTTCCGTGTTCTCAACTATCGATTTAGCGTAATTCCTTATTTTACAATCCCCATATATCTCGAAACACTATTATTTAAGCTGGAATAAAAAAATGAAATGTTTTTTTCATCTTCAGTTCATTCCCTCTTGTTCTCATGCACACTGTCTACCCTTTATTTATTTCGCTCTATTTAACTGATTCATTTTGTTTACTGGTTTCTTTTTTTCCTACTTTCTATTTAATAAATTCATTTAGTATTATGCATGGTTAACTTCCTTTCTCATTTGTTGTCCTTATAACTAGTTTAAAATCTTTATTTATGAGTGAATAATATAAGTAGTATGGATTATTTTTAAACTTATTATCATTGTTTGTTGCTGTTTTGAGCTTTTCTTTCGTCTATTATTTCTTTATTATAATAACGTGCTTTGTTCTATACCTTTGTAATGCTTTCATTTTCTTTGTGTATTGTTTCACACTATGTTTATCACTCATCATATTTGTTTGCTAGGTATCGAGAGTGAGGTGAAGTGTTCAAGTGAACAATTATAACGAAAGATAGTATGAGAAAGTAAATTTCCATTTAATTTACTTATAATTACTTATTAGTTTTTATAACCTAGCCAGAGAATAACAAAGGATGTGACGTAACTTTAGATTAAAAGGGAAGTGAAGGAAGAAGGATGCGCTTGTTACTTGTTTTTACACTTCTGTCATGTGAGAAAAATAGTAATATAAAACTTTTCAATTATACATAGTCTAACAGGCAGTTCAGTTTAAAACGATCTAGGTATATCTAAATAATGAAAGAATCTTAACAACAATGTAGATATCAGTGCCAAGGTTGGGCTTCATAGTTACAAACAAATTGAGCATTGGGTAGAAGGTTAATGGTAAATATATTTTTTTATCAGAATAGAGATTTGTGGAGACTGTAGTAATTTTAACAGTTGAATTCATGAGTCGTTGTAAGCTAGACCACCAGTGAAAACTTGGAAGTACTGAACTACCATTTGGTCCTAGTATGTGACTCGACTCATGAATTTAACTGTTAAAATTGCTACAATCTCCACAAGTTCCCATTCTGATACAAATCATCATGTGCTGATTAGTGAGTAGCTTCAAGGTGGATTTCCTGGAGTTATAGTGGGAAGCAGTGACCGGTGAAGTCCAATCCGTGTTGGGTGTGAGACAGTTATCCACCTTACACAGTGGATGAAGAGTTGAGCAAGATCACTGATCGATCGAAGTCAGACATTAACACCGTTGGATGCCAACTCAGTGGCCTATAGGTTAAGCTTTCACACGCGAGACCGAAGGTTCTGGGTTCGGATCCCGCATGCGGGATCATGGACGCGCACTGCTGAGGAGTCCCATAATAGGATGGAAAAGCTGTCCAATGCTTCCAGGTTCTTACCAGTGGTCTAGCTTACATCGACTCATGAATTCAACTATTAAGAAAACTAAATTCGCAATCCATAATTAGAAAAGGGTGAATAAATTTTCTAAAAAAATAGAATGGAAGGAATAATATTCAAACAAAAAATATGAAAAGTATAAACTCGTACCGTTTCAAATAGTAATTAGAAGACTCATTTACAGTTTTAAATAATTATTCACATTTGTTTTATGAATTTCATTGTAGAAGTTTGAAACTCCATACACTAAACAGTCTATTAGTTAATTCATTATTGAACTGATTTACATGTTTGTTTCCCTTCTGTTTTAACAACGGCTAGAATTAAATGTTAATCAAACTCTACAAACTCAACACGAGATACAATGTGTATCACAGATGCATGAAACTACTTTCCCTTTTCGAATGGTAACAAACTTAGTAAGAATAAAATTAATTTGCTATGTTTTCTATGTTAATGATTAATGCAATACTACAAGTATTTCTGTTGTGAACGACAACATATACGGGAACAATCAATCTATCTTCTTTGGTAAAATGTGAAGACCTTACGTTCAATACTTCATTTATAAATCCTCCATCAATTGTCTCAAACTTCATCGTTGCTTCATTTCCATAACAATCACTCTCTATTCCCGTTCTTTTCGATCCGATCTCTTCAACCTTCTGCTGCTAAATATTCCCCTATTGATCGGTGTTATATACTACAAAATGGATGCAAACATACATTGTATATATTTATATGGAGTAATGAAAAGATGTTATGTTTATATCTCATATTTAAGTTGTACCAAACTGTTTACTATTCATCAAAACATCTGTGTTTTAACTTATAAGCAACAATAAAACACTTGATGTTCAAAATGTTTTTGGTAAATATTTAAGAATAATGAATGCTGATAAACATTTCTAAGTAGATTTATTACATATGACAAAATAATAAAAATATGTGAAAAGAGTTTACCATTAGGAACCTTAGAAACAAATCTTTATACACACAAGTGAGGTATCTGCTTTTAGTAATCAGTGTTAGAATAAATCTGTTGGGAATGTATATAAGAAAAAGTATTAACATATATCAACAGAAGCTTTAGCCAACCTTAATATGATTGCCACGACATCTATGAGTACTAGATGTAATCGTAAATTAGAGTTTGAGGATGGTCAACTGAGATAATTCAAACCATAACTAAACAGCTATTCAAAGATCCATAAGCAAATATATCGTTTAAGTGTGCGATTTTCTCCTCAAAATACCTGATCCAAGCAAAGTTCATAATACTACATAAAGTTAAGAATATTTGACAACTGGTGTACAGTAAGATACTAAATGATTTTAAAAAGAATACTTGTAAGTGACTACTAACGTAATGATAGAGACGTAGTACTGTGGTGTGGGTTACTTATATTCACAGAAGTAGTATATAGCGGTGGTCAGGCACAGAATATATTTCAGTAGAAGATCGATGAGGAAAGAACGGAAAGGCAACGCAGTTGGTATGTAAACGCATGAACAATGAAATCTGAGACAATGGATTAATGTTTGAAACAGAAACAGCGAAGTTTGGTATGATGGATTGATATGTTGCAAATTAACGATTTACTATATGGTTTATTTTCATTGAGATGCTCTGTAATTTTGTACTCGAACACGTTTGATTGTCCCCCACTCGTGTTCTTGTTTACTATAGTACACTTACTATTGATCAAGATTATGCTTTAATTTATATAAAAAGTAGTTTGATGACATGATACTAAAAATATTCAGTCAAATATTTCTCGAAGTTCAAAATATTAGTTGGTTCTAATAATAATATTCAGAATAAACTTTAGCTATACATTAAAAGGAATTCAATTACTTGAGTGTACTGTTGATCAGTTGTTATACAGTTCGTTCCATGTTGAATGTGAGCATTTACCAACTATAGAATATGAGAAATAGTGACTGATGGGAGAATGAAAGGAAAACTATTTCATGTTATTTCATGATTATAAGCCTAACAAAGCATAATAATTTGAGGATTTTAATTCTTTCCACATTAGAAAAAAAACCAAAACAGGCTTGTGAATTAATATCAAAAGTCCAAAAAATTGTCCAGTATTAATTATTCAAGATTAACCTGTGATATTAAAAATATCTTCGAGTGTTAGACGTCACGAATAGAAAGAATGAAAAATTCATTATTCAATATATTTCCGAACATAACATAGCATTATCATACATATTATTATTATTATTAAATTATTATTCGCTCAAAATATAAGGAATGACATATTAAGGATACTAAAACAAATAGTTAATATCTATAGCTTAAAACGAGAATTATATAAATGTTACGTTTTCTTCACTGGATAATTTAGTCGTGGAGTTATTACCTTCCTCCAAGTTGTCACGATTATTATATTTTAAAAAAATAACTGATAAGAACTATGACTAACTCATCCATCTCGGAGAGCACAACGCACACATTATCCTACAAGTGTCTCTGATTATAAATAAATAGTACATTTGTAATATCCCAATGAGTAGAAAAATTAGATTTTCTGGCGTTTCGTGACTTAGCGTAGGCCACTTCTTCAGAGAATAAATAACCAGATTAAAATTAATCCAATTCAATAACTGAGATCATGAGTCAATCGAAGATAGACCAACATGGAAAACCTGGAAGCACTGGATGGCCGTTTCGTCTCATTGTGGGACTCCTCAGCACTGCGCATCCACGACACCGCATCGCGGGGTTCGAACCCAGGACTTATCACTCTCGTGCCAGGCGCTTAACCAACTAGACCACTTGGACTAATTTTAATTTGGCTGTTTATTCTTTGAAGAAGTGGCCTACGCCAAGTCACGAGACGTCAGAAAGTCTAATTTTTCTGCTCATTGGGATATTATTATAAAAATCTAGCCAATGCTTAATTTATTCGAAAAAAAGTCTTTGATTATGTTTCTTGGAAAGATATTAGTATAGTATTTAGAATTCTATATTTTGAATTCATCAAACTTTATTAATTTATCAGTATAGGGTTGTAAAAACTATTGAATTTCATTAAAATTCTCAGTTAACCATAGTTAGACAATCATTCAAAACCTCAAAGGACTAAAAGTATATTTCATCCTAGTATGAGACTCATATATGCATATACACGACCCTATAAGCTAAATCTTATTTACTTTTCAATATTCTATTAACTAATTTAAATTATAATAAATAATATAAAATTAAACTATAGTTATTAAGACACATCATTCATCATTCAATTATTAATAAACCTACCTTTTAGAAAGAAAAGAAAAGAATGTTTCATGAGCTGCTTTAATCAGTTATAGATGGTTTTGTCTAACGATCATTGAATATGATGTTTATTAATTTATTATTATTTTTCCAACTAAACGGAATGTTTTATTACCGTTTAGCTTGGTTTTTTTTTCATAAATATTGATGATATAGTCATTTCAATGTCATCACACAAAACCAACAATATAAAACTGATTTATTTCATTCTTTTCTTCTTTTTTGGTCTTCAGTGGAAGATAAGAAAAAAAAGTGAAGAGCATAAAATAAAGTTTCATATATAGAAACAAAAAAATAGTTCTCATGAAATTGTATTGAATTTCAATCTGTTTATATACAATTATTTTCTAGAAATTAATCTATTTATCCCATTGTCTTCAAATAAAATTAGTGTAAATATAAAAAATAATAAGATTTACACCGATTATTTTTAAAAATTTTTTTTAGTTTTATCTATTTGTTTTTTTTTAAAAAGGGTGTAAATTAATTTTACAAAAAAATTTAATTAATTAATTAATTATACAAAACATTGAATGAACGAACTTTAAATTCCCTAACTATAAAACAACAACAACATCGATAACATTTTTTGTTAAATGTATTAATTTAGGTGGAAAATTATCAAATGAATAATATAAATTATGATAGTTTAAGGAATGAGGGGAAAAATCGTTTATTTTTTCTAGTTTTTCTTAGTTTAATGTAAGTTGCTTGTTTTTTTTTCTTTCGGAAAAAATATATAAATAAATAAATGGGAATGCTTTTATTTGTATTATTTATTAACACAATGAATTAAAAAGAAATAATTAATGTGTAAATGATAATATGAACTTATTAACAAATAATAATAAGTGATAAATAATATATTAAAACATTTTATCAAAAAAGGGGTTTTTGTGGATTTTATAGTGATTTTTGAAATAGCTGACATCATGAGTCAATTGAAGCTAGACCAGCATGAAAAACCTGAAAGCACTGAACAGCCGTTTCGTCCTATTATGGAACTCCTCACCAGTAAGCATCCACGATCCCACCTCGAGAGATTCGAATCCAGGCCCTATCAGTCTCGCGCGTGAGCGCTTAACCACTAGACCACTGAGCCAGTCGGCATCCAATAGCGTTAATGTCTAACTTCAACTAATCCACGAAATTGATCGATACATCCACTATTGTCATCATTGAGTTACTATCTCACAACGAACCTGGTTAAACTCCACAGGTCACTGCTTCTCACTAGAACTCCATGAAATACCTCTTGAAGCCAGTCACTAGTGAGTATATGTTGATTATTACCAGAAGGGGGTTTTGTGGAGATTGCAGTAATTCAATAGTTGAGATCATAAGTCAATTAAAGCTAGATCACCATGGAAAACCTGGAAGCACTTTAAGGTCGTTTCGTTCCAGTATGAGACTCTTCAGCAGTACGCACCAACAATCCCACCTCGCAAGATTTGAGCTCTACAGCTATCAGTCTCACTCGTGAGCGCTTAACCTCTAGACCACTGGACCGGCATCCAGCGGTGTTAATGTCTAATTTCAACCATCCAAGATATTGTGTGACCGTTCGACAATGTCTTCAGTGAGTAACTGCCTAAAAAACACGGTTGAACTCCACTGGTCACTGCTTCTTACTAGAACTCCAGGAAATACCTCAGTCAATATTTTAGTCTAGTTTCTATATTATTTTATCTGTTTACTTTCTCAAAAATTCTTATAGTTTATGTTTAAAACATTTTGGAACTATTGAAAAACTTCAAGTTTTTAAAGGAAAATTATTTGATTTCGAGAAACTTTTAATTATAGATAGATATTCGTTGAAACGTTATTGAAAACTCTTGAGAATTCGTTTTTATTTACTTAAACTGTCATAAAGTAATGAAATTGTGCTTTTGTTAATGGTATTCAGTTGTTTTTTCAAGATTCTAATGAATAAGTATAATTTACTAACTGAATCATCGAAACTATTGAATATGGATTATACTCTATCACTAACTAGATTAGGTTGAAAAATGTTCAAACCAGTGACTCATTATTATAGTGTCCAGGGAGAGGACTGTGGGTCGATCTCATACATGTGGACTAATAAATAACTCAAAGCTAACACTGTATGTGGTCATTGCTTTTCTGTGATCATCTATATGATATCAGTCATTAAATAAGTGACATTAGTTAGTGATATAATTGATTTATGACTTATATCGAATCTCAACATGATCACTATTTTATCAACGATTGCATACTTACTATAGCTACAGTTGAATATGATTTAGCGAAGTCCCAGTGAAAAGTAGTAATCTATCACGTTAACCAAGTTTTGAGTCAGGTAGTAACCAACTAATTGCATTAAATAAGAATCATAATATATCTTGAATTTAAGGAAGTTGAAAATGTGACTATTTTGATACCAACTAAATGGCTAAATAATAACGGGTTTACAACTACACTCGAAGTTCCTGGTTTTAAGTTTGAAAATACTTGTGTGAGGGGAACACACTGAAGTGCCATTAGTTGCAGTAATTCTTTAGTTAACGCTAAACAGTCATCAAAATATTCTTCACATTATAGATTATCCAATATGAAATGAATTATTTTCAGCATTGATAAGAATCCCACGAACGTTTGCAAAACCATTTTCATATAAATAAAAATGCTTTAAATTCAAAAGAATATATGTTAATTGCAAGAACACCTTAGTTTATTGATTCATATGATATTTTTCAGGACGACTAGATTACCGGTGCTTACTGAAAAGCCAATTATTTTAAAGCAATAGTGTAATAATAACCATTCTTAGCTGTGAATTGTTTCTGAATCTATTCTATTGTTTTCAGTTCAAATGAAGATTCGATTTCAAACTGTGTTGCTATTTGTATTTAATTTTAGTTTTAAACCATTCAATTGAAGTGTGAAATGTTTACAGAAAAACTAAATGATGTATTGTTAATATAATAAATCTATTCAAATTAACCTGGAGTGAGATGTTAGTAATTTAAATATTATAATCCGCTAATGATTAGGGGAATGTCATAATTTTGAAGTTTTAAATTTTTTACAAGTAGATGTAAATGTGTGATTTTATATATTCCGGTCACTGGACTCTAACTGGTTTTGCTTAAACTATCAATAAATACTGCCAAAAATTGGTTAATTTTTTTATTGAAATCCAGTCAATTCTTATTTTACAAGCAGGATCCT
The DNA here is from genome assembly GCA_946903255.1 of Schistosoma spindalis. NCBI lineage: Eukaryota > Metazoa > Platyhelminthes > Trematoda > Strigeidida > Schistosomatidae > Schistosoma > Schistosoma spindalis. The sequence goes on along the minus strand of OX336417.1, from coordinate 23,046,813 downwards.
ATGATCACTCTGGATAATCCACGGTGATCTTCGGCTAAATTCATAGCATTAACTATGAAGGTCATGTTTTTCATTAATACCTATACAAAATATCGGTTTTCATCATTTCAAGAACTAAATTTTTATTTTATCAACTAGTTTCCTAAATATTATGTACTAGTCTTTACTATCTTAACTCCGCCTGGAGTCCCTTTCCGGGGGCTACTGCCGGTCCCAAGCCCGGATAAAGGAGGAGGGTTGGGCATAGGGTTAGCGACCCCATCCCGTCGAAAACTAAATCGCTAAAAAACGCTAACCAGAAAAAATTATTCAAACCATTTAAACTCTGCCCTGGGTGTCAGGAGGTCTTCGTTTGGAAGAATTATGACGCCTCATGATGAAAGCCGAGTTTCTTCGGAAGTCACGAGGCCGATGCCCCTTCTGACAACCAGAGCAACCATTTATTTAGGTACATGGAATGCTCGCACAATGTGGGAGACTGGGAGAGTTTTCCAAATTGCTGCAGAAATGAGGAGATACAATTTAGAGGTGCTTGGGATCAGTGAAACACATTGGACGCAAGTTGGACAACAACGACTAGCTTCAGGGGAGCTGCTGTTATACTCCGGATATGAACAAGAGGCACTGGACAACGGGGAGGACAATATCCCAAAAATTTAATACGGCTCTTCTTCGGGATAATGACAAACTCAATAAATTCAAGATAACCCTCAGCGATAAGTTCCAAGCCTTTCATGATCTACTCAATGGAGAAGAAACTACTATGGAGAGCAACTGGAAAGCGATAAAAGAGGCAATCACTTCAACATGTCATGAGGTTCTGGGCCAAAAGAAGCACCATCACAAGGATTGGATCACGGTCGATACACTGGATAAGATTCAAGAAAGGAGGAACAAGAAAGCAGCAATCAATACCAGTCGAACGAAAGCAGAAAAAGCCAAGGCACAAGCTGAATACACAGAAGTAAACAAGCAAGTGAAGAGGAGCATCAGAACTGACAAACGTAAATATGTGGAAGATTTGGCATTGACGGCGGAAAAGGCTGCCAGCGAAGGAAACATGAGACAACTGTATGACACATCAAAGAAACTCCCTGGAAATCAACGTAAACCAGAACGATCAGTGAAAAGCAAGGAAGGCAAGGTAATTACCAACATTGAAGAACAACGAAACAGGTGGGTAGAACACTTCAAAGAACTCTTGAATCGACCAGCCCCACTGAACCCACCCAACATCGAAGCAGCACTCATGGACCTCTCAATCGATGTTGGCCTACCAACAATTGAAGAAATCAGCATGGCCGTCAGACAAATCAAGAATGGTAAAGCAGCAGGACCATACAACATTCCAGCAGAGGCACTGAAAGCAGACTTAGCGGCAACTGCAAGGATACTCGAAACTCTCTTCAGAAAGATCTGGGATGAGGAACAGGTACCAAAAGACTGGAAAGAAGGACTTCTAGTCAAAATACCAAAGAAAGGCGATCTCAGCAACTGTGACAACTACAGGGGAATCACTCTTCTTTCAATACCAGGAAAAGTCTTCAACAAGGTATTGTTAAACAGGATGAAGGACTCCGTAGACGCCCAACTTCGAGACCAACGGGCAGGATTCCGTAAGGATAGATCGTGCACAGACCAAATCGCAACTCTACGGATCATTGTGGAACAATCAATTGAATGGAATTCATCACTCTATATCAACTTCATCGACTACGAAAAAGCATTTGATAGCGTGGACAGAACAACCCTATGGAAGCTTCTTCGACACTACGGCGTGCCTCAGAAGATAGTCAATATCATACGGAATTCCTATGACGGATTAAACTGCAAAATCGTGCATGGAGGACAGTTGACAAAGTCGTTCGAAGTAAAGACCGGTGTCAGGCAAGGTTGCTTACTCGCACCCTTTCTCTTTCTCCTGGTGATCGGCTGGATCATGAAGACATCAACATCTGAAGGGAAGCACGGGTTACAGTGGATAGGTAGGATGCAATTGGATGATCTAGACTTCGCAGATGATCTGGCTCTTCTATCGCATACGCAACAACAAATGCAGGAGAAGACGACCAGTGTAGCTGCAGCCTCAGCAGCAATAGGTCTCAATATACACAAAGGGAAAAGCAAGATTCTTCGATACAACACAGCATGTACCAATCCAATCACAATTGACGGAGAAGCTTTGGAAGATGTAAAAACCTTTACATATTTGGGCAGTATCATCGATGAACACGGTGGATCTGATGCAGATGTGAAGGCACGGATTGGCAAAGCAAGAGCAGCATATTTACAACTATTTATTTATTTATTTTAACACATAAGTATAGGTACAGGGAGGCACCAAATACATATGCGCCACACAAATCTCAATTGATTTGTGTGAGGGCTGTGATTCTGCCCGTGTGCCCAAACCGAAGCAGGTGGTTTTCTTAGGGGGTCACACCTCGAGCCTTTGACCTGAGTGTCTGACCCACAAGGCAGTGGAGCATCGTGAGGAGATGCAGTCCCATGGTAGCCGGTAACCAACGATTGGTTCATACGCCATTTGTTCCTTCAGGATACTGGAGCCCATGTGCACCATTGGTTTGGGGTCCGGTTAAAGCGCCGGACATTCGCTTTTCGTCATCTCATTTTTGTAAACAACACCCCCGCCACGAGAAGGCAGTGAGTAGGACTTCCCTGGTAGAGGCTACATACGCATGGCCATGTGAGAGCATTTCGAGAGGGAGAGCGGACTCTCCCCACTCTCGGTCGTACCAGGGCATTTGGGGGCATATTTACAACTGAAGAATATCTGGAACTCAAAACAATTGACAACCAACACCAAAGTCAGAATTTTTAATACAAATGTGAAGACAGTTCTACTGTATGGAGCGGAAACCTGGAAAACTACGAAATCCATCGTCCAAAAGATACAGGTGTTTATTAACAGTTGTCTACGCAAAATACTTTAGATCCGCTGGCCGGACACTATCAACAACAACCTACTGTGGGAGAGAACAAATCAGATCCCAGTGGAGGAAGAAGCGCTGGAAGTGGATAGGACACACATTGAGGAAAGCACCGAACTGCGTCACAAGACAAGCCCTCATATGGAATCCTCAAGGTCGAAGGAAGAGAGGAAGACCAAAGAATACATTACGCCGAGAAATGGAGATAGATATGAGAAAAATGAACAAGAATTGGATGGAACTAGAAAAGAAGGCCCAGGACAGGGTGGGTTGGAGAATGCTGGTCGGCGGCCTATACTCCATTGGGAGTAACAGGCGTAAGTAAGTCAGTAAGTAAGTCTTTAGTATCTTACTAGACTTTGTTCTTTCAATGTGGATATCTCTTACATCTTTGCCAAATTAATTCTTTATTCATTTGCCACTTTTGTTAAGCCAAAGACACCTTTCTATTCGGAAACACATTTTTTCTAATAATACAGTATATGTACGGTGCTTTTTTTCAGTAGGTCTATAAAACTTGTTTCATCATGAGTTTAGCACTAATTAAGTTTCAAGTTTTGCGAACCATGAAATATTTTATCTTGATTAGGAAATTGAGTTTGAAAATAAAGCATATAAAAACAAATGAATATAAAAGGCTAATTTTAAGGGAACTCCATCTGCATAACTTTATATTGTTAATTTGGAAAAAACTCAAATCCCATTCCTGTTATTAGTACAAACAAAAACTCATTACATAAGTGTAGGAATAGATTTAATAAAATAGGAGATTCAAGTTAGAATATATTCAATGAATTTATCATTTTTAGTTCCAGTAAACTTCTATATGACATTCTGTGACACAAGTTTGAAGCTAACTCCCATAACAATAGTACTCAGGCTGACAAATGATTTCAAAAATTTTTGGTTTAGTACATTAATCTGGCAAAACTCTGACTCATTCAAAAACTGAAAATGAGACTTGATTGACTGTCGACTGGACAAGATGTAAGTCATCTTAGCAAAGGATTGTAATAGTTCATTTTCAATTTTTTCCGGGTAATTTAGTCTTGAAGTACAATCAAGACTCAATGCAAAGAACACACTATCGAAATTATAGTAATTTTTAGTGGACGCTACTCGCAAGATTGCTTGTAAGTAGTATGTAGTGGAACGTGCTCTCTTACGTATCGCACTCATCAGACGGAGAGAAGAGTTTCAGTGTATGGCTTAAGCAGAAGACTTGGAGACTAGACGAGAAGACTGTTTGGATTGCAGAACACATCGCAAGATACAAATGAATGATTGAAGGTTATGTATAAGTATTATATAAATACTAATTGCTCACTCTAACATCTATTTCTATTGCCCATTGTGTTACCTGACAATTTTATTGAGTCAGATCATCCTTATGTTGAAAAGAAAAATTGGGCTCACGATGTAAATAACAATATACAGTTAAGTTTACTAAGCCTCTCAAAGTTCATAAAGCAAGCAAATGTAAGACACAAAATAACAAAAAAGTAGTTAAGAATGCTCTAAACGTAAGGACTAATAACTAAACTCCACAGTTTCCTTGTCTCATAGAATGGTCATGAAACTATTTGGGATGATTTATACTACTGAAATTAAACGATGTTCTAGTTTTGTTTTGCCACGTAAATAAATAATCTGGCCTACTTTACCTCTTCTACATACATTTATAAAATACCATCTTAAAATAATAAGAAATTCTTACTAAATTATATCATACCATACCATTTTTTATATAGATATAAAATTGAAATCAAACCAAGTTCCTTATCGGTTAATTATACTACGAGTCTTTTGTCTAATAATCGTTATTTTATTCACGAGTTAATGTATTCAAATGTTAATTTGGTGAAAAAAGGCTAATAAACAGACCTTTAATTTTATCAACAACAACAACAAGAACAACAGATAAATAGAAAATTCCTCAACATGATAAGACTAGACATTTGAAAACAGTAATAAAATACAAGTAAAGAGAGAGGATAGAGAGAATAAGTATGTAAATAACTGGTGATTCATTGTTTACATGATTATTTTTACTACTATTTCATTTGGTTAATAATTATAAATTGTTTCTTACTGAAATATAAATACAACGAATGTTTATTGATTATCTTAGTAGACTAGACAATGCAGAATAAATGAGGGTGAACAAAAAATGAATTATTGGTATATGGTTGTGGAGATTATTGAGTTTTCATTGGGATCATGAACTGATCAGTGGCAAATCACCACTGTAAACCTGGAAGCATTGGGCGGCTGTTTCATACTAATATGGACTCCTTAGAAGTGCACATCTACAATCGTGCGCGTTTCGAAACCAGGACCTCCGGTTTTGCGCATGAACTCCTAACCTCTTGACCAGTGACCCAGGAATCAACGACGTCAATATATAACTTCAGCCAATCCACGATACTGAGAAACTATCTTCCAATGTTTTTGGTGGACAACTGTCCTGACAAGGTTGAACTCCCCTGGTCATGGTTTCGCACTAGATTAGTAGAGTTCAACCGTGTCGAGTGTAAAACACCGAAGACAACGGAAGATGGTGGACGAAACAGTGATCCAGTGCCTCTAGGTTTTCAGTGGTGGTCTAGCATTGATTAGTTCATGATCTCTATAAGAAATTAGTTACAATTAGTATTATTCATTGACTTCTAAATTTTAATAAATTGCTTGATATAAATTAGTTCTTAGGGACAGTTAAAGAACTCAATTTATTTCACACATTCTTATTACTTAATAATGTTCATATGATGATTCGTTTTTCTCCACTTGTCAAGCTCAGCGATCTCTGTGTCATAAAATGTGGTTTTACATGGAAAGTTCGACGTCGTTCTGCATCATGGACTGAGGAGCACTAGTGCCTGAGTACGCAGTCTAGATGAGGCAGCGAATTATGCGACTTATACCTAAGTGTATCTAGGTTGATTAGCAGCACAGTTAAAGTTGAATACTTCATCGGTTAGGGGCAATCAATAGGTAATATGTACATATTTTCACATTACTAACAGATCCCCACAGAGTATCAACGAAGCACTATTACAAAAATATACTGGATGAATTTACTTGAGGTGAATGGGCTAAACGAATAAAAAGAATATATTCAACAAGATACAACATATTTTTTGATTGAGATAATGAACCGATTGACGTTAGATCACCGTTGGAAACCTGGAAGCACTGGAACGGCCGTTCCGTCCTATTGTGGTACTCCTTAGCAGTGCGCGTCGACGATCCCACCCCCAAGATTCGAACCCAGGACCTATCAGTCTCTCACGCGAACTCCCAACCTACTGGACCACTGAGCCGGTATCCAATGGTGTTAGTGCCTAACATCAACCAATCCACAAAATTGCACCACCATCCTCCATTGTACTGAGGTAGATAATTATCTCTACCCGACATGAATTAGGTACAACATAGCTGGAGACAGGGTGTTTATATCTATTCTAGCGTTTTTTTCGCATAGTAGAGTTGTGCATACTACATGTGTCTGGGGATACTTGTGCAAAGTCTGTGTCCTATTTTCCTCAGGACTTCTAATGCTATACCATCTGACTTACGGATTATGGACTTTGCACGTTATAGCGGTTCACGCCCAGCTAGAAGGTACTTTGTGTACTAGAGGAGTATGCAAAGTCGAGTGAGTGAAAAGAACTGGAGAAGAAAAGAACATATGATGGACTTACATTTATTAAGGGAAGCAATAAACATCGAGCAAAAATAAAACAATCCTCAGATTATGGCATGCTTGGATTTGAAACTAAAAGAATACGGTTTAGTCCGCCACACATGTGTAGCTTATCCTAACCTACATATGTTCCGACTAAGCAATGCTCATAGGAACCAGACATCTGGAACAAAGTTTGTTGTAGTGAGTCAAAACTGGAAACCGCTGACGTTTGAGGCTGTACGATAAGCTGTAGTTTATAGAAATAGTCTAAATTCAACTGTTCATGCAAATAACTCCCCAAAAATAAAGAGCTTTATATGGATTCAATGCTGATGCTGACCATGCTAATTTTACTGTACACTTCGCTAACCGATGGTTGATAGATGGCGTCATCTTTCCTTATGTTTTATTGTTGGGCTCATTCAGACTGACTGTTTGAATGAATATTGTGTTCCATTCATAGCTCCGTGTCATACCACCCGTTAAAATTTTTCATCTTCACAAGCGCCATGATGCATGTAAATCAGATGCCTTAAAGTTGTAGACTGTGAGTTGGACATAAATACAGTAATAAAAGCCATCATGAAGGCGGACAATGGGATGAGCATTAGCTTCTAAACAAAAGATATTAGGTAATTAAGAAAACGTAAAGACAGATAGGGGTTGGACAAAGGGTGATAGGTAGGACAGCATGGAGACGTAGAACCCACCGTTAAGATGATTTTCAAGAAGAGCATAGGTTGTAACTAAGGGGAATGCTTCTCCAAACTATTGTTGAAGATAATGATATGAAACGTTGTCAGCTTTAGGGTAGGTGCAACACTACTGCATAATGTCAGTAGGAGATATGTCAACATTTAAGTCATGTATCAGTGTTTTCTAAGTTTTCATAAGTAAAACTTATATTTGGATCATATGATTAAATTGCAAGTCATAACGTAAAAGTGCCCACTCAACGTTTTGTAAGTTTGACATTAAGTTGCATAGTAAACTGGTTAAATTACAATCACATTTTAGTTTAGTCAGTGCACTAGTACAGCGTGACGATGGCATGACACGTTAGTGGTGCTATCTACACGAATAATAGTATTGAACTTTCATTTGGGCAACTATTTTGATAGGAAAGTTCTCAAACATGAATACAAAGAAGTTGGCACTACGATGTATGAATAAAAAAATGATAGCTACCATCCAAATAATTCACAAACTCAGAAGAGATTAAAAGATATCTACCATAGCCATAAATGTGCTGGACAAATGAATCAGCACAGCAAAGCGATGTCGTATTCCCCCTACTTTCCTTTATTCCTAATAATGATATATAAAAACCACTTTTCTGATCGTCATTCACAATGGAGTTATATGTGTCCAAAGGATCAATTTAAAAACACTTTTCAGCTGAAACGGTTTCTTGTTGGTTCTGTTAAATCACATTATTGCAGTTGGTTCCTGAACAAGAAGAGAATGGTAAATGATTCGTCCTTTCATCCGTCAGAACAAATAAGAACCTGTATTGATGGGATTGTTCGAGGGAAAAAACTAATATGATATAATATTAAATTCAGGACCCTGCAACTCCTTTGGAAAATCGCCGACTGTCATCGACGTTCCTTCTGTATGTGCCATCCATTTCGAAAAGGATCTCACCAAAGAATGTACGCATCTGCCGTTGTACGTGCTTTTTAATTTTCTACCCTTAGGTGGCATCTTAATTACTTTATTTTTCTAAAGATAAATTTTTTCTATAGGCGAATTTCGACGTAGCCAAATTTGAAAGAAGTAACATTTTCTGAGTAATTTATTTACTAAGAAACCAGAGTAGCGTTCTACACTTATTATGCAATATACATCTCGGGCTGATACTACTGGACAAAAGTTCATGGCTTAAAAAGTACGAGATTTACAACCCTAATACCTACATTATCGGCTTGTCCTTGTGAAATTATTCAGGCATGGCTCGATATTAAATATAAGACTGGCAAGCAGAGATGCACTGAAAATCATCACAAGTGAGTAAACGTCTCATGTTGACTCCTGTATATCCTTCTAATGTTACTGGAAATAAATTGAATTGGAAAAGGTCAAATTGTTGCCGCTATGGAGACTGGACTTGTTGTTCCTGGAAGGATACCACTTAGTGATATATCGAGTTTAATTTGAGATGGCTTTCATAAGTGCATCGTGCTTGAAAGTTAGCATTCACTGGCTAATTATCTCGTTCAACATATTCTCTTATTCGCTTGCTAAGTACTAAGGTCAAGGGAAAGTTACAATCATTCAGTATCAACGATTATTGCAGAGCTTGAATAGCAAGTAGAACTGGCTTGTCAGAGTAAGTGCACAAAAACATCATCATAAAGCAGAGGGGATAGGAACTATTGTATTCGAATAAAATAGCGTAGCATACAGAATTGAACTTGTGTAGTATCGTTTTGACTCAGTGAGCAGCTAATCGATATACTTTTAACCATAAAACATCATCCGCTACAAGCTAAGTCCTCATGTAAAACATTGATCTTTGAGTGTTAATGTCAAGAGATTGTTTGTCAATGTACCTACAGAAACGTAGCTCAATAAAAAAGCGCAAAAATCTGTTTGTCTCTGTGATAAACGAGGGCATGAAAAATAAGTTAAGCTATGGGTTCTTGAGCACACGTCGCATGATAATCAGTACTTTGGATGTTTTTATTTATCAGATGTTAACAGCCATTTCGCCATCACACGTCAATTTTCGTAATACATAGCTTTTATCCCAATTTATAAGTATTTTGATGTAGTTGTTGTTCACTACCTGGACAAATGTTAGGTCAATTTCATTGTGGTTATTTGTATCAATCTGAACTCAAGCAGATGAAATGCTCTATTTATGGAATCAGAGAAGGACTGTTGTCAGATTTTTTTGTGCGAAAAATGAGCTCTAAACACCTTTGATTTATCACGCTAAAGAATGTTGATGAACAAGGATATCTGGTAGTTGTTTAGTAAGTGCAGTTTGAGGTAATTCTTTGTCAAACCATTTTTCAATATTATATAATTTTCTAGTATACAAACAAAGAGTTCTAACCATTGTAAATATCATCGTTTACGACTGTACTGTCGTGTTTGTATGTAACTTATCTGAGGAAGAAAATTTTTCTGTTGGTATTAATTGACGTTGAATGCCTCTTCTGCTCACTTTCTGAACATATAAAGTAATTGTACATAACATTATTGCAAGCATCACACTGATTAGTCACATATTCGTCATAAGCAAAATGATGCACTTGTGTTTAGAACATGGTAACTAAATTATGTTGTTAGTTAACCTTAATTTAGGGTGTCTTTTATAGAGTTAAGGAATGAATTTCTGTAGACAGATTCCGAAATTTCTAACAAAATTGTAAACACAGATCTAATGCATATGGATAAGTAATATCTAAATTGTGTTTTACAGTGACTTCATATTGTATGTAAACTGTGATTTGCCGTCAGTATTATGAAGGTCGTAACCGGGTTTCTCTCAAATTTCATGTGAATCAGTTGATTCAGTGTCTACGATTCTTTTGTAAGCACTAAATGACCAGGTAAAATTCTAAGAGGGTTATAGAATGATGGGTATTGTTTACAACAACACACATAGCTACATTCTGTTAGTTGCTATTCCGTTTACTTATTGAATTCGGTATTCATAACGAAGTTTAACCGTGTGTCTGATGGCTGATCTTTTGTTTTCCAGAATTGCATTGGTAAACTGAGAAGCCATCCATATGCTTTCCGAAATGCAACTTGTGGCTCCTGTCAGCTAATTGAAAGGCTGAAACCCTTCTGATATTCAAGCCTATACCAGTGAACAACCCAACGAATTTCTGTAAATGGAAATGTTGATGGATAACTTACAAGTTGGTGATAACTGTGTTTAATATTGACAGCTTCCACGTTTATTCACGTAATGAATTATTTAAATTTAAATGTAACAAGTACATGCAATCCTTAAATTATTTCACAAGAGCGTACTGCAAGCAAATATATATATATAGGGATAATTTAAAAATACAACTCCAAAGAAGTTTTTATGCTAAACAGTACGTGTCATGTTTCCACACTTTTTTAATATTTTGAGCCGTTTTTATCAGACTACACAAAAATAAACGCTGGCGAAACTGGAGTCATACCCGGTTGTTATTGATCCTTAAGTGATAACTGCGATTTTCCCCCCTTTATTATCGTTAACTGCTCACCATGTTTATCCACAATCAGTTGTCTGCAAATTTTGTGGATTCGTTGAATGTGAGCATACTGTTTGCTTCGCCTGAGGAACAAACTGTTTTGCTATCATATGTGTGTTTTTATAAGATAGTGCAGACATTTGGACTATATCCCTCAGTTCACGACAGACTTTCGTCACATTAAAGGCAAGTCGAACCATGTTGCCGATGCTCTGTCACGTATCTAAGTGAATGCAGTTACTTCACCGGTGCTCGATCTTCCCGCTATGGCTTCCTCTCAAGTGCCAAGATGTATCCCTAGCTACTAGCTCAGGTACTATCTCATGTGATACTTCTACCGGTCTTCCCCGACCCATCGTACCCTCTGCTTACCGTCGTCTCGTCTTCGATGCCCTTCACGGATTGTCTCATCTAGGTATCGCAGCTACATTACGTCTCATCGCTGCACGATACGTCTGGCCGTCTATGAATAAAGATGTCTGTATGTGGGTAAAGCAATGCTTACAGTGTCAACGATCAAAAGTGCACAGGCACGTAGCTGCCCCCATTGGCACGTTCGCTACGCCTGATTCTCGCTTTGATCACGTTCATATAGACATTGTAGGACCATTGCCACCATCGCATGGGTATGATCACATACTCACGTGCATTGACCGTTTTACAAGATGGCCCGAAGCTATTCCCATCACGTCTATCACGGCGGAGACAGTTGCTCACCGCTTCGTAGAACGATGGATAGCATTGTACGGTTGTCCCTCAACTGTCACGACTGACCGAGGACAACGATTTGAGTCCGCATTATTCTCCTCACTGACCAGGCTGCTCGGTACGGAACGCATACGCACCACCGCCTACCATCCAGCATCGAATGGTTTAGTCGAAAGATTTCATCGCCAACTTAAAAGTGCTCTTCGAGCACACGAAAACGACGGTTGGTACGAAACCTTACCGCTCTTTCTCTTAGGCATCAGAACGAGTTTGAAGGCAGATATCCAATGTTCCGCCGCTGAACTTGTATACAGCACGACATTGCGTCTGCCTGGGGAATTCTTCACACCACGGAGCAGTAATGATTTCGGTAAGTCAGACTACGTCCATCGACTGTCTGCATTTATGCGAACGCTGTCTCCGGTGTCAACTCGAATACAACATCGACAGGTCGCTCTCCCTCGAGAGTTATCTACCTGTTCACATGTTTTCATACGAGTAGATTCGGTACGCAAACCTTTGCAACAGCCTTACGAAGGCCCTTTTTATGTGATCTCTCGTCACGAAAAGACCTTCAAGGTTGATCGACACGGCCGCGTCGAGATCGTCAGCATTGATCGTCTCAAACCAGCACACGTCGATGACAGTGCCCTACCCGATAACTTGAGACTCAATGCTGAACCTACAAAACCTTCTAGCGGGATCTCTACGTCTACCTCGGATCCCACGCTAGATACATCAGAGACCTCGTTCTCACGTCCCGGTCAACAGCACGCGTCATCTGCACCATCTACGGACGAGACTTCCGTCTCACGTCCAGATCAGCAGACCACGCCGCCCTTGACCTCGGATGAAATCGCAGGCTCACGAAGTACGAACGAGACCACCGACTCACGTTCCGGTCGCCGAGTACGATTACCCGTACGCTTTCGCGACTAAACGCACAGTCGATAACAGAAACGGTGTAGGGTTATTCCTATACTACACGCATGCCACACTTTTCTTTTTTTTGATTTTTTTGTATCCTGAGCCCACGCCTGTTCGGTAACGTCGACTTCAGTCAACTTTGGGAAAAGCTGGTTTGGCCACCCATGCTCTTGTCAACGCACTCAGTCGATATTCTGGTTTCGAATCTGCCTGGCATATGTTTGGTTTCGCACTTGGTCGTTATGGTCGCTTCTAGTTCCTCAGCTCAACGTGGTTCCGTCCTACATCTGCAGCGTTCTCTGGTCCGCATTACTACGAACGCAACTCTCAGATCATGGATACAACCACTCTGGTGTGGTATGCTAGCTCGAGCAAAAAATACAACACACTTCTTCTGGTAACGTTCTACGTAAAAGACTTTCGTTGGCAACTCGAGGATCAACGATCGCTTCCTGTTTCGCCAACCCTTCTATCCTACAATCGCACGTTTGCCGATCAGTTCCGAGAACCAAACCGCTACCTGTCGAAAGCGTAAGACCTTTCTAGCTGGAGCTCCTGTAGTGACCTACGTTTACCGATAGGACGCAATCGGTGTAATGGGAACAATTACTATCATAACCAATTGTACCAGTGATCGTTTTACTGCGCTTGTTTGTTTAATTGTACTAATGACGGCCATTATTCTTCTGTTGACTGTGACCTTGTACGCACGTACGCTCGCCCAGTGATTACGCTTGTATCTCCTTTGGCACGATCTCGGTATATTTTGGATACCAGGAGATCACCAACGAATAAATCTGGTTACAACCTTCATTCGCTTTCTGATTTTCTGGTACTCGCTCTTCTTGTAGTGGTGTTTATAGTCTATTGCGACTCAACGCCACCCTACAAGGTATGCGTGATAACTGACTCCCGTTGGCAGCATAGTTTAAGAATATAATTAATTGTTTTACACTTTGTGACTGATCGAGCCTACTTGTAAGTGTTTGCCTTCTTATATATGCAAGAAGCATATAACGGCAAGGATACCTTAATATCATAAACGTTCCACAGTGACCCTCGTAAATGCTTGTGTCTACCCCATAGATTCTTATGGTTTTGGATTCATTGTTAAACCGTGTGGTCTACGCTTATGACCAGTTGTGCACTGAAACACCACAAACATTTAAATCTTATAAGTAAAAATTTACACAAAGCGCAAGTATCTGGGACTTTTAAGTCGTTCTTATTCCCGATACATTGTTTTCTGGACCCTGTTAGGTCTTAAACAAAAGCTGTGCAATTGGCATTCGAGATGAAGTTGCGAAGCAACAATGGAGTCACTATGTGCACTACAAAACAGAGAAAGGTTAGATCACGTCTTTAACGATGATTTTGTTATCTTTATGCAGCAACACATTACTTAAATATGATAATACATACACTACATGCAGGCTAGAAACTGAAATACGAAATGACAGCCTCAAATCGTTGAGTGAACCAAAACTTTTTACTGTCTCTTAAAACTTCAATAATGTCCCGTGTTAATAGAGAAACAAGTAGAGGAAAATAGTTCAAAGTTTAACGCGAAAATGTTGCTGATCATCTTCCAAAAATATGAATCTCAGTAGACTGCACGTACATAGTTTCTCCCATGTGATGATAGGTCGTCATCATTGACATAAATAACCTGTAACGACCAAACTATCAGTATTCGGGCTGAACGTAGGACTGAAGAACCAAAACGTATTCGAATAGGTCAGACTGCGATCTTCTGTATAGCTCGCCAAGCGTTTTTGAGACACTTGTATTAAATTATATCAAAACACAAGCTCTGTGCTCAATTTATACGGTTCTCAAACGGTACAGCCTGTGCTATACAGCCAGAAGTTTCTCTAACGCAAAATAGTGCGCTGAGAATCAACAAATATATTCCCAACAAACGGGATGAAATATCTATCTGCAGGGATTCCAGAAATCCTCCCAAGCAGACAGTCAAAAGGTTAACAGTCACACTGAATCACGTCGTGACCTTGGGCTTAGTCAAACACGACCTCACTGTCAATGGTCCGGCAACATACAATAAAAATTAGGTAACAAAAGGATAAGCTTTTAATCAAAATCACATAATAAAGGCTCATACGAGATCTGAAAAAAGATTAAAATATATTACAGGGAGAAGAAACAAATAAATGAAAATACTGTTCAACAAAAAAGGCTGTGGAGGGATTTTCATCGTTCTCTTTCCGTTACATAACCTGAACATATGATTAGAAGAATATGCGACGTTTATATAAAACAATGTGGTGCTAAGTATGTTGACTTTCTTCGGGCACTGCTACGCATTACTTACACTTTTTACCTTCTAATCTGCTCATCTTACTCTCTGTTACCTTTTTAAATCTATTATTGTACCTTACACAACCTTTAATAAATGCTAAGCTTAAAGAAGTGAATAAATATTAGGTGTTTGAAAAGAAGCTAATACCAGGGATTGCAGTGTCTTTGGTAACATTGGCCTAACCCTAAATTGGAATGCGAATTCAATATATTCTAAATTCTATAGGACCCCAATAACTAGAAGAATAAATAAGAAATTTCTCCTAGATCTGAACGAATAGTTTCACAATATTCGGGTGCCGAGCTAATGTGAGACGTTAAAGAGGATGAATTTATTTGTAAAATTCCAGCGAAAGAATTTAAAGTAAATTTTTTCGCAGAAATTTTACAAATACATTCTTCCTCATTAATGCCCTAATAACTAGATTCATGCATCAGGTGTTATCAATGCCTTGAAACCCTTGCTGAGTAGAATGTGAAAGAAGCGAATTAGTTATCTTTTTTACGTAAATTCATTTTAAATACATATTAGATATAGGAATTAAACAGTTTGTTTAAACGCATCATTCTGAAGGCGAAAGGCAATTGTGAATGTTTAGATTGAAAATACTAGTTATCGACTATGCTTGCTCATGAGTTAATATGCGCCCAAATAGAGCCATCTTTCCGCATTTTTGAGAGATTTAAAAGTTGGGAAAGAGAATCTAAAGTAAGTTATAACTCTTTTGATATACTGCAACAGGTAAACAGCCTTACTGATAATACTACGGTCTGTTGTGAGCTAATTGAAGCTAATGCTAGTTTGCAGCATGAACTGTTTAAAATTTTAAGATTGTTCGTGACACAAGGTTAGCTTATTTTTCCTGTATTGTAACTAGTGACCAATATGCCTGAATAATTTTTCCAACTAGTGTTTGATTTTTATGCTCTCCCTGATGATATTTCATGAAGCCAATGTAAGACGTGTTGTACCTGGATAATCTACATTAGTGATGCACAATAAGGGTTTATAGAACTATTGGATTTGATAATTACTGCTATAAGTGCCAATCAAATGTTCTAAGACTAGTCAAACATTTGGACCACTATGAAACTGTATATTATAAATATTTTAATTCATACATTGAATAGTATGTTGAATTTCATTGAAGGTTTCCAGTACATTACTGTAAGCTTAACAGCATTTGTTCACGGCAATTTGCCGTCACTAATGCTGAAATTTCAGTGAAGTATTTAGGTTTTTTCTAAACTACTATAAAACGTCAGCAAATACAAGTGTATCCCTATGATTAAGATGCTCTAAAGTTTGTTACAAAAACATAAATAAACATTTCTAAACACCAGTCACATGTCATTATCTTTGTATATTTCAACAAGATTCTCTTTAACTTCCAAATCACATTCATTAGCCTGGTTACCTTTTCATCAGAATCCTGAACCGTTTTGAAGCTATTTAAATACGATTTTATTTCAAAAAGAACAATTAACTGGATAGAAAGAGCTAATTTTAGTAATGAGATTTTTTTATTTTATTCAGATTTTGTCCGAACGCGTCGATAAACGGAGCTTTAGGCGCGTTTTTTCGGTAAGAAATTCCACTAGCTGATGACTTGGTAGTTCTATGATAGTTACTTGGTTTTTGGTTTGAAAACGTACTAAAAGTGCCCTCATTAATCCTTTATTTCAAAGCGGAAAAAATGAGGGCAAGGCACACAAAAATTACGATTAGGCAATTCAAAAATTGTATTTAAATCACCTCTAGTTTTTCTATATGATAAGGAGAATGGTTTAAGATTAAGTAGTCTCTGTTTGTATACCAGCCTCATAATTTTAAAAATCAATTTAGTTGAGGCTTTTTTGCATTACTCTTTAGCTTACTGTTTTCTGTTTTGGTGGGGACTAAGTCTTAAAATTTGACTAGCGATGGCGACTTAATCAGTATACTTAGACAAAGGTTAGCTCAAAATGACTCAGTGTATGTGTACTGAGATGGGAAACTACATTATTAAAATTATTAGCTACTAGTTGTAGAAATTTTCACAAATCAAATGGTTACCTTGGGAATGCTTATTAGGGCACACATTATGACCAGTAATACATTATTGGCTTTATCCTTATGTCTCCTGCCTTAATGTTTGTCTATAATCTGATTCTAAGCAGTTTTGCTCGTCAAACTTTATAACACATAAGGTTAAGAGAATCAGGTTTTCGCATTGACTTGTCGTTTGGTTTAATAGGTGTTGAGTAGCAAACAGACTAACAACAAAAACCGGTGGGTAAAAGAATAATACTATGGGTGCAATCAAGTAAAATGAGGTAAGCATATACTTAGAGATGGCTACGACTGGTGAGTGAATGATTTCAAAGAGATTCTAGATACAGTAAAACGTGGAAATGCTAGTATCGAAACACCTCAAGTACCATACCTTAAAAACGAATAAAGTAGACGAAAAGGGCTGTAAGGAACAATATATTTGAGCAAATACAAGGATAAGTGAATGTGGGACTAATAGACTAATTCTTTAGAAGAGAGAGTGTTCCATATGAGCTGCGATGGTCTGTGATCAACAAGGTCAGCACATATTTTGAATATGTAGAGAGCTATTTATCTTAAATTATTTTTTGTCTGTAAGTCTAATCAAAGCTATTCAAAAGAGGCCTGTCTATTTTTAACAATATTTATTAGGTACCAAAGCGCTATTTATCGTTAGTTTTTCTAAAGAAGCAACTAAAATAACAATCTTAATATATTCATAGTAATTGGGAAAAGTATCTCATCAAATCATCTTACATCAATATATATTTATTATAAAATGTTTAGGTAGCCTTTGTACAGAAAGTAACAAAGTATTTCCTGAAGCCTTTGTTGAGGAAACAATTAAAAAGTCTTATCGTTCACCGGCAATGATTTCAGAAAATAACTTTCATCAAAATCAGAGGGACTTACATCCATGTACCAATATAAATACAACGGCAAAAGATTATCGTAATAAATTGGATTATTCAAAAAGCTTACCGAGTTTAGAAAATGAGATTTTAGAACGGTGAGTTGTGTTAATATATTTAAATAATTTAATTTGTGTACAAATTTGTTCGATTATTCCCTCTTATTGTTTTTTGAGACAACTATACATTTCTTTCAACTAATTTACATTTATTAGTATGATTGAATTCTTTGTTTTGTGATGAAATGTAAAGCTTAATACAAAGTCAAATTCAATGTGATAGATTAACCAATCAACTAAAAGCTCAAAGTATGGAATTCATTCAACCTAATATAGAAAATAAATCAATTTACTCTAATCAAAAGCGACCCAGAGCTATGGTAGATGCTGAAAGTATAGTGGCTTTCCCCGTATCTGAATACGATCTTAATAAACAAGTAAATGAACGATGGTAAGACAAACTTTGTTCTATTCTTTACGAATATGCTCTAAGAAGTTCGACGTACATATTTTGTGTTTTAATTATGGTGGTTTACCAATTGTGATCATGACAGGTAGGAAGACTTAACGTCTGAGATTATAATCATGACAGAAGGTGGACCACGGTAGTTATAAAAACACCTTTTCTTTGGCTGGAAATTGCAGTTACAATGTGTAAACTAGCCACTTAAAAAAGTATAAAAATATATGTCATAATAGAAGATGAACTTATAGTTTTGGTGTCATTGGTCGTATTGCGGTATTTAATTTGGAGATTGGAAATGTTGTGAAATCCTTATTTGTCAGTGACAAAGGATTGTTTGAATGACACAAGAAGACCTGGGGTAAATTAGGTGTACGGTTGAATTGTAAGACAGCCCTCAAAATGAGCACTTTCATGTTCTGAAATCGATATTTTAGATCATCATATTTTAAATTGTCTCTTCAAAATACTATTTATGTTAGTAGATCAGTGAGAATACTTGTCGCCTATCATTTCAGGTACTTCGATTTTGCATTCTCAGTGGGCTAATTTTTGTTATTGTCTATATTGTCCGGTTTATTTTGTCAGAGTATTTTTACAGCTGTATACTACAAATCTTATGAATTATTTTGTAACGATATTTTTTCAGTCTGGAAGATTTTGTTTGTAATTTGAATAATTAAATACAAAACAAATACGAATGACTGATAGATTACGAACAAATAATCAAATCTATTGTAAAATATATCCAAATAATGGAGGGATGAATGCATGTTAACAGTAACAGTTAGATAAAACGCATATATAATTTAAGCATCAAATTCAAACCTATTTCATTAGCTATCAGCTGTATGGCAATAGTTAATCAATTATAAACAGTGTAGGACTTAGCACAGGCATATCTTCTGGGCAGGTTTCCTTAAACTTTGCATCAACACAGTGAAAAAGAGATAATGAAATAATCGACAGGATAACAGCATCATTAGTACTGTAAAGTTAAACGTAGAGAATATAGTTTTAAAAAATAATGATACAGAGAATAACATTGGCTTAAAAGTTTATGTATCATCACTACCACTTTGTTATGTTTTTGAAGCATTAGATTTAATTCGAAAGTAGTAAAATAAAGTAAAATTTATATTAGTAAGATTTTTCATCTAATAATATCATTTACCTATTTATTAAGACAATGAAGTGTAAAATATCATGTAAGCTTATTTGATGGTGATTTGAAATTTAATTCAGTTATTGTTTAATACTTTTATACCAATAGATTTCAGCAAAGTTATCTACTATTTGATGCATTAAATATCAATCCAGATGAATAAGTACATACAAGTTTAGCAGTAAATAGACCGATAATAAACACTTAATATGTATCTACCTCTGCATTATCCACTTTTCTGATAATGTTAAAATTTAAATAGTAATTTTAGCATAAAACTTCTTTCTTTTTCTAATATTTTATTTTCATATGCATATATCAGTTATCTTTTACAAAAACTGATTCTATGGTATTCTTGTTTTAAAAGGTGCATTTTTTTCTGGCAAAAAGTAACTATTAAAAGGTAACATTACTAAAACATTTACTTTTAAGGTAGTCATTTAGTAAAGAAATTACCCATAGATTAGATAAGTATTATGAATATTCTGTACACATTTATGTATTCTTATATAATATCATCACAATAGGTAAATGTTTACAAAATAATTTCCCACATAAATAAAAGATTTCCAAATTTCAAATTAAAAATTTTAGTGATGATAATGTTTATCCTCAAGAAAGTGATAATTCTTTCATTTCTAATGATCATCTGGTGAAATTTGTTGAAGATAAAAATGTTACAAGTCATCTTCAAAGTTGGCTTTCTCCTTTGGTTAGCCGATATAATGATTTATTCACGAATTTACGTGTGTCGTGTATGGATCATTTACAATCATTAGGTCAATCAGATTGTGCAAGAAATCAACGCTTGATTTTTCATGCGGTTCAAGTAAGTTATCACTGGCTAAATGAGAAAATGATAAATTTTATTGTGTTAATCATTTACTATCTTTATATTACATCTATTAAACCATTGAATACTACAAACTTATCAGTTTTGACTTTTTTATAAGCTTGCCTTATTTCACAAAACATGTAATAAGAATTATTTGTCATCAATAGATAAAATTTCAAGCTCCAAGTCCAATTTCAAATTAAAGTATAAGAAAATCTAATATATAAGTTCATAAATCATATTGAGATTGGGCTTTATGGAAATTACTGAATTTCCATTTATATATGTATTATAGACCACATCATACGCCGACCTCGGTTACACAACTCTTGTAAATTAGGAGGCACTTGACAGCTGTTTTGTCCTAGTATTGTGATTCTTAGAAGCGCGCAAATACAGTTTTTTGCCGATCGAATCCATGGTATTCAGTTCACATGACGAACATTTTATATTTAAACTGATGAGCCAACGTTGATTGCTTTACATGTATAATTTCAATCAATTTTCGAGATTATCTTACCATCTCCTATTGACTTCGGCGGACAACTGCCTTACACCTGATATCACTGAAGTCCACTGGTTACAGTTTCTTAACGCAACTACAAGAGTTATGTCCCGAAATAAGCTACTAACGAGCAAACTATCATTGTTAATATAAGGGGTTTGTTGAGGTCGTTGAAGCCCGATAGTTCTGCATTTTATCCTAGGTTTGGGATTAGCCATGTACTGCTGAAAATTTCCAGCTAGGACAAAACAGCCATCCATGGTTTTCTGGTATTAAGTTATTGCTTAATTGATATCAGTCTGTGAAGTAAGTTATAAAACTCATTAGTGGAAAAACTAGTTCTCCCCTAGCTCGATCTGAGATGTTATTAGAAATCAAAATTGGTAAAGTTACTTGTGAGAAACTCTATAAAAATATCATAAACGTCTTAATATAAACAAGTACCGATAGAAACATTTTATAATATTCTGATATTTCTGACTTATGTCAGTGAAACGCCAGAAAATTATTAGTTCGAAAGCTTTACTTAATGTGGTATACAAAAAATCATTTTTTCATAAGAAAACATATCTCCCATTTGATTATTACATATCCTTTTATAAGTCTTGTTCTGAATTTCCTACTATTGTTGGAAAATTTCATAGTTTCAACGGTATGTCTTCCAATTTAATATTTCTTTGATCGTACGGTTGTATTTAAAGTTCACAAACAAGTAAATTTACCGGCGATTTTTGCTCATTTAGTAATAAATAAGTCTTTTGAATTATGTGTTGATGTCATATGGGCAGGCAGTGAAATTTCCATGAATCAATGTTCTTAAAAAGATTAAATAATTAATTACCATAATGGTTCTGTCATCGAATAAATCACTTGAAAGTCATTATAATTGATTACTAAGTACATTTTTTAAATGTAGTATGGTAATAACCTGACCAGTATTCAATTTTTTTGACAGACGTAAACGATTTGTGCCTATTTTATTCCCGAAGCTAGATGAATTCTTCAGAAATCGTTCGTAAAGAGTGGGAAACATTTATGATATCTATTTCAAAGTTTTACACCATTAAACCGAGTAACGTCAATGTAACTTCATATGGTAGTGAAAGATGTACTATTTTAACAAGATGATAAAAATTTACAGATTGTATTATATTTCTCTGAGTTCTTAACGAAGTTATCTACGTTTTTCACTGAAATAACACCATACATAAAAATTAAGTGAAATAAATGTGTCTATTGATAAATTCAAGAAGCCTATTTAAAGTAAGGTGAACATAAAACCCTCTATTTCTCTATGTTTATCTGATTATGCTAATCTATGTGTATACCTTAGACAGAATTGTTGGAAGTGTCTCGTTTATTACAAAATGCTTCATTGTTTTGATGAAGAGAAAAATCAATAGAATATTCTACATTTAATTTATACACTGAAATATTTTGACTGATTGAAAAATTACTGATTCACAAAAACGGAATTTCGATTATGTAACGATACAGCAGTTGAATTGAAGTTTATGGGTGTGGAATATAGGTATAATTTAGATTTTTCTATTTGTAAATTGAGGATAAATATTTGGAGTAATCGAATGATCACACAATGTATTGCTTTTTAATCTGATAGGATCGTTTTGTCCGTCGTAACGTTTTACGTATAATAGCTAGTGTAACTAAGATTCACCTCAAAAAAATTTAGTGTAAGACACGCCTATCTTTTCTTTAGGCGTTCGCATAGATACACTAATATTTTGTCGTACAACAAACAAGTTCAGGTAATAATTATTTGATAAAAAAAATAATTTACAAGAAAGTAACGGACCAAATCAATAGAGAATAGGTATTTTGGTATTTCAGTTAGTGATGCTCATATGTCACACATCTCGCATGGAAATATATTATTTTTGGAATAATGTTGCCCTAGTGTTTAATCTGACTAAATGTTTCTAAGGAGTGATTGTGTAATACTAACTGTTCAATTGCTTTATAATCCCTTATAGGTTTAAACTTAATATTAACCACTAAAATAATCAGTATGAAGAAATTGGATGCTTTCTGTAACGACAATTTATGTCAAAATTATATTTATTATATAAGAAAGATAAATCATACTCAACCTTTTTTTCTATAAGACTAATTAGCTGGTAGCAGTTGGTTGGTTTAGACAACAAAACCGTATGAATGACATGGTTGTAAATATACTACAAATAAGCTTCAAGAGATCTGTATCATGCTCTAAGACTATTACTATTCAACATTCTTTCTTATATCGAGCCTGGTAAAAGAAACTGGACTAAGATATCAATGTTTACTGAAACATATCTGATGATTGGTTATCGTTTAGTTAAAATAATGTTGAATTGTCCTTTTAATGTTTTATTACCTTGATGTTTTAGTTTTACAACTTAATATAATAGCAAAAGGTTTATGTGTTTTTCATTAGTGAATAATAGATTTATATCTGAACCATCAAAATATATTCAAATTCATTAAAAGTGGTATTATTTCGTACACCGATTAAGTAAAAAAAGTTAACTGAGATTTTTTAACTCACTTAAAATACTATTAAAAACTTTTAATATGTCTCGTATGGTATAACGCTATTTCTGTAGAGCGATATATTTACACTAAAGTGCGGTGCTGGTAATGAACATGTTTCAAGTTTATGAACCTATAATGTCATTAGTATCGTAATGTCATTAGAATGTAAGCACTCGTTTTGTTTTTTAAAACCATCAAGATATTTTTTATACAAACATGGTGAATGTCTTTTAAATGAGGCTTATTACTCGTATATTAAAGGAACATTATTTCAACTAGGATTCCCTGGTGGCATTATAACATAAGGAATATGTCTTTACAGTAACAATTTTGAAAGATCCAAGATTTGGTAGGTGAAGCACATAGTGAATTCATCACGTGAAAACTCTACAACAGTAGCTCATATTCGAAACTAGATAAAAAAACTTGGTTTAAAGACCTCAACACTTGATGTCCTACCAGCAGATGTTTTGTAAATGTTGATTTCGTTTTGAAGTTACAAATTAAAAGCTTAACGTCTTGCTCGAGTCGGTAATTTACTAGGCTCTTCTTAATTCAAATTCTATTGGGTTTCGTAATCTATGTAATTCGTATATAAATTGTCATATTATCACAAAACTCTTTATCAGTTGTCATCTATGGACACTGCTATCAACTATAAAACTATTTCTGTAATTTTACTATTTACGTTTAGGCCGGCTTCACTGTCACCAACCATGTGATCCATCGTCTTCCCATTTGCACGCAAAAAGAAAACTATATGTCAAGAAATGTTGGTGAGCGACAATTCTCCGCTTCAGACATATCGCTCAATGCTGATCAGTTAGATAAACTTGTAGCCGCAACATTCAGGCGTCTTTCACGTCATGCTCCACCCGAATGTGCATGTCATACTTCAATTACTTCGATAAGTGGGACAAGTATTAAACGGCCTGTTTCCATAAGACGACCCGTGACATCTCAGGAACTGGCTGCTTTAGATAACCTCCTAAAGGAAGTTTGTTGTCTTGCTTGGCACCTACTGGCTGGAAGAAAAAGTCCACAACTAGATATTGAATCAGATGGAATTCAATCTACTTGGTATGCAGATGTGGATAAAGCTGCCAAACCTGGGGATCCATACAATGACAAATGGTACGCAGTTTGTTAATATTGTTTTTGTGAGCAGTCATACAACAAGAATCCTAATATATTTATTACTTAATGCAAAACTTGTGTTTTGTTTTCACCATATTATTTTCAAGTTATCGAAGAAGTTATGATTCAGACCCATCTGCTGGTCAAGTTCACCATTACATTTGGCCATGTTTAATTTTGTATAGCCAAAGACCTACTGAAATTCAACAGCGATTTCAATCAACAAATATGGATAAAACTAATAGATGTAAATCAGTTAAGGCATGTATTTTGGTGAAAGGAGAAGCGTGTACACGTAATCCAATATATGCAGCATCGCAAAAAGATAAAGCTGCTGCTTTATTAAATCATGAATATTCTTGTCAGAATGTGTGTAGATGCACGTCACCGCAGAAATATAGCAGGTCAAGATCAGCATCAATTCGGAGAGTCTAGCAAATATTACTTTGCTTTTAGGTAATGTTTCTTATTTTCCACAGTTTTCAATAATTTCTTAGTTTTGTTGGTTTTTCCAACGAATAGTAAATGTATTACATAATGTTTAAGTTCAGAAACGTTTAGTTGCTAGTCTGTCATCCTATCATATTATTTTTAATTAGAATTATAGTTTATGCAGCGTGCATTTGCCAATATTGTTTATAAAAAAATTTGTCCATTTTTCTGATAAAAAAGCAATAACATGCAGTAGGTAATCACCGTAGTGAGTTGTTACTATGTTTTAATATTAGATTGTTAGAATAAGTCTACAGGAAACTCTGGGTATAGGTTTTGCGATAGTTGACACACATCAGAAGGGGACGTCTGAGCTCGTGAGTGAACTGGCGATCTCCCTACAATTCAGACGTGCTTCATCCAGCTTCACAATTTGGAACGTTACTACTGAGCCACTCCGGTAATGACATTTATCCCCCAATACTGAGATATCATACTTATCTAATCCAATTCTTTTATTCTTAATACGTTCATAAGCAATACTCAAATGATTAAGCTAATAAGGTAATTAATTTAATTTTGTAAACAGTACTTATTTATATTTTATAAGTGCAAGAGTATTTATTTATAACCAGAGTTTACCTACCATATCATACTGAAAAATCACCTACGGGCTGTATTTTCCTTCTTATTTGTACATAATAGTGGTTCTCATTTAGTTCCAACATGTTTTTCTGTTGATGAGTTTTGAGAACATTTAAAATTATGTTCTATAAAAATATACGTTTGCAACATGCATATTGTATAATTGAGTTTCTTTTTTTACAGGCGATTTAACTGAGTAGTTCCATACTGAATAAATCACAAACATCAACTCATTATTAGTACAGTTTACTTGTTTATAGAAACTAATCATTAAATCATTAACATCAAAAGTTGTACCACTAGAATAGTTAAAATTATTTAATTTCATCTTAGATATTAAAGAACAAGATCTAAAATAAATAAGAAATGAAAACAGAACTAACAATTTCACTTTCCTATAAGTGATAAGTGATCGATAAGTTTAAACAAAAAATCAAGGTATCACTGAATATATCTATCATGTCTCAATAGTTGAGATCATGAGTCAATTGAAGCTAGACCAGCATGAAAAACCTGAAAGCACTGAACAGCCGTTTCGTCCTATTATGGAACTCCTCACCAGTAAGCATCCACGATCCCACCTCGAGAGATTCGAATCCAGGCCCTATCAGTCTCGCGCGTGAGCGCTTAACCACTAGACCACTGAGCCAGTCGGCATCCAATAGTGTTAATTTCTAACTTCAACTAATCCACGAAATTGATCGATACATCCACTATTGTCATCATTGAGTTACTATCTCACAACGAACCTGGTTAAACTCCACAGGTCACTGCTTCTCACTAGAACTCCATGAAATACCTCTTGAAGCCAGTCACTAGTGAGTATATGTTAATTATTACCAGAAGGGGGTTTTGTGGAGATTGCAGTAATTCAATAGTTGAGATCATAAGTCAATTAAAGCTAGACCACCATGGAAAACCTGGCAGTATATAATTATAATCTTTAAAATTTCGAAGAAACTATATTAAATAAAATGAAAGATGTTGTTTGTTTGTTTCTTTAATTATTATTTTAAGTAGTTTTTTTCATTATTTTTATTGTTAACAATTAGAATTCATGTGTTATTTAATTCTTCTATTGACCAATTAAATTTTTTTTATAAAAGAAATAAATAATTAAATGATTCATATTAAATAAATAAATAAATTTATACTTTAATATTATTTATCATGTGAACTATTCATTTCGAAGTGTTTTATTAGTCACGTTTCTATTTTTATAATAAAAATATAAATTAAGTACTTTATTGTTCATCGAATAATGGATTTGTCAACAATTGTTTCTAATACAAACGTTTACATTAGAAACAATTAAGTCCATATATTTATGCACTTTAGAGTTTTATGTTTCCATCTTTTTTTCTTTTGTTTTGTTTTACTGTCTGAATTTTATTTAAATCAATTATAATTTATTCTTTTATAAATAGTAATTAGTGATTAAATAAACTAATTATTGTATTAATATTTAATAATTTTTATAAATCATTTGACATTATATATAATATATGAAATATAATTTATTAAAGATAATCTATGATCTGAATATTATAGAATTAATTTATTTTAATTGTTATAATTAGTGATATTTATTCGAATCTTATGAAAAGTAATAGTTTCCGAAAATATTGTAGATATACGTTATGTTGATGAGTGTAAACGGGTATGACAATCAAGTTTTTAAAAAAACTTCTTGCTAGATCGTTTTAAACACCAAATATTATGAAAAGAATTATAATTATTTCTTTTGGATATTTATTCAGAATTGTTTGAGGATAGTTGAAAATAGATGTATGTTAAAAGCTTTTAACAGAATTAGTTTTAAATCATAATGAAGAGACTTAGATATGATTATCGATTTTCTACACTAATTCATTAATCATTAAAATGTCATAAATTTTTTCCTTTATTCATGATTCAATCATAACTATCTAGTTAGTTAGAATGATAAATTTCTAATCATGCATACAAAATTAAACTTACATTTATAATTTTTTTAAATTCAGCTTCTTAGTATTTAATAAGAAATTCTATCGTTTCAACTATATTACATGGGTTGAGAGTTCGCTATTACTTGTGATAACCTAATTGGAACAAATTGAAAACCTAAACAATCTGATATATATTTTATGAAATGATTATGTCTATCGGATTGAAAAATTACCAATGAAATATGTACTCTTAATCTTTATATTTTATGATATCTTGAAGTGTTTATTAACTATATAATGATGAACACAAAACAAAAGTCCAGTGAAACTGACTTGAATTCGAAAGATTCGTTTTATTTAGATTCGGATTATGTTGACAAGAATGGAAATTCATTTCATTCTGTCTTTACATAGCCATGCAGATGCAATGAAGTACACTCATGAAATACATAAAAAATTAAAATGTTTTTGTCTGTAGTATTAGTTTTTTAAGTTTATGATACGTAACACAGAATGCCGTCGTTATAATAAGTGAGCGGATTTACACAGTTTTTTTTAACAGGTTTTTTCCATAGATAAATTACGTGATATACTGCAAAGATGTAAGATTATTTTAGTTCGGGTAAGAAATTTATGTTTTGCCCAGGTAAATAAAAGTTTAACATCAAATAACAAAATTGATTCAGCATTGTAATTTGAACATTAGTGGTTCTAGTTTAGGCAACTTTTGACAACAACCTTGTGCAGAAAATTATTCTATAGTAATATTGAGTTAGCAATTAGTTACTTACACTTTTCATCCAGATAGCTCGAGGTAAAATGACGTATCTGATCAGTTAGTCTGTTGAAATTCCATTAATTACATACATCCCTCTCGTTCATTGGTCAGTTAAATATCACACAATTGGATTCTAAATATGGATGGCAATTGAGCATTGTAACACTATAAAAAGCTCAGAGTAATTTCAAACAATGCCTAAATTATGAATTTCACTTATTAACAATCATTCTTTCGGCCTAAAAAGTTTGAAATGGTAGGCAAAAAGGTGAAAAGAATTCGTATAGGTAGCCAATTTCAACAAGACTTGAATATTTATGACTACGTAAGTAACTTTCCAGTAAGCCACTTTTATAAACGTAAATAAGATGCTGTATAGTGTAACACTGATCGACTGTTGAAACTACTGAAGTAAGCTTTTCACTATCTTTTAAAGTGAATGGTTGTCATGAATAAAGATGGTACTATTAGACTAGTAAGTTAACGAATGATCAATCAAATTTTGTAGTGTGTGAAATATTTTCTAAAACCACTTCACAGTTTTAACTTAATTTTTTAAAGATGCTTCGCACACAGTATCCCCAAATATTATTTGTTTTTCCAACTTTAAATCCATACTTCACATTAATACTTAATTCGTGCATACGTATGTTGATTTTTTGTGTATCGTCAATGTGAACTTCCTAGCTTGGTTATGTACTTAGCTGATTTGTTTAACAATTATATTCTTACAGCTATTTCCTTATGACCTATTTTCTCTCCACCTTCCTAACAGTTATCTTTCTGTTGAGTAGTCATTACTGTTAGATTCTGCTTTAATGGAAGTTTGCAATGGAATCCAGCTGACTAAAAAAAGTGGATTATATTTTAAAACTGAGCAGTCTCAATGAATATCTTACATCATTGCCTTCAGTTCAGATGCATTTGGTGATGAATGATAAGAATTTTGTTGTGTCATATGGCCAGCCAAATATCGCGTGACAAAATCGCTAACCGAAATACCAACTTCTATGTACTTTTCCCTGTACTAAACCAATGATGCATTAACCATCACGAGTAGCCTTGGGTCATCTGTGAGTCCTTATTGATCTTTTGTACAGTAGCTTTTCACATGACCCAGCCTATTTAGTCAAGAACACAAATATCAGCCACCGCTATATGAATTATATATTTTAAACATACGTAGTTTATGTACAAACAGATTAAACCATAACGCATCATAAAATGAAAAATAATTATTATACAAGATCAGGCCAAAAAAGGCTGTCAGTATGGAATACTATCATTAATAAATTGGAAATATGTTATATATATAGTAGTCTATAAATAATTCCCGGAAGTTACCGCTCATCTATTTCTTTATTTGGACATAACGAATTCAAGTAAACGAAATAAGGTTGTCTATAATTCTAGTTGACATAATCATGTAACGATCTCGTTTATTATTGGGTTTATTGAGTTTTAATTTGATTACAAAGAAATTTCATTGAGAAACAAATAAATTAAGATCTTAAACTTTAAATAAAACTTAACATTCAAATTCTCAACAGAGTTTGTAGACTGATAATGACCACAGGGTGTTTTTTTTCATATCTTGCTTACCTTACACTTCACTATATAAACTATCTTTATATTAAGGTCATGTTTATAAGATGAATTATATCTCATTATAGGATAAACTGTATAAAAAGAAAAAAATGTTTGCCTAAGGTAAATTAGTTAGTGAAAGGCATGTTATAAACATATTTACAAAATTCTGTTCAACAATTTAGTTTTATGATGATTTTATTTAGTGATAAATAAAAATTTGCATTAAATCCATTAATATCATAAATTTATTATCTGTTTATAAGCATTCAGAGTAGATATTAATGCTAATTATAAATAATAACAAAATATTTCCTGGTTCTAACCGTTTTTTTATTATTACCTAGCAAACATTAACTTATATCTATATATTTTTCTACTAATACAAAACAAGTATGGTGATTTTATAGAGATTCATATATCTGAAAAACTTATAATCAATAATCATTGATTATTTAATGATATTACATTCATCATTGATGAAATGATTATTAATACATTGATGGTTAGTGGCAAGCAGTGAAATCCAAGACCCGTGTTTCGTCCTATTTGGGACTCGTCAGCTGAATGTCCATCATTGCTTACAAAAAGCTTGTGAATTAAGGCAATATCGAGGCATACGCACAGTACAAACATATGCCAATAACAGACTGATCAATTGCAGTCTTAAACTTCAATGGAAAGATACAAGCCAAACAATACCAAATGATTATTAATACAGTTACTAATCAGAAATAAATTACTAAAAGACAATTTAAATATAATTTCTACGTAGAATATATATAATTCTTATATATTTCTTGTTTGTTTGTTTTTAATCATTATGTACAATATCGATCGGTTTGACTGTATTCATTTTTAGATTCACTTGAGAATTAGAAAAATAAAAAAAACTGAATCTCTATCATTTTTTATTCAATATACCGTGCCTTATCTAATTTAATATGCATGTCAATTTAGGAAAAAAAGATAAAGTAGGTATAACGTTAATTATATAGAGTTGGATGAAATTACTTTTTATTAACTTTTAACTTATTTATTATTCGTTTGTTAAAATACCATTAGACATTTATTAAAGTTTATTTTAATAAAACTTAGTAGGTGCCTAGAATTTTCTAGAATTTTCCGCCCAATTTCTCTTTGTTCATTTATTTACTGTAAATTTTTATCCATGTTAAGTACTGATATTGTGATTTGAATATATTGATAACCATTAGTGATTTGTTTATTCGTTTAAAGATCTCCATAATATTAATAGACTGATGTTTGAACGAAGAATAAGTTTTATTCAACAATAAGGGAATATTTGTAGTCTATATCACTTATAACTTTATCTAGAAAACTAATGATATGGTGAGCAATGTCTAAATTTATTAATGAATAAATATGAGTTGTGCATATTAGTTCGACGGATATAATCAGTAATTAATGTATAGTAATAACAATATAGAAAAATGACTATGAGATATTTAACCGATCAAAGTAAAGTGAATGAACAAGATACTCAGAATCCAGTAAAATTCAACAAAAAAGAATGACTTTTGCTTTATATCACATAAAATGGAGCTAATCCATGTCGGGTAGAGATAAGTATCTACCTCAGTACAATGAAACATGGTCACGCAATTTCGTGGATTGGTTGAGATGAGACATTAGTACCGTTGGATGCCCGTTCAATGGTCTAATAGGTTAAGCGTTCGTGAGCGAGACTGAAGGCCCTGGGTTCGACTCCTGCGAGCGGGATCGTGGATGTGCACTATTGAGAAGTCTCACAATAGGACGAGTGGACCGTTCAGTGCTTCTAGGCTTTCAATGGTGATCTAACATCAATTGGTTCAAGATCTTAATCAATAAATTACCAAGCTCTACAACCCTATACTGATAAAATGAAAGTGTTAGGAGCACCGTAATTTATTAGGAAAAATTCATTTTATTATCATATTGTAAAAACTACAATGTGATAAAAGATCAAGTCCACAGTGTTTTATGTAGAAGTTTTACATAAAATGTAAACCAATCAGCTTCTGTTTCGGTTTACTTACAAAGAAATCACTTTACTAGTAGTATTCTTTATAATTGATGAGGTAGTAATGTGAAAATGCTAAAATATATAAGAAATTTTACGTATGATTCCTTCGTGTCAATATTGACGAAAAGAACTTTTCTTTTGTAGTTTTATCTCTAGGACCCTTCAGCAAAATTTACAGACAAGGGTTTTTTGGACAATGATTTATTTTCGATAAAGCTATTTATGGTTATGAAAAGAAATTAATGAGAAATCTTTAACTTGAACAAATCTTATTCAGAATAATGAGTTTATGTAGATATATTTATAATACATTAAGATCAGAAAACTGATAGGAAAACGTTTACTGTTTAAAGATTACCCACTCCTTTTATTTCTATTCATACACATTGGTTTACTAAATCAGATGATGACATTTTCTAATGGTAGATGAAATAGACCATAAAATTATTTTCACTAAAGTATTATGGGCTACTTATGAGTAGTATTACTTGAAACTAGTAACATTTTACCAGGTGAAAAATATATTCTCTAATTCAACTGAAAAACATAGAATTCACTATTATTCTAATGATTTAAACTCTTAACAGTTTAGTTGAGGAAGCCTTTTAGTAGAAAGTTGTTGTCAGAATATTTTTTATACTGTTGTTTTTTATTAATGGTCAACGTTGAAATGGTTTGTTTCAAAGAATCTCATATAAAAAACAACGCACAAACAAATCACATCTCAAATAGTAAGTGTTATCCATATATTGTGCATAGAAGTCCATAGAACCTTACAAACAAAGAGAATAGACACACTGAAGAGCGATCGATTACTTAAACATCTCCATTATGTCAAAACACATATATAAAAGCAGAGCATCTTATTTAATAATTGTTTATAGGATACTACGATCATAAGTTTAACTCAACAATAATTGAATATTTGTAGTCTATATCACTTGTAACTTTATGCAGAAAACTGACGATATGGCGAGCAATACCTAAATTTATTGAAGTGTGAATGACAGATGAAATTGTTTTTCTCAGTAGTGTGTGACAATTATTTACATTTAAAGAAGGATTATTGATGCTTAATAGTATAATCTCATAAATATAGATTCATACAGTAAGTTATTAAGTTATTGTTGTTAAATATAGCTGAATTCAATATATACATATTTGACTGTTTATCTAACTGTAAACAAATCATATAAAAAGTAGTGTATTCATAAATCAATTTGATTTATTTTAGAAATCTTATAAATCCTTTTCATCAGTCTTTGGTTTTACACTTCGCGACTTTTTCTCGTGTTCGAGTTCCGTGTAGATTTAGTCTTGTGTTATAAGCAGTAGCTAAGAAATTAAATCTAGTACTCAATTATCAGGCTTATCACTAATCATTATGGACAGCTAGTTCGTCTCAGTATGGGATTGCTCATCATTTCAGCAGATGACCAATCTGTCCTAGTGTTTAATGGTTCTCTTGAATGTGAACTAAAGATTGAAATCCTCTACAAAATTCCTAATCAAAAAAGTTTGGTTAAGTTTCTAGAATTCACATTTTTAAAAATAGAGGATACGAATCTAAGTTTTCCAGTAATAATAGTTTGCATATATTTCACTGGATGATATAAAATATATATATTTGAATCACTTTGTAGATAATTGGAAAATGAGACATTCCAGTTTGTAGTAAATAAAGGCGGTTGAAAGTAATAATGTAATTACTAATTAGATCAAATATTCGTTCAAAGACTACGTAGCATGCAAATTATTATAACTTGGGTAAGAGATAATAAAAGTGAAGTGATTACTAAATGAAGAAGCAAGGTATAAATAATCACATTGAAGTAAAGAGGGTGATGTATGCATTGGTCATAATGACTAAAGTATATGTATCCTTAGAAAGTAATGAATCATGAACTCTAGAAGGGAGAGTGAACACATAGACATTCCCTACAGTTGACTTTCCTGTTATTCAATCTACTTTGTCCTGATCTGTACCGATTGTTCCACTTAGCAATGGGTGTCTGCTATTAGTTCCACATGTATCCATAGCTTTCTTTAACTTTCAGCCTCCAATAATATATTCCTTTTACAAACACTTAAAATACAAGTGTGTCTTTACAAATATTAATTTTTGTCATAATGTTCAGTTTGTAAACGTAAAACATTTATTGTTGCCATCTGGTGCACAACGTAAAACACACTATATGTATTTCATTTCACCTTCTTTGTCGTATTTACAGAAAGAAACATAGTGTTGGCAATTTATCCTGACAATTTTGTTTACTCAGTACAAAATTTCCGAATGGTCTGCATCAATTAATCATTATAGTTATTCAGTAACAAATCAATTAGCTGTTGAATTTATGACTATTTATGTCTTTTATGACCATTATTATTATTACTATTATTATTATTATTACTATAGTAGTATTGACTGTGTTTATAATTTAACAAAACCATGACGAATTTTGTACAAAACAGTTATTTCGCATAGATTTTTAAATAAAATTTATATTTTATAAGTTTTTTGATTTATTTTTGTCCATTGTGTAGAGCATGTTATATTGGCAGGTATTCTAGGCATTTGTATTTTCATGTTCGCGAACATCTTGTGTGGTTAAGTAGAGGTATAGTTAAAACTTTTAATAGCTCGATTTTAATTCGTTTAATGTAAACAGGCCATAGAGTCAACGTGGAGTAATTATTTTACAATAACACATCATGTTAACAGCTATCAGCCTAAAACCGTCAGGCTAAGAGTCCTTTAAACGGTTGAAGCAACAGCTGTTCAGATCAGAAAGCTGGAGTTTTACATCCGGAAGAAATACGTTCAACCGCTTCTTCTACCTTGGCCAACTTCTGGCCTAATTAGTTAACGATGATTTTGATGAAATGCTGACATAATTTAATAAATGTTAATACAGCCCTCTTTGTGTTTTCATAACTTAAACTTATTCATACATGCTATTATTATAGTTATTCTTATTATAACTCTTCCAAAGGTTTTGAGAAATTTATTTTATGTAACCAACAATTTTGAATTTACATGCTATGATTTAAGACGATTAGACCTGGCCAATATTTGGACTATTAATTTGGATATATGGTTGTAGGATCTGAAGAAAATTTATTGAAATGAATATTCTTCGTTCAGATATGTCTTGATATGATGAGAATTCTCCGTTGATTAAAATTGTATACAAGTATCGTAATAATAATGATAATATAATATATTCTAAAAATAATAATTACAGAATTCATGCCAGTTTACAGTCATGATCAGCTTGATATAAATTGTAACATTGAATGTAGCAGGCTCACATATGATACAAGACTGTTTTAAGTTGACTAGTCCAAAAATTGTGTAGGTAGTACATTATGACATGTAATAATGCAATGTAATGCATCGGCCGGGAACTTTTAATTCTTCTCAAGTGGACATCCTGTTGATTTATGAACAATACATTTAAGGTCATTTCCTGCGCCATTATGAATTAATGATAACCATCTACAACTAGAGAAAGTAAAATGGAAACAGACAGTACGGAATAACAATGAATTATTTACCATGGTATGTCTATGAGTTAGGTTTATATTATAAGTTTTGGTTGGAAAAAATTACATATTCACAGAACAGTAGTGGATATTTGCGACCTAAAAAACAAGCTGTAAAGCATTTGGACTAGAAAAATGCATTATATTTTCAAGTTAAAAGCATTTATGAAAATGATATGAAAACAGTATACACTGTGATGTGTATGTACAACTTATAGTATTCACTGTAATTACTACAACTGTCTACTGAATACCAAGAAATAAGTTTATTGGGTATGTGTTTTCCTTCAACTGATTAATACCTATTACTTTGGTAGGAGAACATAAATGTGGTCGGTTTATCATAAGAGTAATCATTTAGTTTAATTGAGATGATATCTATAGCCTCTCTCCTAAACTCAGGTTTGTTTAATTTTTCTTCAAGCCCTTCAACTGACATATTTAACAGATGGAATTATTTGAACAGTAATAATTTGTTCATGTCCAAGCATGTATCTTAATCACATATTGCATATATATATTTGAATTTTATCAATTGATTCTACTCTTAATTCGCCACTGTGTTCGCTTGTTCACTCTCATTAGCATTTCTGTTCTACATCCCTTAGTGTAATTTTGGCTTTATGATCTATTCTGTTCACTGGTAAATTGTCATTAGTTTATTTGTGTCGAATCAAAAGGCTTATATCTGCCGAAAGTTGGTTTACACCTTACAACTGAGGTTATATGATCACTATATACGGATATGTATAGTCAGGACCATGACTTAATTTATCTTTTTATGTCATTCTTGGTTGTGAACTGTGAAATTGTTTTCCGTCAATTATTACGAATATACTTACAATAAATATCTTTCCGTTGGCCTGAATATTAAATCATATCATCCGGAAGTGGAATCCTTCTAACCCCACACTTTCATTTTATGGTAAAGCAATTACATTGTGGTGAAAAGATAGAAAGAACTGTGCTGTATTTTATCTGATAACATTGATTAAAACTATACTGTAGTTGCTCCTTCGGCTAAAGGGAGTATCGTCTCTATCCTATCCATTAAGTTTTATAGATGGTCGACTGTAGTATAAGAGCTAAAATTTCGAATAAAATAACTTCGTAAATTGTAAAAAACAGTGAACGGAACAAACGTCATTTTTTTACATTCCAATGATCCAATTGTGTGATAGATTGTTAAATTGTTAACCACTTTCGTCAACTAAGGCTTTGTTCGCTCATTTTGACCAAGTTGGATTTTGTTCCATATGGTTTATAATTACTGTACATATAGGTTAATTATTTACCGAAAACAATGTACTCCTTGTTTTCAATAAAAACCATATTCAGTTAACTTGTATTTTGTTTTCATTACTTTATTTGATTCTTTGCAATAATAATTTCTGGGCGAATATGTCAGAGACAGTGCCTACATAGTTGAGGTGGATATGTTTGGTGATATTCAGACCAATAGATGTAATAAATTTTCGTTCAAAACGAGGATATTTTTATTAAAATAAAATAAGAAGAAACAAGAAAATTCTAAATGTATAGTGTACACCACATATACTGACATCAATCCGACTTGGAGTACCTGTCAGTAGAAGGTTGAATTGAAGAGAACAGAAAGAGAAACGGAGAGCAATTGTAATCACAACAGGAATGAGTATCATGAGCTTAGTAGACAACATGTGTGCACAACATCTTAGTTAACTGATAAAAAGACATAATATTCAACACATTGTTTTTTATTCTGAAAAACATTTGTTCATTCACACCAACGCATTAGCAAGATGAGTTTTACAGACTCTGGCTACTTATACATCAATAAATAGTATGGATGATAACTTCAAAAAATATTGAAGTAAAAAAATTAACAATGATGAATTATTAAAAAAGTAAAAAATTAGAATTGACCTCATAATTGCTCAATAGTTTCTATTGAATTCTGAAAATGTAATTTGATTAATGTAATGAATTGTGATAAACAACTATGTTAACTATGCTTATTTTATTTATTGAGTTTTCATTACTGTCCAAAATTATTCCATAAGAAATATGTAAAAGTCCTAATTTTCTTAAATACTATGGCATTGTGTTAATCCCTAGTGGATGCCAAATATTTGGAATTCATATGGAAATTCACTAGTATAGCCTGATTTTAGTTCTTTTTCATTTGATTAGCTACTAACTCTCAACAAATCTTTTATGTTCCGGTGTCTTTTCCCCTGATTATGGTAGTTTTATACGACTTATTTTGTGAATAAAAGAATGATATCTGTTGTAATCGAAAATTCAATGGCTATAGATGTCATTCTTGCTCACTGAGCTAATGAGCATACTTAAACAAACAATTCATCGTATCTTTAAAACTTTAAAACATTATATTCAAATGTTTATGTTTATTTCAGTTTCCTTGAGAAACAAGAAAGTTTTAATGATTTAAGAAGTTTAGTTTAATTTAAAATACATCTGAAAAATGTTCACAAAACATACATCATCAATGAAGCCCCTATCAAAACATCCCAACAAACCAACTGCCGTTTGTTCAATCTACCTGATTGTTTATTTCTTTTAGACCTGAAAATTATTTCAAATATTATCAATGAACTAAAATACAAGTGTAGAATTTAGGTTACTTTTAAACCAATAAAATACAGTGCTGATTGTCCGACCGTAATTTTGTCCGTTCTGTGGTTAACCACATGAAATTAGTAATGACATTACTAAAAATGTAACTAATGCACTTTATTTACTTATAAAATGGAAGAAAAAACATTTGATAAATTTTAAAATCATAGCTATATAATCTCAACTCACTTATATGAAGTTTTAATGATACTAAGTGGCAAATATGAAAATTGATAAGTTTAACTGTTTGGCTACCAAAACAATCTCCGTTAATATTCAGTTGCAAAATCAATTTACTAAAGTTAACAATTTAAAACAGTAAATTCATACCATAATCTACCATTCTTTAACTCATAGATGTGAATCAATATAGTCACAGTTTGTGTGAAAAGCTCTAAAATTACAAGAAGTTTCAATTACAAATCCCCGGTTTGTTAGTTTTCATCACAGGCTGACATCAATGCAACAGAATATATACATATGAATTCAGATTACATCTTGGGGCAACGATAAATGTAGTAAAACTCTTAAAAATTGGTCAATTATATTACTCAGAAAGGATTTACTTACTGAATAAATTAGTAATAAAGTTAACACTGTTTTGAATTATAAACGAAGTATCGAAGCTTAACGAACATCAGACAATAATTAGTTTTCTATCCAGCTAGAGTTCTAAATTTTCTTGAATAGATCAAGTTCGTATGCTGATGTAACAAGTTAACATATTTTCTGTTGTTAGATACAGAAATTTCACCATTTAATTCTATCAAAACTATACGTGACGAGTCAACTATTTATACTTTATTTTTGAAAAAAATGAATGTAACTTGGTCTGAGAAAAAAAATATTCCAAAAGCATTTTACCATCCACAACACACCATATGATCAAGCCAAATGTGAATGTATTACACGATAATCCAACAATAAAGAGCATGCAATCAAAATATTGTCCTCATGTAAAAATCTAATTTTGTCTTGATAACACTTCAAACAGACATAAATCTATATTTTCCAATATATCCCTATTTATAAGTTGACCCATTTAAATTAGTATTAGTTAACTATTTTATGTTAGTACAAAACAACTGTCTTCAAGCAGCTGATACAATTTTTATAAAGATTCTTTTGATTATTTTAGCCAGCAATGATCAATAAATGGATTGTGTTACAAGTTATTAAAGTTTATTAGCATACACTTAAGTTGATTTTAACGCGTTTGTAAAAGGTTTAGTTAGTCCAAAACTACAAACGCTATTACTATTTATTATTATGTAAACAACGGATAATATAAAAATGATTTTTAGTTATGGGCTGATATTAGCAGGAGGACTAATGACAGTTGTTCTATCTTAGTGCGTAACTTCTATGTAGTGCAAACTCTCAACTCTGAAGCCTTGTGTTTAACATCATGTTTTATGACTATTAAGTAAAGTTGTAGTACTTCACATTTCCAAATTTAGTCGTTTGAAAATCGCTAATGACTGACCAAAGGTTATAAATAAATGTAAGTGTAAAAGACATTAGAAGTAAGCTAATATACAGTAGTCACCAAGTTGAAAATTATCTTTATTCATAACACAATTATAACTTAATCAAAAGATCATCATGTTTATTTGGTTACTTCAAGCCTCTCAGCTGTTACCTTGCTACATTTCATCTGAGTGGTAAACGAATACAACTTCAAGATGATAGATCATGATAACCTTTTAATCTAGAAGATATAAAAATGCTTGAATGAAGGAAGAATTACTCAATGTTTTTGAGTACTGAAGAATACGTTCATCTGTGGCATATTCCAGAGACGTTTTACATAATTCGTACCCAAATACTGATAATACGTCCTTTAAAACTAGACGGTACAAAATGTCTCTTATGTTTTTTAATCAAAATTATCAAGGTAATAAGTATTGTATTTATTGTCTTTAGGTTTCCATATCTGAAGGTAGCAATATTTTGAGCCTTAGTATGTAAAATCTGCATAAGACGCACCAGTTTTCTGAATGCCTGTCAGTAAGATATTGTCTAATTCAGAAGTCATAGAAATGTTAGAACATTCAAGTTTGTTAATATAACCAATTTAAATGGACTTTAATACACAAAAACTAACAAGAACATTTCCCCACCGTTTTAAATATACTGTGGTATTATACTGCATACAGCTTTTCTCATACTATTCCAATACCGTATAAACTAATGGTTACCCTAGAAAGTTTATGATTGAATATATGATCACGAAGGTGAAAATAGGCGAAATACAAACGGTGAAGAAGAAATCCTTGTTCATGCGCCTACAATTCAGAGTGGATGCGGCTAGTGAAATATGAACTCAGAGATTATGCAGAACAATACAAAAAATATTTTACGCCGGAGAACTACGATTAAAGTGTCGAAGGTCAATTATCTTGGTGTTACCTTTACCTTTGATCTCTCTTAGTCTTCTCACATTTTACTGTTGTCGAAGAAAGTTTTCCGTCTGACTTACTACATAAAGAGACTGCACGCTCTTGGGATTATTCGTCATTTACTCTTACAATTGGTCAATTGTTGCATATTACCTATTATTCTTTACTGTTCTCCATTATTCTTTCCCTGGCTTTTGAGAAAAGACTTTGCTGTATTACGGAGAGTACTTAAGGCAATTCCAAAGGTGTGCGGTGAATCTTTTGAGGCCGTAATTAATATGGTTGCCTACAGACATCTAAAGTCATGCAAACTCCTGGCAGGTATTATCTTATCAGATACTAACTATCCCTTCACTGATATCTTTCTCCTTGTATATCTTCTGGTAGAACGAGATGTAATTATATTAAAATCCATGCACACGAACAAAAGTATAAAAGTTCTATAATACCTTACCTAGCAAATATACTCTGTGACGAACTGGTTGTTAGAGTTAACCTAGTCAATAACCTGAATTATTAACCTGTCTCTAATTTGGAAAGTTGTACAGTTTTTCGGAATTTTTAAAACCTTTTTCCTTTCCTTTTTTGTTGTTTTTTTTTCAAAAGAAACTTGTTGAAATACCTTGTGCTGAGAATTCTATATTGAACCAAAATATAATATTGAATAAAGCCATTAATAATGATAATTAGTATTTTCTAAGCGCCCAATCGTGACACCGAGGCTAAAAGGTGAATTACCTGGAATGACCACCTTATTTTGTATTTATCAGTTCGACTGTTCCTGCGGAGCCAGTTATACTTGTTGAAGTTCTGGGAATTTACATTTTCGTGCTCGTGAACACTTCCCAGCGGGGCTAAATACAGGTTTGATGAAGAAAGTGAACAGCTCGATTTTGACTCATTTAGTACAAACTGGTCATAGTGCCAGTATAAACCAATCTTTTTCAATTATTTATTAGGTCAATAATTTTTTGCCAAAACTTGTCAGACTTAAAGTGCTTCAAACGGCTGAAGCAGTAGCCATCCGGATGAAGAAACCGGAGGTATGAGTACAGAAGAAATTTCTCCAACCACTCCTCCCCTGGCCAACATCAAGGCCAATTAATCAATAATAATCTTGGCTACTGAATGACCTGACTTGACAATTGTACTTACAACTTTTCATAGTCAACTGTAATTGTCTCGGTTATCTTTATTCACCAATCTTTGTATTATTATTGCTATTATTATTATTATTGGTTAAACATCATTATTAATCTCCCCTATACATGATTCGTTCACTTCGCATTCATCCCTCCTTCTTACGTCTTACTAATTTTTAAATAAGATTAGTTACTAATTTTTCACACAATATAGCCTTCCACTAAACATTTGACCGAATTGTAATTTCACTACTATTTCTCTCACCCTATCCGACAACGTTTTTATTCTGATCATGGATCTTAAATTTCACTTCACATATATGCAGATTCAAGTTAACATTCTATATGAATCATATTAACAGTTTTATTGTATTTTATTTAACAATCCTAAATTCACATTCTTTAAACGATGTACTTTGCCCTTAACCTAGCCGTTTCTCGAATTATTAATTTGGATGTATAATTGTAGAACCTGAAGAGAATTTATCGAAAACAATATTCTTCGTTCAAATATTAGTCTTTTAATATGATGGCTATCTTTAAACGATTAATAATTGAATTCATGAGTCAATTGAAGCTAGACCACCATGGAAAACCTGGAAGCACTGGACAGCCGTTCGGTCCTAGTACAGTGGCGCCATTTCGTGGATTGGTTGAAGTTAGACATTAACACCATTGGATCCCGGCTCAGTGGTCTAGAGGTTAAGCGTTCGCGCGTGAGATCCATAGGTCCTGGGTTCGAATCTCGCGAGGTGTGGTCGTGGATGCTCAATGCTTAGGAATCCCATACTAGAACGAAACGGCCGTCTAGTGCTTACGGGTTTTTCATGGTGATCTAGTTTCCATTGACTCATGAATTTAACTATTAACTTATTATTATTAATATTCAGCAATACGAGTTTGTATAAGCTTTCATGCATCAATCCACTTTTTATATCAATTATTTCAAAAGTATTCATTTGAAAGAAAGTAAATCAGTGAACTGTTTATTTTTTTTTATAAAAAAAACAAGGTAACAACATAAACAACTTCCGTGTTTATGTTTATAATAGTTTTTTCTTTTAATGTTAAATGACAAACATACAAAATGAATCAAGCATATGTTTTATATTCAGTTATTCTTATTTTAATGATTTTACTTTTTCATTCATTTTACACAAATGAATAGTTAAACAAGAAAATGTTTGTTCTTTTTTTGTTTTTCTTTTTAGAAAAAAAATTGAGGTAAATTTGAATAATAATAACAATAACATTATTAATAATAATAGTAATAATAGTTAATTGTAGTTTATTTTCTAAATATTAAATGAATACTGTAAAACATATTTATGATTTAGAGTATGGTATTGTAATTCAAAATAGTATAATAGAGAATCTTTAATAAATCTAAGTTCATTATATTAGTTTATATGAGTTATTATAAGGGAATTAATAATTGATTGATGAAATTTTGAAAACATTTATGAAAAACTTTATTTATTTAGAAACAATATCATTAATACAGGTAGATATAATTAATAATGTTTTAAGTGAAATGATTTCATGATTGAACTTATAAAGTTAATTGTAAATAAAAATGTAAGGTGGATGGTAATGAAATCTAGGATGTAGGTTTCGTCGCACATAGCTACTGAATTGAGATAGCCATTGGATAGCCAAATAGATGACGCAATCTCGTTCTAAGAGAACGGTACTAGGTTTCGAATCATGCAGTGAACACTAAACCTAGTATGCAGGTATATCCAGTTGATGAGGTCCAAATAGGACGAAAGGTGGGTCCTGGATTGTACTATTAGCCACCATCATCTCTGCATTTAATGCTAGTGAGTGAAGGCAATATCGAGATAATCCGCACAGGATATACATATGCCAATATGAAACTGATCAATTACAATCCTAAACATCAATGAAAAGATTCAAACAACCAATACAAAAATGAATCTGGTTCAGACGTTAGATCAGACAGATAAGTGAAATATAGCCAGAAGAACATATTTGCTAAAAACGGAAAATTATTTGTATGGCACACAACCTTTCAAACAAGCACATGAATGCAAGAGGATAATATTATTTATTACTGTACTCACTAGGTTTCGATCTATTTCTACCTTCATACTGATAACTAATTTATCAGTACCAAATAATCGGATGTATAAAAAAGTAACATGTAATCTCCGTATAATCAAATACGTACATAGATGTTCACATTTAGTTGTCTAAAAAGGATTTTTCATAAGTAATTGACACTACAATCATCTTAGACTTCTGTTCCTCAACAGTATGATAATTGGTTTATTCTTAGAAGTGGTTGAAAACTAGGAATACTTCATAGATGTGACATAACTTTGGATACAGTTAAAAGATTTAGATGTGAAAATCGTTCTACTAGGTTAAAAACAATTACGCCTATTGATAGCTTTCAAAGTTCCTATTGATTAACATGATTTATAGTGATAATAATGTAAAGTAATAAACCAGTAACTAATCACTGACGTTTGGTGACAGCTACTCTACATCAAAATTAATAAAC
Organism: Schistosoma spindalis; assembly: GCA_946903255.1. Classification (NCBI taxonomy): domain Eukaryota; kingdom Metazoa; phylum Platyhelminthes; class Trematoda; order Strigeidida; family Schistosomatidae; genus Schistosoma; species Schistosoma spindalis. The sequence goes on along the minus strand of OX336417.1, from coordinate 23,002,792 downwards.
GTTCAAAATATGTGATGGCTAGGTAGTTGGGATGAATCCGTCTCACATTGAGACCTTATGATACCACAATCGATCCCGTATGTATTTGAGGCTGTGGAATTCTAATGCAACTCAAAGTAGGCCAAAATAATTATCTAACCCTTCTTAATCTTTAATAATAGCGTTTCAAGTGAACGGCACTGAGTTCGAGTCATGGAGTGAACATTAAACCTGGTATGCAAGTACATCCAGCTGACGAGATTCAAATAGGATGAAACGTGTGTCCTGGGTTCTACTATTAGCCACCATCATCTTTGTTTAGTCTGTACCAGATGTTTCCCAGTTGTGCAAATATTGTAATCAAACTATTTCCGATTTGTTTGATTAAGTAATTACAATTGTGAACTGTATACACTCTCATGCTATTAGAAAATTGTTACAAATTATTGTGATGCTAGATACTAGAAAAATTGGAAAGAACAATATCAATTCTAGACATATTTTCCTTTAGATTTATCTTTACAAATTCAAATATCTTACTTATGATAAGTGATAAATGTGGTTGTAGAAGCTGAGTTGTCAGAGAACTTTAATGAATAAATATGAATGGAAGACAGTAACTGTTAAAACGATTTTTCGAAATACCACTTTAAGTACTTACAATTCTAATGTATCTAAAAAACAATTTTCGTTGTAAAGTTGCACAGTTGGTGGTGAAAAGTTTTTAATGGAACAATGTTTATAATATTGAATAAAGCCATTATTATTATTATCATTTTTAACACTGATCCATTTGGTCTTAATAAAATTTGTCTGACGTTGTTCTTCAAAATTTAAAATTATGCCAGTTTGGCTATTCCTATCTGATTAAATGAAATCAAAAATAAAATTTTATTTAGTTTATTCATAATACAACACTGTTCAATGTTTAAAAACTATTTTTTTCCAAGTTATCTATATATTATTGATTGCTTACTTACTTACGCCTGTTACTCCCAGTGGAGCATAAGCCGCCGACCAGCATTCTTCAACCCACTCTGTCCTGGACCTTTCTTTCTAGTTCTATCCAATTGTTGTTCATTCTTCTCATGTCTATCTCCATTTCCCGGCGTAATGTGTTCTTTGGTCTTCCTCTTCTTCTTTGGCCTTGAAGATTCCATGTGTGGGCTTGCCTTGTGACACAGTTGAATGCTTTCCTCAATGTGTGTCCTATCCACTTCCAGCGCTTCTTCCTGATTTCTTCCTCCACTGGCATCTGGTTTGTACTCTCTCACAGCACGTTGTTGCTAATAGTGTCTGACCAACGGATCCGAAGTATTATGTGCAAACAGCTGTTAATAAACACTTGTGTCTTCTGGATGATGGCTTTCGTAGTTCTCCAAGTTCCCTCCCCATACAGTAGAACGGTTTTGACATTTGTAATGAAAATTTTGACTTTGGTGTTAGATGACAATTGTTTTGAGTTTCATATGTTCTTCAGTTGTAAATATGCTGCTCTTGCTTATCATTGATTACTGTTTACTAAAATAAAAACAATAAAGATTTGTTTTATTCTGATTTGTAACACATGCGGCGCTTTTGAAATACACATAATTATTGTGTTTCGAACTAAGACATGGTGAATGTTTAGAAATTTGTATTTTCTAAAATATTTGCATCTGATAAATATTATTTTTAAATTACGAGAAAGATCTGTTGACCACTTGGATGAATGATATATACATATAATGACAAATACAGAGTTCGTGACCTCTTAAGTTCAATTTACCAATTGTTTGCTGATTCCTAATGGCTTAAATTATATCTTAACGTTCAGCCTTTAGTTAAGTGAATCAAGGTGACATATTATTTTTTTTAATGAAATGAGGTCAGATTTATCAACATCAGAATTTTCTGAAATATTTACTTTTTGTAAAATAGTGATTACACTTTAATATATTTAAATTGTTACATGATTAAACATTTCTTCAATAGATTGACAAAATCATTTTACAATCTATTATTACATAACGCATTTGTATTAAATATTTAAAGAAAACAACATACCAAGTTAAATAAATCGATACACTATCGAAATAATCAATATGAGCGCTTTGGATATTAGTAGAATCAATGATTGGAATTGATAAAAAAGATTGATATATGATGGTCATTTATAGTTTATAACGTACAAAATGTAAGACATTATTTATACCTAAAATCAACTGCTAAAAAGTGATTAAACAACATATTTCAAAAAGAAATAAAGATTATTCGGAATAAATCAATCAAATCAAAGACATTTTTAATGATGTAAAACATTCCATCAACACTACAGGTTTTTCAAACAATGGTTAAGAGATTTAAGTGGTTTTCACTGATGGTGTAATGTTGACTGGCTCATGATCTTAATAAAAACTCTACAATCTCCAAAACCCTGTGCTGATATTTATCATGTGTACAATAGCGACTGGATTCGAGAGATAATTCTCGGAGTTCTGAAGAGAAGCCATTACCAATGGGGTTCAACCATGTCAAGTGTGGAGCAGTTACTCGTCGAAGACGGAAGATGGTCACGTAATATCGTAGAGGTTAGACATTAAACCCGTTGGATGCCGGCTCAGTTGTCTAGAGTCTAAGCGTTCAAACGAGCCTGAAGGTCCTAGGTTCAAGCCCTGCGTACGGGGCATGGATGCGCACTTCTGAGGAGTCTCATACTGGTACAAAACGGCCTCCCAGTGCTTTCAGATTTTCAACAGTGGTCTAACATTGATCGGTTTATGATCTCAATGAAAAATAACCTTAATGAAGATAATGAAAACTTTAATTGTAGTTATTACATGATTTTTAAGTAGTGCTGAACGTATCATAGAAGAATGTATGTATTAAAAAAAGATGAATTGACAATTGGTACCACATAAAAATGGATGAAACCATCTTGAAAATGGAGTAATTGTTGATTTCGTCTAAATTAATATAATATATCAGTACTATTAAACGGAGAGAGGTATGTTATAAAAATGGTTTTAATTTTATAGTTTACATTAAGTACCGATCTTAGATAACCATTAAGAACCAAGGTTTACATATATAACCTCAAGAAATTTTCGGTATTTCACAAATTTAATGTACTAATCAGTGCGGTTGTGGAATTAGTTGACGCTCATGAATTCAATAGAGATGAATATTATCACTTATTGAAACTAATTTGTTTGACTAAAACAAGCAGAATCAATATTGTAGAATTATAATATGAGCTTGTCATTTTTTTGTGATTTCTCATCAGCTACTTACAGTCTTTAAACATAATATTATTAATCATTAAAAATCAGCTGACATACCTTATGTTACAATGTCGAAGACGTTATCATTAGTGAAAATTACTGAAAGGGCTGTAAGTATGGCAGAATAATAGAGATTCTTTTGTTAAATAACGCGTACATTTATAGGTTAAATATCTGAATATTTCAGAATAAAAAGCAAGAACATAGAAACAGAATTATTTAGAAATGGAATATTAATATCATCGCTTCAAAACAACGTAGTAAATTTAAAGTCTTTTTGTTTATTAGTTGTCTTGTTGAACTTTCAGACATCAACATCATGGCTAGTCTCAAGTAAATGATGTACAAGCGAGTTACCGAAAATGTGTTATTGTCTTGGTCTGAGGTTTTATTAAATGTGTTCAGAGATAAGGATATTATCTGTAGTTTCTTTTTTTCCTATATATGTAGTTTGACACATACATGTAAACTGGTAGACACGATTTAAGATAAAATAAGGCGGGAATCTATCTAAAAGTGACTGTCTTAATAAGAGATTTCATTGATACAGAATGATCAGTTTGGGAGACGAATACTTCCTGATTATAGCCTTTAGTCTAAAATTAATTTTCCTAGCCGTTTCATTACTCTTCAAGCCGATTCTCAGGAAACTAGGCTTCTTCCCAATCTATTTCCTTTGTTTTGATCTCCTAATACTTGGTTAGGGTTTTTAAAAATAATGGTTATTACGGAAACAACATTCAGCCACGATATATTCCTCATAAAGAATATCTTCTGAAACAAATAAAAATTGTTCTAAGCAAAATTTTTTAGTGACTTATTTCAATCATATTTATCAATGAGATAAAATGGATGAAATAAACTAGTTTACATGTTGTTTTGGTTAAATACATTTAGTAGAATGATTAATTCTATCACTCAACCTTCATTGAATGTAAGAATTATGGTTTATCTCACAGGTCTGAATGCGCAATGTTTATACCGAACGGCTTGCTTTAGTTTGTTTAAATTTCTTGACAGTTGCTATTAGAATGGTTAAGAGGGTTTTGCTGTTTCAAGATATCAAATTCTAGTACTTCTAAATATTGTTTAGAGGTGTAGTGGTTACTTCAATAGATGTATTAAGTGATTGTGTGCTTTAGAAGTACAGTTAGCTTAAACAGTGTTCTGTATAATCTAAATTAATATTTTCATCATTTCGTTTATTTGTTTGATTTTGTATACCATCTGTGATTATTTGGTAGCGTCTCTGACTGTGAAGCTGAGTGACATGGGATCGAATCCGCCAGGGGGCACCAGTTTCCTTAAGATTGCAGGTACAATTTTCTGACGAGTGCCAAGTAGCACGAAACCTTGGTGTAGGGTTTCCTGTCGACTACCTCCAACAACCATCTAATATTACAAATATATTATATATTTGTGGTTTCAATGGTTTAAAATAAATTCGCTTGTAGGTGAATTCAGTTTCATAACCTTTCGAGATGGTGGAGAAGATTTGTACCTCAGGTGGATGATCTTGATGGAGTTTTGTTCTCTGAGTTGGATTTTGGCGCGTAATTCACTCACCCATTTGAGCAAATAGCATCTTGGCATTTTAGCTGATGTCAGTTCGTGACGAAAACCGTAAATGTAATTCCTAACCCTATTAATCAAGTGTGAATCATGATTTTAATTCCTCACACTGGTTTATAACCATCATTTGGTCCTATTTCTTAAGTGTACAAGTGTACAAAGTCACTTTGACGTCGCTTAAAGGTCGTTCATAAATTATAGTCTCACCGAAAGTTCACTGATAATAAATTAAAATTGATGAACACAGTGTTAACTCAGAAAAGAACAACTTTGTACAGATGAATGATTTATTAAAGCTGCTTTTAAAGACATTAGTTTATTATCTTACTCTTTCTCTCGCTATCAACACTAATACTTTCGATGATAAACAAGGTTTGAATATTATTCAAAAACGATCTTGACAAAAATAATTAACTGTTTATTCATGACGTCAAGCTTATGAATAAAAGAGAACAATAGTATTACAAGTAGGCTTTAGAATTATTTTATAACTGACTGCAGTGAGTTTCGAGATTTTGACCTCTTCGTTTAGTACACACTAAACAATATATATATAATTACAGAGTTCTTTGGTAAAATGTGACAAACTTACGTTCAATACTTTATTTGCAAATCCTCTATTAATTCTTACAAACTTCGTCGTTCCTTTATTGCCATAACAATTACTCTCTCTTCCTTTTCTCTTCTATTCGATCTCCTCAACCATCAGCTGCCAGGTATTCCACTTTTGACTTTTATTATATACTACTTATGTCGACATAAGTAGAATATACTATATTTATAGCCTAACAAGCGTTTGTGCCATCAAAATACAAATAACTGTTTAGAACGTTAGTGAATCTAATTACTAAGTTTCCTGACAAAACATGTCCAAATCAAACCCAACTTAAATAAATGTTAATAATGTTAGTCTTGAATGTATGTTAGTTAAATGTTTTGCGTAAATAACTGTGTGCTACCATGTAAAACCTGTTCAAAATTCCCAAGACAACATATATATATATATATATATATATATATATATATATATATATAATTCAAATGTTAAAGTCAAATATTTTTTGTTTGACAAGAGTCTCTTTGATGTGTTAAAACATAAGTGGAATGGAAGCTAATGAATTAATTCATTAATACTAAACGTCATATTTCACTGTAGAAATTTATCCTTACCAGTAGTCTCTATTAAAAATTAGATAGAAAACTAGATTCTTAAAAAATCGATTTTCTATCAAACGAATTGACGATACTAAGTGACAAATCATTTTAAACATGGAAATATCACTGTACATTATAAGAATTTAATTGAAGGCTAATCCTTTCGCAGACTGAAATGTCTAAAAATTTAACATATGATAATCAACTAATACATTTTAATATTTCATAATTACATGTTTTAAAAATTATCTCTAATTAAACCCCGAATTACATTTCTGTTTTTATTTGCTAGTATTATATTACCATTTACATTTGAAAAAATTCAATCGTTAACACATCTCGGTCCTACAGGAGGTCGGTTGCGGCCCGGATGGCGCAGTGATAGCGTCTCTGACTGTGAGGCAGGGTGACATAGGGTTGATCCTTTCAGGGAGCATCACTTCCTTTAAGATTACAGGCACACCATGCTGACGAGTTCCAAGTAGCACGAAATCTAGGTCCAGGGTTTCCTGCTGAATACCTCCAACCACCATCTTATTATATTACCATATTGGATGAAGAAATATATTTGTATAAAAATTCTCTTAGCCACTTTAGTGATCACATACTTCAAAAACAACTAAGTCAAGGTGAACAGAATAATCTGTAATGTGTCTGACTTAGGTTTTCAGTTAAACATGTGAGAAAGAAACTAGTTTGAGAACTATTTTTTTATATCAATATTACATTTATTTTATTAACTGTGTTTCTAGAATAGCAAAAGTTAGAGATATCTTTGGAAAGAGAATATCAACGTTATAAAGGGATGAAAAACTCAGAGTTGTACAAATATAAGCACTAGACAAAACCAATAAAATTTATCAGCAAAAGACTATATACATATATGTGTATAGGGCCGGTACTATAAAGCAACTATGTGAGCAGTTAATACTCAATATGATTAACATACAAAATATTTTATGGATGAAACAAACACTTTCAACTTTAAATGAATCAATCGAAATGAACATTTGTGATATAGTTATTCTGTTAAGATTAAATAGTAACAAAATTGTATACATAAATACATAAAAAACCATTGAAATATGACATCCAGCGAACGGGATCGTGGATGCACACTGCTGAGGAGTTCCATACTAGAATAAAATGGCCGTCCAGTGCTTCCAGGTTTTCAATGGTGGTCTAACATCAGTCGGTTCATGATCTCAATCAAAACTTAACAATCTCCGCAACCCCTAAACTGGTGATTATTGATTTAATTAAAAAGATGCTTATCTATTTAAAATCAAATAATACCAGGAAGTAATTCCAGATAATAAAGAATTATACTTTTTTTAAAAACAAACTATCATATATTCACTAAACTTATAAGAAGTACTATTTGTAAAATCCAGAAAAAAACTTCAAATGATATTTGTTTCATGTAACTTAATAATATTTCTTGATCGCTGTCAGGATTGATTTCCGATTAAATGTGTGACAGTTACATTTGATTTAGTAGATGAAAGTTGGGAAATAAAAAAGAAACAGATATTTCGCTAATGAACTAAAAAGATTATCATTAACTGGATTAAATTTATAATTAAACGAAAATAAATGAACTTAGCATTCCATTTTTTAATATTACGAACTTCACATTTTAACAAACAAGATTTCATTAACTGTGCTGTATACATTTCGAATATTTGTGCTTAATATGTAAGTTTAGGCAAGAAGTTAGTGAATGATTTGTGCTCTTTACTCAATATCCTGCTAATTAGTGCTTGGAAATACTTTTTAGGAAGTAAAATGCTCTTCTTCCATCAAAGTAGTAAACTGAAGGGAAATAAGTGAATTACTCATTTTACAATCGGTTGGTTTAAACTGATATCTAGTGTTTAACAAGTTTATGTATAGTACAAAAAAATGGTAACATAAAGTCTGAGAGCCAGGTTTATAAATATTAGTAATTACATTTCTAAGGATTATAACAATAATTTACTTGATAAGCTCCATAATTTACATAATAATTTTAAGAAATGATTCAGTCTTTATTTTCTGAATAATACTTTACTCTTACAGTCTTGTACATTTAAGGTGTTCAGTTTTATCTCTCTTATATATCTTCATAGTCAGGGGACAGATTTCGATGTAATTATATGTTAGTTTCTTTTTGAGAAATCAGTTGACCTCATAGTTAGGTGATTTACAATCATATTAGAATTGTTTTTAGATCAGAGACAAGTATAGATAGGAAGCAAACTGTGTTATTTGAGAAAAAAAGATAATGATTATATTCAATGGTAAAAGTCGGGCAACAGAGAGAACGTAAATAAAATAAAATAATAACAATCTTGATGATATTGGTGTTCATTCTAATAGTAGAATACGTGTTACATAGTCAATAAAATAAATACAACAGTTATTTACATAAAGAACTCTATGAAAGCAAGTTCTACATAACTTTATGAATATTCAAAAAACTAACTTTATGTTCAAGTCTATGAAGTAATAATAATCATTCGGAAATTCTGAATGATGAATGACTAACGTATTATCTAAAATATTGCAAAATACATTTAAAAGATGAAAATAAGTTTGCCCAATATACAAGTATGATTATTTTTAGCTTATGTATTTGATAAACCGGTCCCGTGAGTTCTTTCCAACTGATTATTTATGGTCCAACCCATTTAATAAAATGATGTTTTACATCAAACTATTCTGTGAAGCAATGGTTACAAGAAATTATTTACGTCACATTTAACAGCGTTAGTTGTTTCTAGTACATACTTAAAGGCTGGTCGGTATTTATCACTAATAATTGGCTGAGTAACTGTTATGGTTTTTGTGATGTTTATTTACAACTTTTACAGAACGACAAATAATAAGCTTCATTGATTTTGGAATTCGATCTGTGAGATAAACTAAGCAGACATTTTTGGGAAAAACAAACGTGTAATGAACATATATCGATGACAAGTAATAAAAGGATATAAAGGTTGCAAATAAAATAACAATAAATTTCAGTAATTTTGAATAAAACCTGATAGATAAAGTTCAATCAGGACTAAGGATTATGCAAACATATCTTTAGTTACCATTCAGTGACCAGTCCATCTAAGTGTCTCAATTTTACAATAGGTAAGTTATGTTTTGAATATTTCAGTGAAAACGTTTCAAAATGGGAAGTTGGGTAATGTGTGCTTGAATCTTAGCGGGGACATCAGTCCTCCCGAGATTTCAAGTAAACCTTGTTGTCTACTGTCAAATAGCACGAAATATACTTTCAGAATTTCCTGATAAATATCTCCAACTACTGAATCAATCAACAAGAATTATCGTAACTATATATTTATTTGAAAAATTGTATCTAGTTAAACGATGGTAATTAATTAATCATTGATGAGACGAAGGGAATGCTATAGTCTTCTTAAGTATATATTTCTTAAGTTAAAGCTGAAATTTTGGAATACAAAAATTAAGAATAGGATTCATAAGTTACTCCCATCGTATGTTATAAATTTCTAGATTTACTATACTGAAGTTAAATTAATACAGTGAGAACAAAATACAGAGTATATCAATAGATGATTTTATTCATAAAACATACGAAATCTCATAGTAGGACATTTAGTTATGATTATTGAATTGTGTTAGTTTCATGCTAATACTGATTGTTATTGATTGTTTTCATCACTAAAAATGTACGTGCATTCTACGCATTTGATGAGTCTTTGGCTCATGTTTTCCCATATTTTTCTCTTTTCTAATTTCTCATGCACATGTTATTTTACACACCCTCCTTACACAGAAAATATCCTAAAGTTAGATGTAACTAACTCCAATGCTATTGAATTACGTTGTAGAATTTAAGACAGAACGCCAACGGGATGCAATAAACTTGAAATTACACTCTTTTTTTCATTAGAAGATAACTGATTCACCAGTTATAAACAGCTTTGGTATCTAGTTCATGAAATGTTAACCCTCTTGAAAAGCACTGTCGAACAGCATAGAAAATTCAATTTGATACGTTATAAAATCAAATTACGAATGTGCATATAAAAGCCCAATGGGGGATAATTTAAGTATCTAATTAAATATTTCAAACATTTCAAAAAATGGTCGCTATCAACGTATAAACAGTTAATAATTTTGATCCATACATAGCAGAATGATTATAAAGAGTTCACATAGTAACTTTATTCCTCAAGAATTGAACTATGAATAAACTATTTCCATATGTCCTAAAAATATTCAGACTTTATGTTCAATAAAGTTATACATTTTGAATAAAGTATTATCGTGTCAATATCAGACTAGCTAGGTTATTATAAGTTTTATAAACTTGAGCAGTATAAAGGTAATTACATCATAAAAGCTGATTTCAAACAAAATTAGATATATAACCAAGATCGGAATAATTTTCAACAATTAAATTTCAAATTTTAATGGTTGAGATCTTGGGTCAATTGAAGCTAGACCACCTGGAAGCACTGGATGACCAACTCGACCTATTATGGGACTCCCCAGCAGCGGGCGTTTACGATCCCGCATGCAGGACTCGGACTCAGGATCTATCAGTCCCGCGCGTGAGCGCCTAACCACTAGGCCTCTAAGCCGGTCGGCATCCAATGGTGTTAATGTCTAACTCTAACTAATACACGAAGTTGCGCGACACATCCATCATTGTCTTCAGTGAGTTACTATCTCACAATAAAACAAAGTGAAAAACAATTAAAAATTTCAGCACCTTCTGAATGAAATCCTTTAACTAAGAAGCAGTTTTCTGGACAGAATAACAATACTACTTGTTTATATATATCATCGTTCTGTGAAAAATGCCTGATAATAAACAGTTTTACGTTAGCCGTTTACCGATGTAATTCAGAAAATCAATAATACAGATAATTAATAGACTTGATTAAGCATGAGAAAATTTATCCAAATAAACAAATATCTATTAAGTTGAAATAACTCTATTCATTGACAAAAATACGTAAGAGGAAGGTTATTTAATTTGCAAAAACGTATGTAGAGAAGCAGAAAAAATAATTGAATGAATAATTCCTTTTAAAAAAACAATGTTAAGTAAATAAATAAATAATTTTAATGGTTGAATTCATGAGTCAATTGAAACTAGACCACCATGGAAAACCTGGAAGCACTGGACGGACATTTTATTCTAGTATGGAACTCCTCAGCAGTGCGCACCCACGATCTCAGATAACGTATATTTATTGTGACGTTTTATGCACAGTTGAAGATAAGATCTCAAATTAAAATCTAACGTTTTCTAGAGGACTATTGCATATCATATAGTATCTAATTGTTCATTCGTGACAACTTGAAACCTTCATGTGATAATTATCTCATTGATATTAAATGAGCATTTTCTATTTCATCAGATGACTTGAAATAAAAGTCTAATACTTTTGGATAACAATGTCGCCGTTCATTAACGTTGTGCTACTAGATAATTCCGATATACGATCATCATTGTGTAATATTCAGCAGTCTTATATTTGAACGAAATATAGTGAATATGTCTTACTTGTGGGATGACAGGACTCACAATTCATTTTCTAATCGAGGGTATAATTGTAAGATCTGATGTTTTCATTTTTCTAAGCATACCAGCAAACTATGATGAATTAATTAACCGATTAATTGTCGAAAAATATAAATCTTATCATCAGTTCGCACTTTCTCTGTGGATCTTAGAGATCTTAGAGAGTCAAGTAAACAGTGGAGCGCTGAACAGTCATTTTGATACGAATTGAAACCGCTCAGAATTGAAAACTCAAGACAAAACTAAGGATCTTCAGGTCTCACGGAAAGCATATTGAATCTAGGATTGGAATTTAATGGTTTATTTTTGCAAATTACGTCAATTTGTAATACAAAATTATCGTTACCTAATTTGATCAGTGATAAATGTCTTCCACCTGACATAAATTTTTCAGGTGACAAGTCCCCACAAAACGTCAATAATTAACTTTTAGTTGTTGATTAGTGATAACTCTGCACCTGAAGCCAGTGCACACTGACAGTTCTCCTTTCACATCAAAATGGTCTCTATAGTCTGCACAAACATAAAACTGTTTGGGTTTCAAATTTCACTCTTCAAAAAGTTGATTATTTAATGACTTCATACAATGAAATTTAGTTGGATAAAAATTTTAATTGTAATCTCAAAAGATAAATCCCTTAGTTCATTTTGTATTGTTTGTCTGAATTTTTTATTAATGTTTAGGACTGCAGTTGATCAGTTTGTTATTGCAGTTTTAAGCATCAATAGAAATATTCAATTAACTGATGTAAAAATGAATTAAACCCAATCCGATTGCACAAGCTAGTGGCTGTTTGGACTCAGTAGATGAGTGGATAACACGATGGCGTTTAAAGCGAACGGTACTGTGTTCGAGTCACGTAGTGAACAACAACTCTGGTATGCAGCTTATGAGTCTCAAAATAAACGAAACGTGCGTCCTATATTCCACTGCTACCCGCCGTCCATATTTGCCTACAATACAACTTATTTGTTTAGTTTTTTGAGGTTTATTTAAAAAAAACATAATGATAAATTAGTGATTGGCATGATGATAGAATAGTTATGCATAAACATTCAGTATAGAATTATAATTTTATTTATCATAACAGTTTAGGCAGAAAATCAATCGAGAATAAATAAAAATCATAATATGCATAACGTAAGATAAGAGCGATAACACTTCGAAACTAAGTAAATGAAAATTGCATTAAAGCATCCACAGTTTCTCTTTTTATTAAGATACGATAGATACCGTGTGTTTAGCATAAAAATGTGTATATACGGAAATTTATTATTGTCATTAAGCTTCAATACTTCTTTAAAAATATCCCCAAGAACTGAAGCAATATTAAACATACTGTATTCACTCATCGTTCTTTTACATTTTCCAAGAAAACTTTAGGAGACAGATTATGTGACATATCCTGGTGGAATACTTGCGAGATTCACTAGCAGTTTCTGCATATTTTTGGAGCTTCTAGAATATGACTGTTATTCTTAAACTTATAGATAAACCTATAAATCTTCAAAATAAAGCTTCTTTGCTATATTTACCTTTTATTTTCCTGCTTGGGGTTTAAGTGTTAGGCAGTTCTTGAAATCAGAAGGTGGTTTGAATGTCAGTGTAAGTTTTTAAATACATGAGGTTTAACAATCGTCTAAGGGATGAAGTTAGAAGTTCCTCTTTAAGTTATGCCTTAAATCTAGTTTCAGTTTTAACAGATTTATCTTTGAAAGTTTTGGAGATAAGTTTACCGAACGGTGACTCAGCTAAGCAAATATGGAATGTGGATAACGGTGGAACACAGGAATCGCATTTCATACTATTTGGGACTCATCAGCTGGATGTACCTACCACATATACCAAAAGAGACTGATAAAATGATCAAACAACCAATGTAGATGACTCGACTAACAGTTTCAACAAAATGTTAATTTCCAAAAAGTTAATTACCCACAGTAAAGAAAATCAGTCCATTAAATTTTAGTTAAAACTTACTGAATGTTCGGGAAAAATGAAATTAAATAATGGGATCCTTGATGTCACTCAAAAATCATAAATCAAGTTAATAACATCAGTGATGTATTTTATTCTGAAGTAATGAACGGATTCAACATAGCGAAATAATTCAGACAAGCTCTTACAGAACAGTTTCGGACAGTAGTTATGGCTCAATCTAATTTCTCCAACGAGTCAATAAATCAGTGTTTAGAACGTAAAACTGATTCAATTTACAACACTGTCGCTACAGTTACAGGAGAAAAAAGGTAGAAAAACTCAAACAATGAGTCCAGTTGGCTACAAAAATTGGTGATCCCTTATCTAACCCACACGAAACTCTTGTCTGGCTTAAAAAAACATACTGACAGCCTGGACTCCGGAACTTCACGTCCCTGTATCTACTCAGAATCAGAATGAGGAGTGGGGCGGGAGGAAAGGAAAAATTTTCAAGATATTAACTCATTGTTAATTTTATTTGACATATATCTCATAGCATTTCTTGTGGAAGGTAGTTCAATTGTTTCTTATAATCGTTTAGTTGTAAATAACACGTAATTATGTTCTCTGTTAAATATTTTGCAGTTAGAAAATAAAATCATAGTCTAATTGGAGTCTGAACCATGGCAACAAAGGTCCCAAAACATACTAACTACCTAAAATGTTCTACAACGGACAATGTCAGGTTCTACTTTACTTGATCAAGTTTTTTTGTCACTAAAAACGGAAACTTTTATTAAGGATCAAATATAAACCCTTTTTAGTAACAGAAGTTTAATGCAATAATATTGTAAATACTGTGATTCACTGATGTCAAATGCTGCACAGTTTAATTTGTTCAAATCTGGCTATTATTAAATTTAAATAAAATACAAAAATTAGTGTATTCACGTATAGTTCTTGATTTATTTTTCCCTATAATAAATCCTCATCTGTTATCTTCACCTTTTTCGTTTCATTGAGTCATTATCAGTTTCCTTCCCAGCCATAACATTCATTGTGACATAACTGATCAAGTTGTTTCGAGATCACTTCTCGAAGTAAGAAGTTGCGACTAGTGGAGATTGGACTATGTTATGAGTGAAACAGATCGATAAGAAGCAGCACTCAATGATATTCACGTTACAGCATGAATTGACTGAAGTTGGGATTATATAAAATAGAACGATTAAGCGTTCTTCACAAGGTCTGAAGATTTTAGGTTAGTCCCTTGTGGGGTCATAAGTGCGCACTGCTGAGAATCCTCATATTAGGCCAAAATGGTTGTCCAGTATCATTAGACTCTCACTGGTACCTCAACTACGATCAATACATAAAGAATACTGCCTTAAAATTAAAATAATCCTCATAAACCCCTTAAGTCTGGAATAATGTTTCTAAACTGTGTTCATGTGTCAAATAAATAAATAATATGTCAGAAGTACTAATTAATCGAGGTACTAACCAACATATATACAAAAAACCTTTGAAAATTAGCACGTTCAAACAAAAAATAAACAGATTTGGTTTTAGTGCATAATATTATCATCGTCTATCATCAATGTTTTTCTTTATTTACATCTTATCATATCAATTAATTTACAACACAATACATTCACATCAGTCTTGTACATTCATTACAAATTTATAAGATCATTTGATATGTTAATAATTAATTCAGATGAATTCACGTTGATTATTCTCTTCCTAAAGGCGTCAAAAATTTAGGTCAATTTATAAAAATTTGTTTTTAATATAAATATTAAATCAATAAAGTCATGTGATAGATGATCTAGTGTGTTATTTTTCAGTTGCTTATATTTAATTGGTTCTATAAGATTTCTTAATGATTTATGTTGCTTTTTTTAGTTTGTTTATACATTTCTCTTTAATGTTCCTCATTATTTATTCTGAAATATTTTTTAAAAAAAAATGAAACAAGAGACCGATGGGTCCTGGGTTTGAATCTTGCAAGGCAAGATCGTGGATGAGCACTGCTGAAGACTCCCACGATAGGACGAAACGGTCGTCCAGTGCTTCTAGATTTTTCATGGTGGTCTAGCTTCAATTAACTCATTATCTCAACCAGTGAAAATAATGAAAAAAAATTGGTTAGCATAATTTCATATCCATTAACCAGTACATTTTTTTTATTATTAGTAGTATGAATATGTACTGTGAAAAAAAGGAATTTTAATGAACCCACTAAAAGTTCCTATTCTTATAAATAAATATAATTATCTAAGGTGACTGATATATATAGTTTACTGGACTTCTTAAAAAGAATAAAACTGACTGAAATGTAACAAATATCTTGTTTTATGATATTGACAAATTTATTTATATTACTAATTCACTCATATAAGAACAAGGAAATAATAAACACTAACCCGTAGCTTTGATATGAATCATATTGAATAACAACTCACAAAATGTTTAAGCAAGTTAACTTAATTAAGTTAAACGTATAGAAGTAGTTTTGAACTATTAAATCGACTATTGCCTTACTATTCAAAAATATCTTAAAATAAATGAAGTTACCAACAGATACTTAGATATGTCTGGTCCTGTTGAAGAGTTCTACTGATGGATGATAGTATTTTGAGAGATACTCATTAGTCAATATACTGTTTTCAATAGTTTTGGATCAATGAATGATTTGTACTAGTGAAATCATTGTTTGGTAGCTTAATTGCTCAACTTCAACTAGTGAATAGGTTGTTGGTAATTAGTTCTACCTAATCCGGTTTGTGCAGACGAGTAGCATAACCGGATGTTTGATACAAAGAAGGGTAAAAGAGTCTAAATTTAGTCAATGGGTTACATAAAAAGTCAGACAACAATTCTTGTAATTCCATACAACCTTAATTTCTATAAACAATAATAAGTGACTGAATATTGAGTTAGATAATCATCATATTTTAGGAATGAAGAAAGAATATTATATTTGTTCAAGATATATTCCTTTTTGGAGTTGTAAACAGTTAATTACAGAACAAAGCATAAAAGATCAGTAGTTCTAAGAGATTTTATTCTCACATTTTAAACATACAACTGTGAACTGACCTATCTGTGTTGGACAAACAGGCCCATTAAAATAATATTTAAAGATTATCCGTACTTACGAATTGACTATATTTTTATATATTTTATAGATTCTTATATTTTTAAGGTTGACTTATAAAAAAACGTAAATAAAAATTATTGAAATGGTCCCCACTTTTTTTCCTTCTGGTGATTGACTGGATTATGAAAACTTCTACTTCTCAAGAAAAACACGAAATATAATGGACAGTTTGCATGCAACTAGACAATTTGAGCTTTGCAGATGACTTAGCTCTTCTATCCCATACACATCAACAAATGCAAGTCAAGACAGACAGTATAGTAGAATCTTCTTCAGCAGTGGGCCTCAACATACACAAGGGAAAACGTGAGATCCTCAACACAACAAAGAGAATACCAAACCAATCACACTTGATGGAGAAACTCTAGAAGAGGTGAAAACTTTCACGTATCTTGTCAGCATAATCGATGAACCAGGGGAACTGATGCAGACGCAATGCGACGATTGGCAAAGCGAGAATAGCATTCTCACAGTTGAGGAACATATGGAACTCAAAACAACTGTCAACCAGTATCAAAGTCACAATGTCCAATACGAACGTTAAGACAGTTCTACCGTACGGAGATGAAACTTGGAGAACTACCACAGCCATCATGAAGAAGTTACAAGTATTTATAAACAATTGTCTACACAAAATACTTAATGTCCGTTGGCTGGATACTATCAGTAACAGCCTACTATGGGAGAGGACAAACCAGCCTTGAGCTGAGGAGGAAATTAAGAAAAGATGTTGGAAATGGATAGGACACACTTTGGGGAAATCATTAAACTACATGACGAGGTAATCGCTAGCTTGATATCTTGAAGGCGAAAGAACAAGATGCAGACGAAGGAATTCATTACATCGGGAATTGAAGCTGAACATTAAGGGAATAAGTAGGACTTGGCAGCAACTGATACGAAGAGCCTAGTACAGAGTTGGTTGGAGACTGCTTGTTAGTGGCCTATGTTTCATGAGGGAGTTACATGCGTAAGTAATTGAGATCATGATCTGATCAATCTTAGACCAACATTGAAAACCTGGAAGTAATGAACGGCCATTTCATCGTTGTATGACACTCTTCAACATTGCGCATCCACTATGCTGCAGGCGGGTCTGTGAACCAGGATCTTTGGTCTTGCGCAAATGCTTAACCTATAGACCACTGAACCGGCATCCAACAATATTAATGTCTAACCGCAATCAATCTACGACATTGTTAGAACAGCGATCGAACACAAAAGGATCATGGATATGCACTGCTGACGAGTCCCGCACTGGGACGAAAAGGCTGTCCGGTGCTTCCAGTTTTTCAGTGGTGGTATAACATTGATCAGTTCACGATCTCGATGAAACTTAAATATCTCCACAACCTTATTCTGAAAATTAATTATTGTTGAGTACCCAAATGAGTTCCAAATTAGATTGTCTTTACACATAACAGAGCAAATACATTTTATATATTGGGCAGAAGGTTAAAGTCACTTTTGTAATAGAATAATGACTTAATTCTAGTCAAAGAAAAAGATTACGTAGTCGGTTGAACAGGTATTAACAGCTATTTTTTTAAAAAAAACTTGGGGACAGTTTTCGTTAATTTTCTTCAATCAGATTCAGTCAAATTTCTTTCACTTAGCCATGTATTTGCATGTAGGAAGTTAAAGTCAAAAGCATTTTAGATAAAATTACGCTTGAAAATTTATTTGTTGCTACATTCTCTCTTCATAGTTTAAAAAAGTAGTTTGTCACCTCTGATTCGAGAGCATTCCACAGTTTTATAACGTAAATAAGAAGTAACTAAATTATTATGTAGAATTTATCGTTCGCATTCGATCAAAGATGAAATACAACTTATCTAACTTAATTCCACCTAATAAGTAAACTATGAACATGATGTTTTGATCAACAAAATTAGTCAGAGATGGTCACATGGTGTAAGTTTTTTTCTTTCAAAATATATAGTCTACTTAAATCAGTAAATAATACAAGATCATAATATTTTATTCTAGACATTATTTGATACCAGTAAGTTGTTGAGTTGTAATGCAACACTGTGGACTTATAATTTCAGTCAGTTTTCGAATATTTTATGGGACAAGAATAACTAGTTAGTCATGGTTTCAGAACATTTTGGATTTCGTTTTTTGTCAAGTCTGAGGTGATAACAAAATATTTACACAGTATTGTATACTTTCTGCTAGTGTTTGAGATCATTTAAACTGTTAATACGATAACTACTAGGCAATATAATGAAAGGGTTTCTCATTAAATTAAACAGCAACCGAATAAATCTAAATACTTAAATGTATGTATTTAATCATCCAAAAAAAGTATTCAACGTATAGAATTTCTTTAACTAATTTTTTATTTATACTATTAATTTATTGGAGGTAAACAAAAGAAAACCATGGACCTGGGTTTCGTGTTTGCTGGTACTCGTCAGCAATGCACTTATGTACTGGTAATTTATGTTTATGCTTCGTTCTGCTAAAAGTATTTTTGTTGTCCCAGTCATTTGTGTATTGTTCTAACTTGATTAAATTGTAAACTAGTTTAAGGTCACAAATAAATCGAGGAGATAATTCATTGGTTTATTGATATTGTTATTTTAAATGCCATCTTGTTTAGTGAGCTCACATAAAGCCATTTAAACCTGTGTGATTACAGATTAGGCTGGAACAAAGTGATAAACAAATTTTCGATGACCAGATCTTAATTATAAATGGAATACTAAATTTCTATAAGTAAAATATATATAAAAATGAATGGTGACTGGCAGTGGAATTTCGGACGCGCGTTTCTCCCTATTCGGGACTCGTCAGCTGGGCGCACCTGGATCCCATAGCAGATTTTTAGTCCAGGACTCAAGTCCAGTATAGTTCACTTCATAGAACGAAACTCACGTCCTGAATCACATCACTGACTACCGTCCACTTGTTATTTAAGGTAATATCGAGGCAATCCTCACAGGATGCACGTATACCAATAAAAGACTGATCAATAAGAGTCCTAAGCGTCAATGGGAAGATTCAAAAAGCCAATACAAAAAAGTATATATATATGATTGATGATTAGTGACGTATGCAAATACATATTGATCTACTTATCGACAGTGTGCATATTAATGTGTAAAAATGGGTCAACTAACCAGATGAAATAACAGTACATCAGACAGGGACAGACAGCAATATCAGTTTGGTGCATATTGTGAAGTGTCCTAATTTGATCAGTAAAAAACATAAATATCTACACTTAATATTAACGAAACAAATGTTTAATAAAATATAGATTTATTATCAGTTTTACAGTAGTTTATTTCTATGTATGCCACTCGACAGATTTTGATGTTATAATGTCTTTTACAATCTTCTGATTACTATTGTTAGTATGGCTGTTTTATTAGACTGAGGAAAAACCGCTGTCTCTTACTTGTTCACTGATGCGAGATTGAGATGATCAAATGCAATGAAGAAAATGAGACTGTTAAACAAAGATTTATTTATGTATCAAATACTGATTCAATACTTATCAAAGTATATAAGGTATTATATCAATTTAAATGTTCTGTCAATAGATAAACATGAATTTATTAAATTATCAGTAATTAACATTAATTAGTTACTATTTATTAGTTTAACGTAAATTTAGGACATACAAAATCAATAAATTAGCCACACTAACTAATCTATTACACTACATTATTGAGTTTCAGATTTGGCTTCTTCAGAATTTCAAGTCACTTAATGTGTCATGTATTGTATATCGGTATTGGATATTTGTGATAAGAAAAATTTGCATAAAGCAGTCCAGTTTAAAATGTAAAGTGAAATGTAAGCATTTGACAAAGTTTATCTCACCACAAATATTATGAAACTGCCTTTTATTTATACAGTATACTTCATACAGTTATCACCTGAATGTCAGATACATCACCATAACTAGAATTCAATAACTCATGAATAATTGACAGCCCTTTAAAGTTAAAACCACACGAAACCAAAACGGTTCTAGAAAATCATTAATTAAATGATACCCATCCCAGATTTATTAACGATCGGTGTATGCATTCCTAAGAGTCTATATGGTATGCTAAAAAGTAGACGAAACGAAAAGAAAGAATATAACCTGTCATTCACTTTATCATCTGAATACTTATTTTCATCATTTTATTTTCAGTACTAAGTCTTTTTTTGCTGTGACAGCATTAAAGCGTTTTCTACCACTAAAAATAAACAACAAAAACAATCGTCCATTACATCAGCCATCATTCAGTGTTAAATAGAAATGGATGTGCTACAGTGGACAGTAAAAAAATACTGAACTGACAGTTTCAAAAACTCAATATAAATAAAAATATCGTCATGAATTAACAGCTCAATCGAAAACGAATATTCTATGGTTCCCTAGAAATATGTATTTTTAGCTGTAAGTTGAAATTATTTATTAAAGTTTCCATTATGAATTTTATGTAGAGAAAAAGCTTTGTCATTTTATATGAACAACAAGACCTTTCGTTGGTTATTTTGTCCAGTTTGCCTCTTTTCTATCAAAATACTTACAAAATTATTCTTGATGCCACTTGAAGAATCCCGTGCAGGATTCTTTATTAAGCTATAGAAATTTAATTCGACCATACTAATTACAGATTTTCAAAAAAACTATCCTCATCCAATAATCAAATACGTCTATCAGTACGTGGATTTGTGGAGATTGTAGTATTTTTAAAGTTGAATTGATGAGTTAGTCTAAGATGGACCATATTGTAAACCTATAAGCACTAGATGACGGTTTCGTCCCATTAGGGGACTCCTCATCAGTTAGACATTAACACTGTTGGATGACGGCTCAGTGGTCTAGGGGTTAAGTGTTCGCACGTGAGACAGAAGAACGGTTCGAGTCCCACGCGTACGGTCGTAGATGTTAGCTGCTCATTGTTACTTTATCAACAAAATTTATGTAGAATTCGATCAATCAGTTGATTGCAAGTATAAATATAAAATGTTTGATCAAGATATAACAGCGGGTTATTTGAATCATTAAAATATAATATCATTCTACAAGACCGATAGGAATAAAATCATTTTCCCGAGCGAACAGTATCATTCAATAAATACTATTTTGAATTCTTGAAATTTATTTACAAATTCCGAGGAATTTTCTCATTTGTGTTTATGTACCGGACTTCGTAGTGCCCACATTGTGCCATGAGCAAGTTTCGAAATGTCATTAACTTAGATGGTTGGAAGTTGCAATTTAAAATGTCATAAAATTGTATGAGAAATTTGTGTGCATAATAACAGTAGTGTGGGACCGAATGGTCATCAGAATAATCCTTGGTGTTGTGTTTATTTCAGACATATTGAGTTTTACCAAATTCTAAAGTTAACTTTAGAGACTGTGTGTAGTTTGTTAATTTTGTTTTATTTTGCAAACTTCTGAATTCGGTAATTAATGGGAAAAATTTAGAATGACTTAAGATTTCCATAAATTAAAAAAATGAAGAGCCATTTGATTAATCCTTAAATAGCTCATAATGTTTTACTTATATATTCCTTTAGTGCTGATCGAATGCAATTGACACTAGCTATTTTTTAATGACCGATCAATTATGCACATCTTAGTCCGATTTTAGATCAATGGAGATCAGTGGTAACGCCTCATACATTAAAGCAAGGTAAAACGGATTTGATTTCCATAGAGAACTTCAATTCACTCAAGATCTCAGTTATTTCTTGTTGATGAATTTCTCCATTATTCTAACATCATAAAATAACACACGGTTTATTCTTGGACTAGTGGTTACAATGCAACAAACAGCATTAATGGACTAGACAAATATGATATCGGTCACTGTTCAATGTTTATGAAAGTGAACAAAAGTGATTGTTAATATGATTTAAATAGTACATGAATAAAGTGGCTAATATGCAAAGACATTCATAGTAGAAGAAGGTTGAAATTATCCGAAATGTCCTGAATGTCCAGTGTATCGCTTTCAGCACTTTCAAGCATTCGTCAACTGATTTATTGGGCGGGCGCTGCATATGAGAGTATGATTTCCAAAAACAATTTCATTTTAAACGACTGAGGTTACCTAAAACCGCTATTTATGGACATCCTATTGTGGTGCAAATGAAATGTCGGATAAAAAGCACACACATAACAAAAGGTATAACTTTAAAAGAAATGTTTAGTAAAGAGTAGACTCCGATATGAAGCACACAACAACAAACGAACAGAAAATTGACTGAAAGTGCTAGATTTGGCACACTATTTGGCACTGAAAATGTTGTGGATAACCTCGTCAATAAATGAAAGAGTTGCTACATTTCGTTAGGGAATTAATATATTACGAAATATAATATAAGGGAAGAAAGAAACTTGGTAAGTCAAATATTAATGGCGGTCACTTAAATATATAGACTATTGTAGTTATGCGACAACAAAAAGCAAATAAAAAATTCAAAAAACCATTCACACAAAGGACAGCATGATAAGTCATTTGGAACCTTCTCTAGTATTGGCTATTTTGATGAACAAGGTAAGGAAAATGGTTGTGCAAGTTTCTTATGAATACTGAGGCCAAATTTGTTTAAGTAAATGCTAATGGCTTCAGTTATATTTAAAGATTAATTAAACTTAGTGGAATTCGGTGGATGATTTTAAAGGCTATGTTTACGTCTACTCGATGTCTTGAATCAATTAGGTGAGCAAGTATAGGGCTGTTGATCAAACATAACCAAGTAGGATAACGTTCGAAAAATTTTCGATAGACTTTCTCAATTGTTTCACCTATGTGAATGGCCTCACAGAAGCCAGACTATTTCTGCAGAGATCTTTTTGTCTATTGCATTATCAACTTACTCATAATCTCTTTTAAAAAGCGTAACTCCGTTTTTTATAGTCTGTTATCTCAGAAAGCGTCCTCACAGCGGTTCATAATGCTCGTTGATAAATCTTGATTAATTTGTATTTATGAAAACTTTTAGATTTGTAATATTCTCATCTAACAAACCAACACATGAATTTTTATCAATCTCATTATTATTGTTCAGCATTTCGTTCGTGAAAACCCTTGTTGAAATACTAGTGGAAAAGATCTATTTCCCCTTTTATTTCATATTTTAAGGAGTGTCTAAATGAGATATTTTGGTTTAGAGTTTAATCAATTTCGTGTCGTTTTCTATCAGTTTCCTCTAAAGTGTTTTTATCGTTTATCTTGTTTTATGTGTAGTATATGATGCTTAAATTTATTTACAAATGATGAAAAAAAGAACCAGTAGGACAGATATATCTATCAGAATAGAAAACTAATGAGTTTTCATGAAAAAAATTATCCTTATTTTAATTAGATAATCATGTGATAGAGATTTTAATTGTTAATGTTTATATCCTTACTAAATCATTTCTTCGCACCAGTACTTACAAACATACATCCATTCTAATTGTTTCTATTCATATACATACAAAATTTAATAAAGAACATAGTTATTCACAATAAATCCAATCTGTCATTGTGGAATAAGAAGAGTATAAACAAACAAACAAACGAAAGTTTAAACAAAAGTTTCCGTTTACGTATTATGTTTGTCCTATCAAAATACTTTTGTATTTGATAAAATCATTCCACGATATAAAATACTTAACCCTAGACAATTCTAGGTGTGATTTTTTGTTATGAAAGCATCAATGTTGACAAAAATACATAAAAATATCATTTGATGAACTGTTATTTAAAATGATGTGGTTATATCTGAGTAGAAACAAGAAACCTGGGATATTTGAGTATATAGAAGCTGATAAGTATCAACTAAAATAAAGTATAAGAAGTGAGGTTAACTGAATATTCGTTTACATCTGAAATATAAATGATGAATCTTGTTATTATATCTGCAGTCCTACATGTTATATCAATAACAATATATGAATATGAATTTTAGAAGATATTTAGTTGTATGTTTACCTTTAACCAACTAAATAATGCATTAGTTGTGAAATATTTACAACAAATGAAGGAAACATTAATCTTGATTTGCAGTTGTATTGCAATTATTCACGTTAGTTTGACTAAGTTATCCTTTTAATACATTTATCATTTTATGTTCACCACTTGTGGGGTAATCAGAATTCTAAATGTTAAAGAAAAATTGGTAAATTTTCGTAAGACAAGTATCAACTTAATGCTGTGACTCCATCTGAAAAGAAACACCGTTGCAGTAGTAACCGACTATTACTTTAAGCTTATATTTCATTGAGATTAAACAGTGTGCATATATTGTTTTCTTACTGATTGGTTAGGGAATTGATCATCAAGCTGTAGAACAGGTATAATATTAACAATTATCGTTAACTTCAATAAATCTATTATTTTGTGCAACCCTTCATCCATTGCCTGAGGTTGATATCTGTCACACTATTGACACAGATTGAACTCCATTGGTCACGGCTTCTCATTAGAACTCCAGGAGTTACACGGTTGATTTCAGTATGAGAATTTGTGGAGATTGTAGTATTTTCATGTGCCCACTAGTGACTAGTTTCCAGATGTAACTCATGAAGTTCTAGTGATAAGTCATTTCCATGTTGGATGAAGACGGTTATCCACCTCAGACACTGGATGAAGAGTTGCGCAAGATCATGAACTGATTGAAGTCAGGCACCATTGTACGTCGGCACAGTGGTCTAGAGGTTAAACATTCGCGCGCGAGACCGAAGGTCCTAGGTTCGAGTCCTGCAGAGGGATCGTGGGTGCACGTAAATGAAAAGTCAGTGCTAGGACAAAATGACCACTCAGTGCTTCCAGGTTTTCATTGGTGGTCTAGCATAGATCGACTCTTGATTTCTACAAATTTTCATACTGATAATTACCATTAAGTTCGAGTAAACGAAGTGGCTTTTACGTACCATAGCGGGTTTTGATTATTTTGATCTCATCATAGGAAAACACACGTGAAAGACAACACTTTATATTTTTAGACACTAAAGTCACTGTTGTCCAGTATCACTAAACAAGATCCAGATTGACTTAGTTCTTTTCCCGTATTTATTTATTTTTGACTGTGAATGAATTCACCTTGGATCTCATAAAATACTTGACTTTTATCAATAATGGTCAAGTATAATAAAAATAAGTGACTTTAAAACAGACTGTAGACATTAATAAGTAGACATCTAATGATTAAGTGTTTTATAAACCATCTTACATGTTACATCTAACTGATGGAATAATAAATTACTTCACCTTAATATCACCTACAAAACACTTTGAAAATATTATACTTCGAAAAATTTATTACTTTCTCCCTGAACAGCGGTCACTGTTTATGTAATATTATTAATAAAATCTACATAATTCTAGTCGATACATTAAAAAATTGATAAATACATCAATTACTTAAAACATTTCAGTACAATTTAACTACATGTTATTACACCTAATCTGATAGTCATTTTCTTTTTCTCACTTAAAAGTATTAAGAAATAAAAGCTTGAAAGTTAGACGAATGCTCATTTATCAACTAGTTCTTAGTTATTTACTTAAATAACCGCTTATTTCAAACTAATCAATACTTATCTATAATATGATATTCAATTATAATATATTATACTAAAAGACTAGTATTTGAACGAAGAATATTCTTTTCGATAAATTCTCTTCAGGTTCTACAATTATATATCCAAATTAATAATCCGAAAAATGGCCAGTTTAAGGGTAAAGTACATAGTTTAAAGCATGTGAATTTAGGATTGTGGTAAATAAAATACAATAAAATTGTGCATGTTGTTATGACTCATAAAGAATGTTAACTTGAATCTTACCTATTTGATCGAATGGCAATTGCACTATTATTTTTCTCACCCTACTTGACCCATATTTATTCTGATCATAGATCTTAAAATCTCACTGAACATAAACTCAGATTCAAGTTAACATTCTTTATGAGTCATAACAACATGCACAATTTTATTGTATTTTATTTACCACAATCCTAAATTCACATGCTTTAAACTATGTACTTTACCCTTAAACTGGCCATTTTTCGGATTATTAATTTGGATATATAATTGTAGAACCTGAAGAGAATTTATCGAAAAGAATATTCTTCGTTCAAATACTAGTCTTTTAATATGACTGGGATATTTAAACGATTAAAATATATTATACATTTTGCATATTATATGTTTTGATCAAATTTATGTTGTAAATAGATAATTCAGTGACATCATTCAGATACATTTTACATTCATTGAAATTGATTGTCATATACATACGTAAATGACAATAAAAGTACATTGTATTAATTCTATTTTTATAATATTCAATATATCTTTAATGTTAGCTAATTATGGTATCAACATGTAACAAGTTTTTTTATCATATTCTCTTTACCTATAGTCTATTAGAAAATTCAATTTATTTAATATTTATATGGAAATATAAATTGAATTTATTCACTTCTTTATTTATATAGATCAAACTGTAACATATATACAATGTAATATATATCATTCTAAGCAGATATGATACATGACAGTAAGATTAGTATTAAAAAAAGAAATACTAAATTAGATGCACCTAAAATATAAAGTAATCAAAATCATCCAGATCATATTGATTTTACGACTCAAAAAAAAGGTATATAATTCGATTATTCTGAAGAATCATAATCATATTTTACAAATCCTTAGTTATATATCATAGAAACATCAAGTTTTTCAAGAATTAAAAAAATCTAAAATGATAATTTTGTAATGGATCATTAAAATATTAATTACTTATTAATATTATAATCGGTTAGTGTACCAATAATTGACAAACTAACACTTCAATCTCAATTAATCTCCTAAATTCTATTTTATAAAACAAAAGTATAGTGAAATAAACTCTTCATATTGATTTCTATAGATGAATACTGAATTTACATATTCAATTTTGAATGTATCATTGATTTTTTTTTCTATTCATCAGGAATACATTGAGAGGTTAATTTGATTGTATACAGTTGGATATGAATTATCTATTCAGAATTGTTACACATGTATTGTATTTTAAAAAGCAAAGTTTGTATCACACTATTTTTGATATCAAGCATTATATGAGTGGATAACAATAAAGATATTTCATCGTTATTGAAATATGAATAAAAAGAGGGAAAAAAAGCAAATGATAAAAAATTATCATGAATTAAATCGATCAATAAACTGATATACTATAAAATGTATATGCAGTTAATGTTTTAATGTTTCATATGAAACAGACCGTTTTGCATAACATTAATTACTATGGTTACTAACAATTGAAGTACATATTTTGGCGTGCCAACTACCTTAAACTACCCAGAATATATAACTAGTGGTTGATAATAATTAGATAGTAGATTAGTGGTATTTCATTGTAACAGAATTGCATCCTGTAATCAGGTATAAACATCATCTATAACCGGATTGACTGAAGTGAGATTTGTACACCATTGGATATTGAATCACTAGTCTTGAGCTGAAGCGTTCTCGCGTGAGACAAAAGATCCTAGGTCCAGCTTTCTATCACGGGGTCATAGATGTCCCTGGTTAGAGCTCCCACATCAGGATGAAATAGTTGCCTAGTATTATCAGGTTTCCAACGGTTGTTTAATTTAAATCGGATCCTGATCACCATAAAATATCAATAAAATGTTAGAACACGAAGAATTTTATGTCAGCATACAGGTAGGCAGTTTTTAAGTGTGACATAGTCAAGGCTAATATACAAATGACAGCGGAGTTAGAAATATAAAGTTAAAAATTTTCACTGAAACTTTGTGTCATAAAATCAATATTATGTGATGAGTGACTGTGTCATGTTGACCATTTTACAGATAGAATTCGGTGCTTGTTTGTGATTATCTTCTCAATAGATGCCAACCTCCATAAAACCCTTAATTATTCTTCCGAATATCAGTAAAAGTTATATTTATGAGCAAATAAATTGTTTATCTACCTTTTGAATAACGTACAACAAATTACAATTGGGCCATGTCATTATTACTAATACAGACATACATTCTGTGTGATTTAACAGGTGAATGTTGTATTGTCATAGTGAATACCAATAAACTAACGGTTTTTTTTCACTTGATCACTTCAGTACAAAAAGACCATAAAATTATAAATTCTACTGAGTAAATTAACTGCATAGACATTCTTTACAGATAGCTTTATACAAGAATATTAGATGGCAATGAGCTAGATATTTAGCATTTAAGTGTTATATTTCAGAATGTTTACAAATTTTGACTAAACTTAATTTGTCTATCATGATACAATTTCTTCGACAGAATTCCTTAATCACTACAGCTGACTTGATCTTAGTGACTCCTTATTAAACAATTAATGAGAGTATTTGAGTTTACTATATTGATGAAAAGTAGACAAAATATTAATAACCGGTTATTAAAAAGATATTAATTTGTGAAGTGAGACTATATTTAGTATTTCTTACTTTCATATTTCTATTTATTTAGTCGATTGTTTGGTTTTAAATTTCATGCGTTTAATTTCACTTCCGAATTAACTAAAATAAACAATTAAATAGCATACTATAATCAATTATATGAAGAACTTACCTATTTACGCCTATTACCCCTCATTGAGGAGCACAGGCTGACAATCAACATTCTTCATCCATCTCGGTCATGGACAATCTTTTCCAATCATTTTCAGTTGCTATTCACCACTTTAATGTCTGCTTTAAAATCCCGGTGTAGTGTGTTCTCTGGCCTTCCTCTTTTTCATTTATCATTCAAGCTAGCGATTACCTCGTCATGTAGTTTAATGATTTCCCCAAAGTGTGTCCTATCCATTTCCAACATCTTTTCTTAATTTCCTCCTCAGCTCAAAGCTGGTTTGTCCTCTCCCATAGTAGGCTGTTACTGATAGTATCCAGCCAACGGACATTAAGTATTTTGTGTAGACAATTGTTTATAAATACTTGTAACTTCTTCATGATGGCTGTGGTAGTTCTCCAAGTTTCATCTCCGTACGGTAGAACTGTCTTAACGTTCGTATTGAACAGTGTGACTTTGATACTGGTTGACAGTTGTTTTGAGTTCCATATGTTCCTCAACTGTGAGAATGCTATTCTCGCTTTGCCAATCGTCGCATTGCGTCT
This sequence comes from Schistosoma spindalis, assembly GCA_946903255.1. Taxonomy (NCBI): domain Eukaryota; kingdom Metazoa; phylum Platyhelminthes; class Trematoda; order Strigeidida; family Schistosomatidae; genus Schistosoma; species Schistosoma spindalis. Next base: position 22,973,055 of record OX336417.1, on the reverse strand, counting down.
GCATCAGTTCCCCTGGTTCATCGATTATGCTGACCAGATACGTGAAAGTTTTCACCTCTTCTAGAGTTTCTCCATCAAGTGTGATTGGTTTGGTGTTCTCTTTGTTGTGTTGAGGATCTCACGTTTTCCCTTGTGTATGTTGAGGCCCACTGCTGAAGAAGATTCTACTATACTGTCTGTCTTGACTTGCATTTGTTGATGTGTATGGGATAGAAGAGCTAAGTCATCTGCAAAGCTCAAATTGTCTAGTTGCATGCAAACTGTCCATTATATTTCGTGTTTTTCTTGAGAAGTAGAAGTTTTCATAATCCAGTCAATCACCAGAAGGAAAAAAAGTGGGGACCATTTCAATAATTTTTATTTACGTTTTTTTATAAGTCAACCTTAAAAATATAAGAATCTATAAAATATATAAAAATATAGTCAATTCGTAAGTACGGATAATCTTTAAATATTATTTTAATGGGCCTGTTTGTCCAACACAGATAGGTCAGTTCACAGTTGTATGTTTAAAATGTGAGAATAAAATCTCTTAGAACTACTGATCTTTTATGCTTTGTTCTGTAATTAACTGTTTACAACTCCAAAAGGGAATATATCTTGAACAAATATAATATTCTTTCTTCATTCCTAAAATGCGTAAGGAAATCATCATCTTCGTTCATAGTTAGCTTCAAGCATCGATAACGAGTATTAAACAGTGACGAGTTATCGTCAAAATGTTGGCTTAATGTTTGAACTGTGTCTGCAAAAGATCGGTCACGTGGGTTCAAAGACAGGATCAGATTGCAATACTTATCCAGCTCAGTTGCACCCAATTTACGAAGTAGCAGCTGCACTTTCCATGCATCATCTTGATTGGCGAAATCAAATTTAAATAGATCTTCATAACGCCTGAACCACATTTCAAAAGTAACATTAGCATCAGGATCGTAATGGAATTCAGCTATACTATTTGCGATGCCATCTGCCGCTGGTGCCGTGGTTGAACTAGACGTGCTTGGCTGTAAGGGAGACGTAACCCTGGTCTCCGTCAACATTTGCATCAACTTCAGGTGCAGTTCAAGTTTGGAAGGGTCCATAATTGAAAAATCACCATCGCCAAATTGTTAGGTTTGAAGCTTAACGAGTTCACTTAAATTGCGAACGAGAACGAGGTTCGATGACCAACGACCAGTGAGCTAGTTAATGACGCGTCCCAGCCCCGCTATCTAGAGAGAGAAGACCAGGCTTGAAATGAGAGTATATTCTGCAACAACCAGAAAACCAGCAAACCTTTTTACAAGACAATTTTAATAACGTATATATACAAATATATATATATCGATATTGCCATGGAGCTTTTAAACATTTAATCGATAGTTCGTCAATTTATTGCCATTTGAAATATTTAAACATTAATCGATAAATTCGTCAATCAACTATGTGCGTGGGTGGTAAGAAATGCCCACGTATACATCTGCATACAAGCTCCACAAGATAACATTACAAACTATGAGTTTTTGGGGACCTACCATCTAAACGCATTTGCTCAGATCTTCTTCCTTTGGTATCTTGATGAGGCGTCCATCTTTCTAGTCTGTCGGCACTTGTTTTTTACCCCAAGTCTTCTTGAATAGTGTGGAGCATGTTTATAGTTTCTTCTATGTCTGATTTTGTTGCTTCGACTGGTATATTGTCAGGTCCTGCAGCTTTCCCAGTTCTGATTTGTCTGATAGTCATCCTGATTTCTCCCATCGTTGGTGGTGACATATATAGGATGGTCTGTATGTGCTACTTCTATAACCAGTTGATTCAATATAGCTGGCCTATTCAAGAATTCCTCAAAATTTTCTACTCACCTGTTGTTTTGCCCTTGAATTTCAGTGATTCGCTTGCCTCTTTTGTCCTTGATTGGTCTCTTTTGTTTACTATTTTTTCCCTGCTAGCTTCTTCGTTGTGTCATATAGTTGCTTCATATTTTATTTTCTTGCAGCTTGTGTTAGATTATAGGACAATGAAATTACAAGGAAATCAAACATCCCTGTTTTTTTTCTAAAACCTTTCTGCAAAATGTTTTTCCACTTATTTAAACTATACATCATTAATGATGTTCAGAACATTGACTTCAAGATTCGTCAAAGAATTCTCACTCAACTATAATATAATAAAGTTTACTTTCTAGTCAGCATTAAAATAAACCAACAATTTTTATTTTAATCCACTTGATATTGTTTTATTTGAATCTTCCAATTGATGTTTAGGACTGAAATTGTTCAGTCTCTTATTGGCATATGTGCATACTGTGCGTATGCCTCGATATTGCCTTAATTGACAAGCTGACGAGTCCAGGACGCGCGTCCTGGATTCCACTGCTAGGCACTATCCATCTTTGCTTATAATTTGTATTTTGATTCACTTCAAAGTTATCAGTAATTAATGTCGATCCCGTAATATCTTCAGTTCATAGATTTACTAATAACGCACTTGCACATAATATACGTCTTAATTTCTTTGACTCGTTAGTATTAGTGAACTAATAATACGATGTGAACGAAAGATTTTAAAGTAAATCTTGACGTTATTTAATTTCAACAGATGAGATCATGAGCCAATTGAAGTTAGACTATCATGGAAAACCTGGAAGCAATGGACAGCCGTTTCGTCCTATTGTTAAATGCTACCTACCTTAGTAAATTTTATGTTCTCAGTCAATTTTATACGTAATATGAATTGTAAATTGATTAAAGAGTCTATAACTAGAACAAAGTATGAATGTAAAATGTCACTGGTTTTTTTCGATTAATACTAGTCAACAGATCAGTTATCATTTACAAATAGATCCATCGAGTCAATTTATTAAAAGGTATGTGTTCATTTTTAGTAGATTGAACTTTGGCACATTCTGTTTTTATCATTTCAAATCTTTATACCTAGTTTTCTGAAACTTTTTTTTCAATAATACGATTGTTTTATGAACAAAGATATTGAGTAAGGTAAGAACCATTGGAATAACAGTTAAACAGGAGTGAATAAAAACAAAATATGAGATATAAGTAGCAGTATTAATAGAAAGAAAAAAAATCAACACACAAAATTATAGAATGTTTGTCAAGGAATTGGAAAACAAAACGCCTTTAAGGACAAGCTTTGTTTGTCTAGAATAATTACAGGTGAATGGTTTTTTCTGGTCTAATTTTGAACAATCAACAATATAGCAAATATAAACATGTATTATATTTCATCAGTGTTTAGATGATAAACACATTTCTAGTGGTATCATTCTTCGAACACACACACACAAATACATATATATATATATATATATATATATATATATACCAACGTACATACACACACTTGAATGTTTACATGAATATAAATACATGCATTCATACAAACTACTGATGAATATGCGTGAAATCAGTAATAAAACATCATTAAATAGAAATTAAGTAAAGTTTAGCTGTACATCAGAAATTTTGTTCAGAAAACGATATGTTTTTTCATCGACTATCTATTGCTGTGTTTCATTTTGCTTTGTTTCATGCTTCAAAAAAAGAAAGAATAAAGGCACAAACTGGTGAATAATACTGTATGAACTTCTGTTAACAAAGTCAATAGGTTCACTATTTCTCATTCATTATTTTTACTTTGGTTAAAAATAACACTATTTGCAACAATAATACTGGTAGTGGTGGTCATAACATAGCGATTTGGTATGTTTCAGAATAAGTCTACTTGCACAGATGTAATGTATAGTTTCTGCTCTTTGAAGAAATATCCATTTAGTCTTGACTTAAGACGACAATCAGCGATCGTGAAATATATAAGATTATACGTCTTTAGAAAGAAGATTGTTTAAATAAAATAGGGAACAGAGAAACTAACTAAATATAATAATTTGTTTTTATTCTGATATTCAGTAAGTTAACTTACAAGTTACTGTGATAAAATTTTAAAGAAATACAAATGTATGTGATCACAACTGAAGGTCACGTCAACAGCTTTAGTATAGTGATAAATGTCAATACTAAAGATGTACTGAAAGGATTGATTCAAAATTTTATTAGTGGCGTTGCTTATGGGCTATTAGAGAAATCCATGACCCACATTTTGTCCTATTTGGGACTCGTCAGTTAAATATACTTACACCCCAGCGTTAGTTGTTGTGGTATACGCTACCTATGTTGACAGTTATAAGTGGTGTGTAATACCAATCGGAAGTAGAAAGCCTGAGAGCAGAAGATTGAGAATACTGAAATAAAGGTAAAAGAGGAAATTGAGTGAAATCACTATAGCAACACAAATGAAAGAACAATGATGTATTTGATGCATGATTCTCACATTTTACTAAACCACTATGTGATTAGTCATTAAACAATAAAGTGGTTATCCTTACCAAGTCTTTATTCACTACACTCACTTTACTCATAAAATGCCTATGGCCTAATAGGATTATCATGGTGATTCGCGCAGGATGTACATATGCTGAAATTCAATGTTCACTTACAGTTCATAACACCAAAGAGTAGATTCAAACAATCAGTAAAATTAAATCGATTTAAGTCTAGAAAAATCTGAATATTTGATGATGAAGATAACATAAGAATTGGAAATTCAGATGACATTCAATAAAATTTGGTTGTCTAGTTATACCAAGTTATTATTATTTTGTTTGCAGAAATATAGCATGGAAAAGCTCTATACCCATACGTTGTTGATCGTGTTAGAGCTCACGGTGAAATGTTGTCAGAGTTATCAATTTTAAATAATGTTTATTAGGATTAACTGCTACCCCGTTTTTATTTAATCTCATCACAAATACTTTCTTATAAATCATACTTCCTTTGCATAACATTCAGTTGATCGCCATCAAAAAGATTCCCTTTTCGACTGATAATGCACAGATAACATTGTCATATTTTGAAAAGTCTGACAAAATGCAAAATCTTTTGACCTTAAATAACAATTTAACCACGCTTGGATTCTCTTCTTCTCCTTCCAAATGAGAACATTTACCTTGGGACCGATTCGTGTTAAAACCTGAACTATTGATAGGGATTGAGTTAAATGAATGTGTCAATACATTCATTTATTTTAAAGAGAGCAAGAACAAAGATTGGTACAGAATAATATGAATTCATTTTATTTCGTTAGGTTCTCATCAGCTGCTTGCAACCTAAAATATTTGAAAATCAACGTTATTACAAATACTGACATACTTATACGTAAGAGGGTGACGAAGAATGAATATATCTATCATGATGTAGCAAAGATTCCGTTAGAGTTAATGAGGTCATAAAATTTTTGTTTCTAATAAATAAAGTTTGGGAGGGAAGGTTCCAGAACATTGAAATAGTGATTAGAACTCATGGAATTAAAAACAAAAACACATTAGATGATTATGTAATGAAGTAACTGAAAATAGATTAATGGTAATAAAGAGAGATATGAATTGAAATTGGTCAGTTATGAATGATGTAATTTTTAAAATTCAGAAAGAGTTGGAATAGTGAATGACGTAATAAATAAACAAAAGGAAAGGGGTAATGTTACCAGGGCAAAGATTTATTACTGTCCTTTGTGTACAAAGATCTGGTTTTAAACGTTTGATTGCTATCGCTTCGGCAAATTTCAAAAGGTTTATCATATGAATCTCATCTGTCCTCGTGAGTTGGTGCCTGACCGAATCTCCGCATGGATTTAAAAAGCCTATTTATCTTTTACCAATCTAAGACGTGTGTTATGTATGGCTCACCAGTTCAGACATTTTGAATTCTTCCACGTAATCTCTAGATAAGTATTTTGATCATTTCTAGATTATAAGTGTATAAGCCAATGTTTGGATATGTTTGATGGCATATATTCTTTGAAAATTGTCTTTAGATTATCATAAGACTAAATTGTTGCGAGACAGCTCCAAACCTATATTTTTTTTAACTAAAAGAATTGATTAAGATAACGAGTAATGTATTTTTAACGTCATATGAGTATAACTATGTGTGAATATTTCTTTTGATATATTTGCATGCATTTTTTGGGAAATGATTCAGATTTTACACACATGGACAAAATAGTTGCATTCCAATAACAAAAAATGTTGATTATTTTGTCAAATATATGAAAGATGTATTGATTTAAACTACGTCCATTTACATTATATATATATATAATGTTATTTCACATGACCAAATAAGGTTTGTGATCGTATATATGTTATTTATGTGGAATATAGATTGCAACAAGTTACGAAATTGTAAACTGAAACTTCTTATGGACCTGTCTGATTTACATACTTATTTCACAAATATTACTGTTTCCCCCTAAAAGCGATTAATTTTTGTGTGTGGTTATTTACGGGTAATAAATATTCAACATAAAGATCCCATCTTATCTTTCTACTACTGAATATCGATTTATGAGAAAATAAAAACTCGAATTAGAACAACTAAATTTTCAAATCGTATCTAACTTATGATGTTTGTTCCATGGATGCTCACTTTAGTAAAAATATTTGTCAACATTTAACTGAAATAGAAATTGAGTTACAAGTTGACTGAAAGTTTTCTACTTTCAGATTCATACGACATACTATGCTATGTTAGCAAAACAACGTCAGATTATTATGATTGTTAACTGTAGTTATTAGTTCTTTAAATTCAGACAATATTGTAGAACTCTTACAAGGACCAAATAAAATAATAGACCAGAAGAGAAATTTTCAAAAGCCTTATATTAGAAAGTAAAGAAAAAAGATACACAGACTTAGCTTTAATATACGGGTTACTAAGATGATAACAAATACCAGTCAAGTAGAAATTAGGCTTATCAAATTATTAATTAGACTTTAAACCAAGACAATATTTTCAAGAAAAAATGTATTATATTGTACATTTTGATTTTGTCAGATGTTTTAATTTAGATTTAATCGATTAGCAGATATAAATATTATGTAAGTAAATATAACCAACTTCAGGTTCTCGGTTCGTTGAAAAATGAGTTATATATATATATATATATATATATATATATATATATAATTTGGTTGATTTTAAATGTTTTGAATGGGGTGGAAATATCATCTGCGTCAAGAAAGTCTACCTCCACATTATTCCCTTAAAGAAATTCTATAGGTAGCTTTACTAAAGCTTGATAAAATTACTACAGTTCGTTTTGATGACCTTGTTTATGTTTGATCATCCTCTCAGAATTTTCTATCTTCTAATACATTTGCATTCCTATTAACAGTGGTATTTAAGCGGAATCGTGAACATGTGATTGTTAGATTTCAATATATTGCAAAGTATATTTCAGTTTAAATGGAAACCCAAATGTACACTAATAAAAATGTGATAATTGCACTGATTTCGAAGAATTCGATTAAATTCTGGCACCATCTGTAAACACACGGAAGTCAATAACTAATGATACCATACGAAAAGTTGAATTAGAATATTATAACAAGCTTATAAAGCACAAAACAAGAAACAGACCAGTTGGTGTTGTTTGCATTTATCTTAACATTTTTGTTTACGACTGTAATTGATCCGTTTCTTGTTGTCACATGTGCAATCTGTGCGGATTGCCTTGATATTGCCTCAAGTCCAAGCTTTATCAACAAAGATGGATAGTGGCTAACGGTGGAATCCAGGACGCGCGTTTCATTCTATTTGGCACTCAGCTTGATGTGCCGCATCTCAGAGTTGTTCACTCCGGGATAAACCACTCTAAATTTGAATACTAGAAAACATCAGTTAACCAAGCTTTTAAAGTTTTGCACTAAAAACAAATTCCATTTGTTAAATTTAACCAAAGGAACAAAAATGTCAGATTTCTATAAACGACTGAAAATAAAATCACCGTTCCTTATTCTATAAATTATTGTTTTTCTTTAATTGAAAGTTTGAAGTAAATATTTTGTTTTATTCATAATAAAATGACTATAAAACTCTAAAGCGCCAACATGAACAAAAGATTCTTGAAAAACCTTGTATTTTGAAAAAAGTGAGAATGATGATTTTAAATATATTCTGACTGAAAATCATGCGTAGATTTAAGTTACATAGCGAATTTAGAAATTTCAGTGGAGTTTCGTTTTTTGAGCGGGATGGTTTGGTCGTGGAAATTTCATCGTTCTTCTGAATGACATCATCAACACAAACTTCAGGTATAAGTGAAGTTTTCGAATTTCTTCACATATGACCCACAGCTTGTACTGTATACCTCGATCTTGGTTTGGTTATTGTAGACATTTAACCTCTCATTTTTACTTCTTTATTTTGATCGTATCTCCCATTAAAAAAAGGTTATGGATAATATAAAATTAGTGAATGATCTATCCTTATATATTACCTACTATATTTTTATATGTATAAATAAAATCATCAATTAAAACTAAGAAATAGAAAACGATTTGTGGGAAGAGTTGGATTGGCTAGAAATGTTACAGTGAGATATAAATATTTGTTCTGAAAAATGATTGATTATTCATATTTGCTTCAGGGTATACTTTCTAAGTATCACAGTGCCAAAAACACGGTATATCGGTAAAATAAGACTGAAAAATAGTTCGAATTGAGAGTTAATGTATTTTGAATTCATTTCCTGGTTTCTATTGACTACTGAGTTGACATGGATGCATAGTGGATGCCACTTCCAAACTGATTAAAATTTGAAATAGTATATAGAATATTCCTAAATATTGATTTCTAACCGATTGATTTCTGAAATGTGTATATTCTCTTAATTGTAAGCCTCCATTAAGTAATTGTCTGTTGTGTGATTTCTTTTGGTTTAAAAATCATCCTTTATTAATAGTTAACCTGTTGCTGAGTTTTGTATCATAAATGTCTCCGTTTTGTATTTATTCAGATTTAATTATTCAAAATACATGATAGTCTTGTATTTTATACTCATAATCACATGAGTTTTAAAATCTTAGTAATTCATAACAGCTGGTGCTACTTATCTTGTCTTCATGATATTTATTCGTAGAGACGGATTAATATATTGCTTAGATTATTGATCATTTTGAAATACGCACTAACAATGTTCACAGGACCGATCGTAGTGAGTATAATCAAATGAAATTACATAACAATTTCTTCATAGATAACATAATTGTCTGTGTAGATCTGTTTCTTAAAACACGTCAGGAGTGTGCTTTTTGGTAGGTAATTCAGTAAATATACGTAACTGATTTAGAGTAATTCTGTTTATTACTTCAAAGCGAACAGCACGTATTATATCATAATCATAGGTCAGTAAAAAAGTCAATGCTTAGTTTAGTATCTCCAAATACTGTATATGGCAATCCTTATTCAGAAGAAAAAGTTCTCCATGACAAATATCATTTACATGTTATACAGATCTACATAGAAGCATATCTAATCACGTATGCTGATTACGATAACAATTATTGTTTGTACTTCGAAATGTATATTCGACAAGTTAAGACTCATTCGCTTTGATTGTAACTAAAGGTAAATAACTGTGGTGATCTATTGAACTTTTTAACCCAGATGACTGTAACAACTAATACATACGCATAATCTGTCTGGTCCCTGTATAATTGTACTAGTAAAAACAATTTATTTACCTAAGTATTCGTACTATTATCTCGGAACAAATAAGACCGTGCTCGAACAAAACATCTATTCAATTCTTCCTGGTTTTCCATGATTGTCTAACCAAGAGATATTTAGTATTGTAGGAAATGAAAATGAATAACAGAATGTCAGTATTGTGGTAACAGCTAACTTTTTTAAATTTAATAACTGATATAAATATGATTTGCATATTAGTTCTAGCCATAAACTCTAAGTACTCAAATACTATTCATATAGATTAACCAACTAAGTAAAATTGAAAGTTTAGCCAGGATATGTTAGTAATAAATGACATACAAATGATTTAATTAACTAATAGAACTTCATATGAGACGGTTATTAATTTAGAAATTAAGTTAACTCGAGCCTAAGAAGAGTACTTATCGCAGAATAAGTTAGATGGTGTACAGAAATTGGAACAAAATTCAAATATTGCATAGCAAAATTGTACATGTTTTTCTTAATTCTATTGATCTTTCGTGAAAATCTCTAGATTAAAGTAACCAAAAATTTACGGTTTCTCATTTCCTTGAAGACTGAAGTTGTAACATACATTGTAATTCAATAAGAGGTTGTTAAACTCTTTAGAAAATCAAGATTTGAAGGAATTAAATTGTAGGAAATTTTATCAACTATCAAAGAAATTAATTCGAATCTATCGGACCCCACCACTAACAAGCTGAAGTATTAACTTTGACTAAAACATAATTAGAAATCATTTAACAAAGATTCAAGAAGTTAGATTTGACACCTCGTAATTAAGCTACTTCATACTGATCGTAATTAAAAATGATTTCTTAGAACTCAGGTAAAAAAGTAAGCACTGACAATATGTTTAAAAAATCCTGCTAGCATCTGTTAAGTAATAATGTTTTGCTCTCACATAACAAATGAGTAGTCTACCAGACACAGGAATCAGGAAGCAATGATGAATTGAAGCATTTATATAACATCTAGACTGACACAAGACAAAAATTTGAGCGAAATTTTACAAATAACAAAACTAACCAGTATTATGAAGTTTTTATTTTGAAAAACAAAATGGCTGAAAATTACTGACCTGATCCTATGCTTATACGTAATGAAAAATCAGATAAATATTTGAATGCTGCCTACATTGTACTGATTTTTGTTATATAATGGGTTTATGCATTGATCATTAAAATCAAAACAGTCCCAAATATACAGAAAATATCCTGTTCTACATTTATCAAGGTTGCTTTGTAGAAATTATCTACACATTGAGAGTGATTTTCATCAAGAACTGATACCAGTTGGAGTGCCCCGGGGAACGTTTGAATGTCATTCAGTCGATAATAAGGGCTGATTAATAGTCTATACTTATAACGCCAGAGAAAACTTAAATCAAAATACTCGGTGGTTTGCTCGTAAAAAAAACTACTGAGTCATTTGATATGAATCCAGTGGTCTGCGTTGTCAACGTTAATTATACAAAATGTTATACAGAATAATATCGACATGACCTTTTTAACGAGTTATTGTGACACTACCAACCTGAGTGAGTTCACAAATTCTGTCTACCTATTAGAACCTCGGGAAGTTCAATTACAAGATTAGTTTACACTTGTAGATATGAATATTTGGAGTTACACCTTACGTTAGGTCGTTGACGAGCAATGTTGAAGAATCTTGATATGGTACGAAACAGATTTAATACTTAATAAACTGATTTCAAACAAAGTTTTGCTTTGCACACATGCGCTTTTTTCCTTTACTCATACAAAAATATGAATCATTTCAAGGTCTAATATGTAAAGAGTTGTTTGAAAATACAATTATAAGCGATTATGTTATATCCAATATTGGCAATAATTCATGTCTGAAAGTTTTTGATAATATAATTCTTTTCATTTCAATCAACAGCAAAATATATGCCCATATAAAAACATATATTTTATTGAATATAAATCAACTGAAGTAATCACCAGAGAAGCGAATTACACGGTTCAATCACTGACACAAATAAGATACAAACACTGTCATTTTAAATATTATCATAATAAATATGCAGTACAATGATCAATGAAATCGGTAGCATTCTTTTTAAGCATTTAAATATAACATTTTTGTTGTGTTGTTATGATTAATGGTTAACTAGGTATTCCTTCTGTTCAGTTACTAATTGTCTTCTTTTTTTTCTATTCATGAAACATTTGGTATTTTACGAAATAACCTAGTTTTTTATTGGTATATTTATTAACAAAGCCTCTTTAATTCCTTTTTTCAATCGAATTGATAATCCGCACGAAGACAAACTTCATGTTTTCATTAGATGGATAAAATTTCAGATTAGAGAAGTATTATGTTTTGTACTGATAGAGTTCCTAGCTTAGAATAAAAATTATTTTGCTGTTAGAAGCAATTCGCTATCACAGAGTGGTATTAAATGAAAAAAAACTGATAAAAAGCCGTTAAGTATTCAATAGCTTTCTGTATTGATTTGAGGCTTCTCGCCTTTCCACATCCATGTTCATTACAGTGATGAAACTCCAAACCTTCAGGCTTTGCAGTGAGTAAAGTACCTTCGAAGCTCAAATTGTTCACAGTTACTACTTAAGCTATAAAAAGGACAATAAAATCAGTTTATAACTTCTGATCAAAATAAGTAACTCAACTCAAGTGCAATTATAAACTCTGATGTCTTCATGTGGAAATTTGAATTTCTTTTTTTCAAGTTAATATACAGAACTATCCATAAGAAATTTTGGATTCACTATATTTTAAGATCTATATGATAATGGCGTATTTATGGTTGTAATTTCCTGATATACTTTGTATTTTCTTGTTATGTGTGTATGCTCTTATATTGTAGTAAATTTAGTATAAAGTAATTCAAGTGTACTGACGCCTTTCCCATCTGCATAAACATTTTCGGGGGGGGGGATTTATTACGTTTCAAATATCATTATTATGGTATTTTAATTACTAGATAAAATACTGAGAATAGATTACTTTTTTAGACGAATTATTATTATACTACAAATATTATTATAATGATGTTATGCATTTTATTTAACCAGATTCTAATGTAGTTCTGCCATTGTGAAATGTAACTATCATGTTAAAGAAATTATGGCGCATTATATAATCATTCAATCCGTTTCAATATGGTACTCTCATTTATCTAGATGGAAAACAAACAATTTTAACAATATCATAAGGAGTTTTGTGGAGATTTTAGAAATTTTAATATTAGAAGCTGTTACCAATAGAGTTCAGCCAGGTCTGTTGTGAGATATAAGCTCAGTGAAGACAGTGGTGTACGGTGGTGCAATTTCGTAGATTAGTTGAAGTTACACATTAACACCGTTGGATGCCAGCTCAGTGATCTAATGGTTAAGCCCTCGCGCACGAAACTGATAGGTTCTGGGTTAAAATCTCGCTGGGGGTGAGATAGTGGATGCGCAGTGCTGAGAAGTCCCATACTAGGACGAAACTGCCGTCCAGTGCTTCCAGGTTTTTCATGGTAGTCTAGCTTCCACTGACTCATAAATTCAACTATTGAAATGTTATAAATACTTTAAACATTTTACTCCACTTCATTTAAATGATAGTAATAGCAGTTAATTTTCATAATTTCTTTTATAATTGTACTTGAATTCAGATGAATCCTTAATTTAATGCTTAATTTATTGATATAATGTAAGTTACTAGTTCACTTAAATAATAACGTTTCTGCCATCATATTTCTTTTTTTAAATCACTGGTGTTTATGAAATTTCCAAAATTAAACAATTGACTATTGAACAGACCAATGTGGTATGATCGATTATAATTTCAATTATTACTATTTTCGTCCCTATAGATTATGATAATTACAAAGGTTGGAATTTATATAAAACAAGTAAATAGATTATAGACACATTTTGATTGGGAAAAATTTAGAATTGTCACATTTTTATAAAAAAATAAATGAACAAAGCAATTGAGAAATTTTCTTACTGTTTATATTTTCTTTTCTTGTATCAATGTTCTACACTAGCTTTGTATTATTTTTGGTTGACAGAAATCTAAATATCATATATTTGTGAGCATATGAAGAAATATGCATCTTTGTCCACAGATAAACATAAATGAACACATGTCCACATGCAAACAGTTCTATATATATATATATGCAAGAAAATAATCAATGATATCGTTGATATTTTCGCAACAGTATACGCACACTAATTCTGAAATGAAAAGTAACTGAGATAGAAGATTAGGGTTTTCTTAAATGATATGTCTAACACGAAAACACATTGTCTGAACTTATAAACCACGAGGTTTTAAATGAGACTTCATTGGTTAACCTTAGTGAACTGATTCAAAACATCGATTAACACGTAATTAAGTTACTTGTCTCGTTGTGTCCTATGGCCTATTAAAATATTATGTGACAAATCGCTAATAAGAACACCAACTCCGGATACAACGTATCTCAAGACGGTTGGATAGTTGGATTCAATCAACAGGTTAAACTAATCAGCAATATATATCTGACATACTGAGTTTACTAAGAATTCACGTGTGGAGACATGTTTATTCAGGAATTATGTATTGCGCTATTGAGTCTTACAGATAGACATTTGTCACCAACAGATATTAGGAGTGGGGTAACACGCATGTGAAAATCAGAGATGAGTAGTTAAAAGTGAACTATATATATATATATCGTTTGTCAATAGCTGATGAATGCAACCACTTAAAATTTAAGCCATCCAAAATCCTACACTATATCAAGAATCCATTAGCAGGAACATACTTTTAATAAGAAGATTAACATAAGCACCAAACTGTCTATTGTTGATGCAAGTAATGATTGCTGACTTCCAACGTCAGTATGTACGCAACTGCAATCAGACTTAACTATAATTTGACTAGATAAATAGCATATTTCATTCACAAGGTTACTGGACATAAATGCTTCACTGACATTAATTGCTACTTAGAATTTTTAGCACTATGTTGTACAGTGTATATGGAATGATAAGCATATAATAGTCACAAACGTAGGAAGTCAGTGAATAAAAACATAATGGATAAAAGTACAGTTAAAATTTTAACATTATAAATACACATATTTTAACTGTTTGTTTTTTAAGCTATTTCATTAAGTTTTACCATATTTGTCATGCGACTAATAATGAAAACCACAATAAGTGTCTCGTCGCAATTAAAACTATTCAACCGAATTCACCTCTTTCCCCCTAGTACGATTCACATTGACAATCAACACCACCACACTCAACTCCAAACAAAAACCTATTATGTGATGAGATACTAAGTCAAGATGATGTGACATGAACTTGTTCAGTGAGTATGGGGTTATGTGCAAGTATTTGAACTCTCTCCTCATTGATATTAATATTGGTGATAAGTTGGTCCGTTTTGTTGCTTACAAAATCTACATATTGGAGATACATCATGGTGTACAATTCTCTCCGACTGTTGCTGCATCCTCGACGTGATAGTCAGGCTTGCCCATTGTGATAAACTAATCTGTCTATATTGGCTGGAACAATCGTTCTTCAAGATCCTATCATGTCAGACAGGTCGATTGAAGAACGGTAACATTAAAAGCAGCAAACGCAAGGTCCGAGTGTGAAGTCGTACTGCTGACCGTACAGACGTATGACGGCAGTAAGGTGTTTCCCTCAAACAACCGGCACAACATCGATGCTGTCTTCCTACAAGGGAAGGATCGGGTTAGAAATGGTCGATCCTAACAATTCCGACCTCGTCTTATCTCATGGATTTCTGTCTCCGGTGGTATGGTCTCAATAAATATAGAGTTAACACAAAAATAACCCACTACAAGGTCGTGTGTGACCGGCCTCGAGCAGTTGTTCCTTGGGCATTGAGGTCACTCTCTTAAATCACTGAGACCAACTTTAACTCACTCAAGACTCAAGACCATCGTGTAAAATCGAATGATCTCTCACCATTAAATCCATTGCGCAACTTGTGTAACAACAATGAAATGATTCATAAACTCATCATCATTGGTTAAGTGTTGTCTAGTTCATTAAGCTAGGTGATATACATTCCGATAGTCTACTTGCTGTCCTACACTTCACGACTACACAATACCTACATCATTATTCTCTTAGTAGTTGTGTTTCGAAGTAGTTTCGATTATTTTAAGAATGTGATTTCAACTGATTTCTCATCCGCAGGTGCACTATGAACAGTAAATCGTCGATGAATCTGGCTTCGATTTTCTCTCACTGACTTATATATGTGAAGATTAAATTTTCACTTCTGACAACGGCGCTTTATTTCATAGATGTGAGCTTGGGGCTCCTACAGTGTTGTGTAAATCACACTGACATTTAACCTGGAAATACTACCAATACTGGTAGTAGGTTTCTTTCATATATTAAGAGTACTGATGGTTATTTTGAATATTGTGCACGATAGCTGTAAATATTTCATCACACATTTAACAACAATGACAACAATAACAACAACATACATTTTATTTTTTTCAATAACGACATCACATGAGTTTGCGTTATTATTTTTAACATTCATTCTGTGTTCAAGTGTTTTCATTAGTATCAATATTGTTGAGGACGTTAAAAACTATTCTCTATACATATAACTAAAAAACAAATTCAATGAATAACACCCATTTTATGATTTCCTTTTCTTTATTTCACTTGTTAGGTAATATTTCTTCAAAACCAACAAATTATCAATCTGATGTCTATTTAGATATATGTAGGAATTTATAGATATCAGTACTAAGGTTGGACTTGATAGTTTTAAAAAAATTGAAAATTGGATAGAGAGTTAATAATAAATATATATTTTGTTATATCTCACTGAGTAAAAAAATCGTACTTCTTACGTTTCGTGACTTAATGTAAGCCGCTTCTTCAGAGTAAATGTAAAAGATGTCACGAAACGTCAGAAATACGATTTTTCTACTCATCAGGATATAAAAAATATTTTTTATTATTTATAGAAATGTTAATTTGATTAGTCTTATCTGTATGTGTTTGCATATGACACAGACTTTTCTGCATTTGTAGTCGAGATGTTCGTGTGACAGTCATCAGTGAGTATTGCTCAAACTTCATTGGTGACAGCGACCATCATGTTATGGTTCTGTCTAATTCTGTTGCAGTTTATCCGTGTTGTTATGCCGATCTGTTGTCCTACGATTGTTAAGTAATACATAGAGTCCTGATGGACGTGATCTTTAGTAATCACTCTGTATTAAACGTTAGTTTTGTAATCTTAGTGTTTATTGGATCGCTTATTTACGAATGTTGAATATGTTACCCAACACTTCATGAATCCTATCACTTTTGATGAAACTTGATGTTCGAATTTAAAATGAAATTGTGTTCCTGAATTGAGGCTTGAATGTTGCAACATTCCGATACTAAATTTGTACCACCTCTGAGCTGTTTACTCTTACAGTGACCCCTGAAATTACTTATGTGTATGTTTAATTTGGCTGGTAATGTTGATAAGTCGCGAACGTCTACGTATGATATCACTCACAGACTAGCAACCTATTGTTATTTTTGTATTATCATTAAACGCCATTTATTTAGAATGAAAGTCATGCAATTTATTACTAATATTAATTACAAATATTTTATTATTTCTTGTTGCCTGGCCCCAGCGAATAAAAGAATTTGGAAAATTAATTGTTTATATGAGATTGTGAAGAAGCTTATAAGGATTAGCATCAAACATCTTTGTAGAGTTTCATGTGGGATTTAATATTGGTAATCTAGAACATAACGTACTCATCCAAACGACCTTATTTATTTGATGCGGCTCGTTAAACTGATTTAACACTTGAATTCAACTATCGTTAGTAATGAGAGTGTATAAACCCCCATGTTCTCCATATGCAACTAACCCATGTTTAAATCTTGGTTATAATACATGGTAGACCCACAGAAAAGATTGAATAAGTTAAAATTCGTTGAGTATAAATATATTCATAGTTGGAATGAAGGGCAGGAGAAATAAGACGGTAATCTCTAATCAGGTGCCAGATATTGTAAACCCTATCCTCTAGGAGGTCGGTTGTTATCCTAATGAAGCCTTTGATTTCTGGATGCTCAAAAGTAACTTCAAAGATTGGAGTTATAAGTTTCTGATCGATTCTAATTAGCATGTGGCCTTGGTTGAGAATTTCCTCTGATAGCTTCCGAGCATCTAATATTGTCCCGATTACTTAGCACCAAATAGTTAGGGTGGCGGTATTTTCCCATAAATCTTCAGTTCATATGTATAAAAATTTTTCAACTTTGTTTAACTTATCACTATAGATAATTTAGATTTTAAAAAGCAGATTTTACTTAAATACAACAGTTTGTTTATTCGACAGCGAAAAGTTAAAACTGATATTTTGTTAATTTAATACACACTCTAAGCTCATTGTTTATATCTCAATAGCTGGAAATTAGAAGAGGCATCAAGAAAAATCTATTTTTAGTTTTGGAAGTAACTGAAAGATTGACAGTGGTAAACAGATTAATTAGATTTTTTAGAGATCAATTGTTTATTTTCTACGAACCATGTATATTAACATAAATCACATGATAACTCAAATTTTATTAGTTTCATCAAACAAACGAAACAGTTATACGGTTAATATGGTCGATTTGTAGTAACTGACTACTGGATAAACTAATATATTTATTTTCAGATTTCCATTAAATGGATTATTCCTCATGTATTTCATTTCTAAAAGTTGTTTATAATATTAGCTTAATATCAATTGGGGGAAAATAGAAAGCCAGAAGGTATTAAACATCTGTTTCTTCCTAGTTTAGGATTCTTCTGCATTACAAACTCATGAACACACTATGTGTGGAACCTGGGAACTTCAAGTCATATTAAAATGATCATTATCGTTTATAATATTCACTGTTTATACAAGGCACTTCCATCCAATCACTGCATTGCTGTTGATTGAAAATAGGCTTTTTATGCACTTTATAAATATCAGTAGTCTACTTTCTTTCGATAAATTACAGTGGCTAAACATTGGTTAGTAAATAAATGTCATATTGTATTATCTTTGTTTGAAAATATATTCACTGAATATAATTTATAGGAACAACTGCATTTTCGTATACTTCTGCTTTGAACTAAATTTACTTCGTGAATTTAAATAAATTAAATATTGTCGTTCTTGTTTTAATGAAACAAATCAAGTAATTCTGTAGATTTTACTCAGAAACAGCTGCTTCTACTTGTATTCCATAATGCAAGGATGTAAAACAATTAGTTTATATTCTTAAGAAAAATTATTCGCATATAGTAAAAGAAACATTCTTTTTGATATATCGTTTTTTTATATACAGCTTCCTTCTGTTTAAAATTAATTTCATTTGATTGATAATATTTCTCTTCGCACAAAAACACTGAACTAATTTCAAACATTATACCTAGCTTTCTACATTAAAAGAATCATCTTTTTATTCAAAGATAATGTACAACTATTCAGTACATATCAGTATAATGATGTTGAATACTGTAGACTGGAGTTATTCACAATTTTATTGTTGTTTCCTTACTTGTTTGAAAATTGATAATTCAAAAAACAACTTTTGAAGAAAGATATTAATCATTGGAGTTAAAATTTATTTCATATTCATAGTTTATGTGACGATATATATATTATTCATATTTCGAAAATTTATAGCTGACTGAAGTCAAACAAACATATTTATACATGTTACTCATGTGAACTTGTAACAGTCTGGCTGAGCGGCGTTGTCTGGAGAGTCTGCTGTCGATGGAGAGTAGCGGTGGGACATATGGCTGCTGGGCGGACATTAGATGTAGAATGCTCAGCAGGGCTCGAGAGCGCAGGCGTTGGATATCCTGGAAGGTCGACGGAGCTACAAAGGTCAGTGCACCACAGACTAGATATTTTGACGGAGAGCCTGGCACAGACTGCGAATAAGAATAAAGTGATACAGAGAGCAGAACTACAGCAAGAACGGCTGTCCAGAGTTGTGGGACGACTGTGGTGTGTGCTACTGATGTCGACAGATATAAGTGGTGCCTGTCTGCGGAATTTTGAGAAAATCTAAAAGAAAACGAGAACAGAGAATGATTGGTATGTAAACGGAGGAACAACAAAGTCTGAGACAATTGATGGATAATTTGCAAATGAAGTATTACTGTATGGTTCTCAGATTTTACCAAGATATGCTATAATGTTGTACCGAAATATACTTGGATGTCTGCGCCTGTGTTCACGTTCACTACGACAGTACGTTGCGTTGAGAAACTTCTCAGTAGTATAAATACTAGTTACAGCCACTTTTATGATAAAAAAATTCAACCAAATTTAAATGTTTTTTTCGATAATCAGTATATTCAAAAGTGTTTACGTAGACGATACTGTCGCGACCTCTTTTGAAATTCTTCCTTTGTACTTTTTGTGCGTGTATCTATGTATTTGTGTTATGGGTGTTGTTTTATTAAAAAGAAATTCAAACTAATACTTGTTAGACTGTTGAGTTATAAGGAAAAAAATAAATGATTAAATACAAATAGATATAAGCACAAAAATCACAGGTCATTGAATATATTATTGTATAATCAGTGTTCAGTTTTCTCCCTATTAGTTAGTTCGATACACATACTGCCAGTTTAATTGTGCTATAAATCATCATTCCTAATTAGAAATGTACAATCGATTAGTTGCCTATGTTTTTTTCAACTGATGCCCTGATAGTAATGTCCATAACTAGATAAACTCATATTTTATTTGAATCTAGCTGTGTGCGTCAAATTATTTGTGCATTGTTTTGACCTGATTAGGTCGTAAACTTGTTTCAGATAATGCATGGATAGATTAACGAAATAATAATAATAATTCATCGATTCATTGTTATGGTAGATAGTAGATGCTTACGCAGTCCACAATCTGATGAAATCAATGTTTTAGTTAATAACTAGACGTCATGATGTAGTGACATATATTGACTGTTAATATCATTACTGAGTTTAAATAACATGTCGCGCCTCTAGTAATAACATATCAGCAATAATTATTTTATTAAAATCGGGGTTTGTGGAGATTGTAATAACTTTAATAGTTGGATACGTGAGTCCATTTAAGCTAGCCTACCATTAAAAACCTGGAAGCATTGAACGGTAGTTTCATTCTAGTATGAGACTCCTCAGCAGTGTGCTATTAATGATACTACAATCTCTACAAACCCCAATTTTATAATCATCATGCGCTTACTATTGACTGGCTTCAAGATGGATTTACTGGAGTTACATTGGGAATCCGTGAACAGTGAAGTTCAATCCGTGTCGGGTAGAGACAGGCATCTACCTCAGAAAATAGAAGATAGTCGCCCAACATCGTGGATTGATTGAAGTTAGACATTAATACGGTCGGATGCCGGCTCAGTGGTCTAGAGGTTCGAGTCCAGCATGGGGGATCGTCGATATGCGCTGCTTTGAAGCCGCATACTTGGACGAAATGGCCTTCAAATACTTCCAGGTTTTTAATAGTGGTCTAGTTTAAATCGACCCATGAATTCAAATATTAAAATAACTATTTTAGTCAATGATTAATAGATTGAAATTTCAGCTATATCGTTTCTTTGATTATAACTAAAACATAAAACTTATCTTTTATTTAGTGTTATTCTGGCTATCAAGTTGACACTTCGATAATTCTTGATAAATGTAAAACCAGTATAAATATATTGTTGGCAGTATCTCATTTATTGAAAATATTTATTTTTATTAAAAGTGAGTTATCCCACATGTGCTAAAAAACGGATATCACTCACAATATATATTTGCATTTTAAACGTTGTTTTCCGTGGAAACAATTGAAAATGCACAGAAAATATTTCTCAGAAATAATATTTTTATAATGTTTTATTTAAATACATTCTTCAATAACTGTTAGGATACAAAAAACTGTAGATATGTAACTCCAAGAAATATTGCCTAGTTTTTTGAAACCAGCTTCAGTACATCGAATGAAATTTTAAAGTGTTCAACATTACAAGAAAAAGTCCCGAAGCTAACATTATTATACAAATACACCCCTCTATTGATACTATGAAATAAATGAAAACCACTTAACTTGTCGTCGGTTAAATATCCATTTTTCAATGATTAATTAGTTTGTAGATGGGTCAAAAACGTGCAGCTGACTGTATTTATGTCAAAATAAATGTCGTCAATGAATTAATAATTATTTCATAGCGGAACAAGTAAATAAAATGATGTACAATTTCAATAACCTGCCTAATCTTACTGGTTTTTATATTTTGAAATAGTTAAGATCACGTAAAGTTAGTCAGTCAGATAGATGGCAGTATTACATTGATGGTTAACCGGTAATGGGTTTTATGATTGAAAATCCGTTTATCAACGGATAATAATTAAATTTAAAAATAATAAATCTCCCAAATCTAAAACATAATAGTAATTATTTATTAACGTCACTTAAACGGAGATGATGTAGAACAGAATTGTTGTTGTAGTTGTTGTTTTATTACTTAATTAGGTGGACATTATGAGAAAATTAGCAAGCAAGTTAATATGCTATTTATGTTTCCGAATCTTACACACAAAATCATCAAAATAAACACTACACTAAGTAATCAAAATTTAGTATTGGACGGCTCATTTTATCATTCAGTTTAAATGAAAAAAATATTCCTTTTTAAAAGTGATGAATATCTTCCCGTTTTCATCTAACAGTTAGTTATTTGTACAATTGGTTGAACTTTCTTCGATGAAGAAAATATCATCATTTTGACTCCAACTTATAATTTTAAATTCATAGTTGTCATTTAGTAACAGGAAACATCTCCAAACAGTAAGTTTTTGACTCATTTTTTAACCATAAATCCGACACTTTTAGTTCAAACCTATTGGTTTTTCTAAAGTTTACAAATGATATGTGAAGTGACTGTCAAATGACGTTTTTGAGAAGCAAGATGTTTTGTCGTTTGTTTAGAAGTTTGTGTTAGTGTAAGAGGAAGTTAATGTTAAACTAGACTGACACATGGTAAATGTCCACTAGCTACACAATAGTTTTTATCTTTTTTTCTGAATGTGGTGAGATATTTGGCTTGAATTCGAAACGCTTCGTCCTAATTCGATTGTAAACTATAAAACAAGTTTTGGTTCGCTTCATGGATGGTTTATAGAGCCGGTCTTTATTTCAGTAACTTCTGCTATTTCAACAGTCAATATAATTTCGTCATTGTCTATTCAGTTTTAATTAATTTAGTTAAGTGAAACCAACATTGAAAATAATTTCGATGAATACAATCTAATCCAAATCATTATGTCAGTCTGAAACTGTAACTTCAAATACAAGTCTGTATTGAGTAACTAGCTAGACAATACCCTACAGTTTGTCAATCTTCTCGTACATATTTAGTGACAGATTCGTAGAATTTGACAAGATTTTAAGTTTTAAGTTGCAAATTCTTTATTAGTATCAAGATCTAGTATAATTTATGTAGGTAAATCTTATTTAAAAAGATGTAAACACAAACTAATGGGATCCAGCTCTAGCCACAGAGATATTTAACATTTTTCTTGTTTCCCTAAAATCTTTTTCATTAAATACTTAAAGAAATTCGACTCTATGGCTTATACATGATTGTTATCTCCAATGTTAAATAGTTTCTAATATGTCAAAAATTAAGCTACAGTATCACAAAGATGCATGAAATATCATTACAAACTGTAATAAATACCTTTTCTAATACGTGTTTAAAATTAATTTCTAGTTTAGTGGTTGCCAACATTTAATGAATGTCACTTCTTGTTATGATCCAGTATACAATGAAAAATATAATCGAAAAGAATAATGTTTGTTGCTTTCTGAATGTACTGAATAGTCTAACTGTTACTGATATGCTTAAAATCAGTTTACATCTTGTCGACAGAAATGTTATTATCCATTTAATATTAATCAGTTCCATTATGTTCTAATGGACAGAGAGTAACATAACAAAATAATTCAAATTATGTATCTAATTGTTAGAAAAGAATTGTATAGATCATGTTTAAAAAGATACCAGCATTATGAATTGAGCTACTATAACCATCATCCAATGATAACTTACTGATTCATCCATACTATCATATTCATACATATCACTCATTCATTCATTTATTCATTGAGCCTACACTAAAACATGTTTAGTCGTGCTTTTAGTCAGTGTAAGTAGAAAAAGGGTAGTTTTTTATTGAAAATCACAAAAATAACCCAACTGATTATAAATAAAAAGGAAGCTAAACAATATCAGTAAACCTGTGTTCAAAATAATAATAAAGAAATATAGTCTAAAAATTCAACAAAATAAAACTGGTCGATTATATAAATTAGTCGTTGTTTATATGACGTCAAATATTATTAAGTAGTAACGTCATAAATAGTTTCATATTTAGGAATAAAAATTATCTGCTAACATCTTTTATTTTTTCTAATTTTTCTCAGGTATTTACAAATTAAATTTGTCTACAAATTTCAGTACAATTAAATGACTACATTTTGTTTCATGCATTAGTTTTACTTACTTACTCCTGTTACTCCTAATATAGCATAGGCCGACGACCAGCATTCTTCAACCCACTCTGTCCTGAGCCTTCTTTTCTAGTTCCATCCAATTCTTGTTCATTTTTCTCATGTCTATCTCCATTTCTCGGCGTAATGTGTTCTTTGGTCTTCCTCTCCTCCTTCGGCCTTCAGGATTCCATGTGAGGGCTTGGCTTGTGACGCAGTTGGGTGCTTTCCTCAATGTGTGTCCTATCCACTTCCAGCGCTTCTTCCTGATTTCTTCCTCCACTAGGATCTGATTTGTTCTCTCCCACAGTAGGTTGTTGCTAATAGCGTCCGACCAACGGATCCGAAGTATTTTGCGTAGACAACTGTTAATAAACACCTGTATCTTCTGGATGATGGCTTTCGTAGTTCTCCAGGTTTCCGCCCCATCCAGTGGAACTGTCTTCACATTTGTATTGAAAATTCTGACCTTGGTGTTGGTTGTCAATTGTTTTGAGTTTCATATGTTTTTCAGTTGTAAATATGCTGCTCTTGCTTTTCCGATCCGCGCCTTCACATCTGCATCAGATCCACCGTGTACATCGATGATACTGCCCGAATTTGCAAAGGTTTTTACATCTTCCAAATCTTCTCCGTCAATTGTGATTGGATTGGTGCATGTTGTGTTGTATCGGAGAATCTTGCTTTTCCCTTTGTGTATATTGAGGCGTATTGCTGCTGAGGCTGCTGCTACACTGGTCGTCTTCTCCTGCATTTGTTGTTGCGTTTGTGATAGAAGAGCCAGATCATCTGCGAAGTTTAGATCGTCCAAATGCATCCTAGATGTCCACTGTAGCCCGTGCTTCCCTCCAGATGTTAGCGTCTTCATGATCCAGTCGATCACCAGGAAAAAGAGAAAGGGTGAGAGTAAGCAACCTTGCTTGACACCGGTCTTTACTTCGAACGACTTTGTCAACTGTCCTCTATGAACGATTTTGCAGTTTAATCCATCGTAGAAATTCCGTATGATAGTGACTATCTTCAATATAGTCTGTAGATTTTTTCACTGCTAATTACTCTGATATCGAACAAGAATATAGTCTAGACATTTCCTTTCACTATTTAAAATGTACTATTTTTTGTTTTTTACTTGTCTAAGGTTATTTCCGATACTTTTCAAAAAGAAGCTGATACGACGACTTATTTTTCATTGAACAACCAGTCAAGTTCTTTTTTTTGTATTTGAAAATGACAACTACGTAGGTAGGTGCTTTCAAACAAGTAAATATTTAACTTTGTTTGCGTTTGGTAAGTATCCCCTATTCTCCAAAGTTTTTTCATTAATAATTCAAAATGAATGAGTTCATTCAAAAATTAAGTAAATGTAGGCCCCATAAAATGTTTCCTGTGTTGTTCACAAAGGATATATTGTGTATGATAGAAAAACAAGAGCTCCATGTTTAAGATTTTATCATCAGTACGTCTATCCCAGGAGTCTTATTAAATGATTTTAAATATAACTAAGTTCTTAGTAGTATTTCCTATGAACAATTGTCTGTTTACACGAACAGTAAAGATTTGAAATCTGTAATGATGTTTGAATTCTAAGAAATAATTCATTTATCTACTTAAATTTTCAAATTGCAGAAAAACTTTAAACAATTATATTGATGTGCAAAGATGAATGGTGGTAGTAGTAAAATCGAGGACGCGCGTTTTGTCCTATTCGGGACTCATCAGCTAGATGCACCTGCATCTCAGAGTTAATGTCTACTCCGTGACTCGAACCCTTTACCGTACGCTTCGAACGCCATCGTGTTATCCACTTAGCTACTGAGTTCAGGTAGTCACGTGTTCGTGAAATGGGGTGAGGTTTCATTCATTTTTACATTGGTTGTTTGAATTTTCCCATTGATATTAATAATATTTAGTAGTCGATATATTATTTGATACGGCACGACATTTTTGTCTATAAACAAACAGTACATCAAAACCCTCGAACACTCTTAAACACTGCTCTGTTCTTTAAATCATTCGCAAAAGCGTCCTACATGTTGCTCTAACTTAGTGAGTTGTTTCACAGCAATAAGAGGTGGTAAGATGCAGCACAGTCATAAAATTGGATTTTATGGATACCGAGAGTTGTTGTTTCCAAGGATTATATTTAATAAAATTAAGGAAATCAGGAGAATATATACATTAAATATAATGAATGAGTAGTTTAGACTTTTTAAATGAGTGTTTTCCTGTTGGATATTGTTATCTCTTATGTCTATCATAACATAAATATGACCTCCAAATAAAAGTTTTCAGGTATGAGAAAGTACTTATATATGTCTTAATGTACACAAATATCGATAAAATATTTTGTTTACTACTTTTTAAAGATGTAAAGTAAGGTTTACTTCGTATTTTATTGCATGGTTTATGTATATTGATAAATCTTTTTTATTAGATGAAGAAAAGACTTCTTAATACATAGTGTTAATCATAATAATTATAATATTGATAAATACAGCTAATCGGCTTATTGAATGATTGCCTTCAAATGACAGAATATCGCCATCCTATTGCTTTAACACTTGTACAGAAGTAAACGATATTTATGTGCTTGTTTGTTTATTTTTAGAAAACAAAAAGATACAATAGGAAATTGTGTCTTACTTCACATCATAAATATTTTGTGTTTCATACGATTTTATCATTAAAATTAAATTCATCATTAATACAAAGGAATTTTGTTGATTCCTTTATTTCCTGTTTCATTCTTTCTGTTCTGGAAATGAAAGAGTAAGCTTTATGTTTATTGCTAGTATTATTATTACTAGCATTATTATTGGAAGGTGACTTTAAAAACACAAACTAATATAACTTGGAGAATCACTGGGAACTGACGAATTTCTAAAGTTGTTTCGCTTCAGATTCGAACTTTTATTCAGATGACGATAAGAACTTCTATGGTTTTTCAGCTTATATTAGCGTGGGATTGAAACAATTTTCCGTGTAACTATCAATTTAAATACTGGTGACTATCATCAAGATGAATCCCTCGACGTTCTAGTAGGAAATCTTTACTAGTATAATGAACCGATTTGGAAGTGAGGCAGTTATTGATTGTTGACATTAGATGATGACCACACTATATAGAAAATCAACTGAAATTGAAAATGTAAATTATTGAATTTCAGGTCAGTGTCCGAATACTGTTGTATCTACATGATAACTCTGAGTTTGTTCCATAAGCTGTGATCAAAGATGAGTGACTGATTGTAAAGAAAAGAGGACGAAGGTATTCAATGGTTCGTAATTTTAAATAATGCTAGTCAGTGATGACAATTATTTTTTAATTATGTATGCTTCACGAAATTAAGTTTCTAATTATTACTAACAATTCAAATGTAAATGAGTAAATAAACAAGTTTACAGATAATATTGAGTAGATTCCAACACAAATGAAGTACAATCTTTTGTTCATTACGAAGACTCCAACTAACAAAAATAAAATGAATTATAAATAAAGTGACACGAATACATACCTTATGAATAGTGTCCATGATAGAACACATAAAATACCTTTAAATAAAAAACCGGCTGCACTAATGCTTACCTGACAACCTAAACGGTGAACATGTTAGCTGATTAACAAAATAGACCCATATTGTATAACTAATTATTACTTTTATTGTGATGATCAACTGATCAATGTTAGACCATCATTAAATACCTGGAAGTACTGGGTCGCCATTTCATCCTAGTATAGGACTCCTCAGTAGTGCACATACACGACCCGGCACGCGAGAATTGAACCTAAAATCTTAGCTCCTGCGCACGAACGTTTAACATCTCAATTGATGTTAGATAATAATACGGTTACATACCAGCTCAGTGATCGAAAACATACAGATTTATTCATAATTAATATACTTGACAACCAAACATTAATACCTCAACATGTACATACACATATTTGTATATATGGAAGTGTAGTTTTCACCGATTTAAATTTTTCATTTGCTTTAATTTTACATAAATGGATTTCTAATAATGCCATGTAAAAATGTTATAATTCATGTACATGCTATCTAAGCTATTAGTGAATATTGGAAATGTAAGTGATTTTGTAAAAAAGTCTATATATTTTATGGAAAAATTTAGTAAAATGACGTCATTTCAACAACTTTTGAAATCCAGGAAGTACTTGACAGTCTGAATTATTTTAATACTATCTGTGACTATATATATATATATATATATATATATATATATATATATATATATATATATATATATATATATATATATATATATATATATATATATATATATATATATATATATATATATATATATATATATATATATATATATATATCACAGTGCATTATGTATCCATTATTGTACATGACAGCCTCCTTTTCAGCACAACGATTGACATCAAATGGTTTGCTTAGCCTACAGTTTATAGTCATTTGCATACATAAGCAAATTATATACTTACCTACGCCTGTTACTCCCAATGGAGCATAGGCCGCCGACGAGCATTCGCCAACCCACTCTGTCCTGAGCCTTCTTTTCTAGTTCCATCTAATTCTTGTTCATTTTTCTCATGTCTATCTCCATTTCTCGGCGTAATGTATTCTTTGGTTTCCTCTCCTCCTTCGGCCTTCAGGATTCCATGTGAGGGCTTGGCTTGTGACGCAGTTGGGTGCTTTCCTCAATGTGTGTCCTATCCACTTCCAGCGCTTCTTCCTGATTTCTTTTAGATCGTCCAAATGCATCCTAGATGTCCACTGTAGCCCGTGCTTCCCTCCAGATGTTAGCGTCTTCATGATCCAGTCGATCACCAGGAAAAAGAGAAAGGGTGAGAGTAAGCAACCTTGCTTGACACCGGTCTTTACTTCGAACGACTTTGTCAACTGTCCTCTATGAACGATTTTGCAGTTTAATCCATCGTAGAAATTCCGTATGATAGTGACTATCTTCTCAGGCACGCCGTCATGTCGAAGAACCTTCCATGGGGTTGTCCTGTCCACATTGTCAAATGCTTTTCCGCAGTGAATGAAGTTGATGTAGTGATGAATTCCATTCAATTGATTGTTCTACAATGGTCCGTAGTGTTGCGATTTGGTCTGTAGACGATCTGTCCTTACGGAATCCTGTCTATTGGTCTCGAAGTTGGGCATCTAACGAGTCCTTCATCCTGTTTAACAATACCTTGTTGAAGACTTTTCCTGGTATTGCAAGAAGAGTGATTCCCCTGTAGTTGTCACAGTTGCTGAGATCGCCTTTCTTTGGTGTTTTGACCAGAAGTCCTTCTTTCCAGTCTGTTGGTACCTGTTCCTCATCCCAAATCTTATTGAAGAGTATGTGGAGTATCCTTGCAGTTACCGCTACGTCCGCTTTCAGTGCCTCTGCTGGAATGCTGTCTAGTCCTGCTGCTTTACCACTCTTGATTTGTCTGACGGCCATGCTGATTTCTTCAATAGTTGGTGGGCCAACATTGATTGAGAGGTCCGTGAGTGCTGCTTCGATGTTGTGTGGGTTCAGTTGGGCTGGTCGATTCAAGAGTTCTTTGAAGTGTTCTACCCACCTGTTTCGTTGTCCTTCAATGTTGGTAATTACCTTGCCTTCCTTGCTTTTCACTGATCGTTCTGGTTTACGGTGATTTCCAGAGAGTTTCTTTGTTGTGTCATACAGTTGTCTCATGTTTCCTTCTCTTGCAGCCTTTTCCGCCGTCAATGCCAAATCTTCCACATATTTACGTTTGTCAGTTTTGATGCTCCTCTTCACTTGCTTGTTTACTTCTGTGTATTCAGCTTGTGCCTTGGTTTTTTCTGCTCTTGTTCGACTGGTATTGATTGCTGCCTTCTTGTTCCACCTTTCTTGAATCCTGTCCAGTGTATCGACCGTGATCCAATCCTTGTGATGTCGCTTCTTGTGGCCCAGAACTCCAGGCGGAATTGCATTACATTTTGTGACCTTATTTACAATTAAATGGAGGATAAGTATGTAAAACATTTACTCGAGATTCGATTAATTTAAATGATCTCATTAGTCAACTCGATATAATAACTTCAGATGAGAAAGTTTTATAATGCTTTATATAATCAAATAGTTTCTGTAATGCTGTTTCTCTAGGGAAACATTAAAATTAGGCACGAAATTTTAGGACTAAAGTTCAAGATATTAAGTCGAAGACAAAGTAAGTTAACATCTAATGAATAGAAAATTATGTAGATTTTTCAGTGATTGAATCTAATCAATTTGGATAGTACAGTTGGAGACTAGGTGAGAAAAATAAGTTTAAAGTTTTTGTTAAAGTAGTTTATCTATCAATTGGAAACTTTGATCTTCAAATAACTAGTGCTTTTGAGTACTTAAACACATTTGAATCACTATTTGTTAATTAATATGAAAGCATTCGAAGAATAATGCTTATTAACTGCTATACCACACTACTTATAGAATCTACGTAGTTTCTTCTCATTATACGTTATCACCGCTTTTTCAATATAAGCACTCTGGAATTAGAATATAAAATCACTAGATTAGTTAAAAGTAATATTAGTTAGATATTTCCTTACGATAATCATTACAGTTTGAGCTAAAGACGCTAAAATTAAAATTATTTAGTAAACTGTTTTTAAAAGTTTTATCCTTACAAAAAGTCACGTAAATGTGCCCAAATGCAGATAAATATTCGAAAAATACTTCCTAAGTATTATAATTGACTTTTGTTATTTATAAATTGAATAATAAATATATTAGTTAAGGCGGTTTGTGCTTGTTTCAATTTATTCACTTTATATTCATTCAAAGAAAAGGTCAGTGAAAAGGGCAAGCACACATTAAAACATGTATATTTATAAATCTCTGGTATCGAAGATCAAGGCGTTTTGATGATAAACGTATGAAAGGTAAACAAACATCATTGTTTAAGACTGATTATTAATATAAAATGTAATTATTCTTAACGTATTCGCATATTTATGCATGGTATGTGTGCGAATATATACATTAATAAGTAAACTGGCCAGAGGGACTGACAAAGAATCAGATACATCGTTGACAAAATCAATTGATACATAATGTGAAATGTTTTCATGCGATCAGTAAAAAACCATGAACATCTATACTGAATATCTTTCTATATTTGTCATGCGACTAATAATGAAAACCACAATAAGTGTCTCGTCGCAATTAAAACTATTCAACCGAATTCACCTCTTTCCCCCTAGTACGATTCACATTGACAATCAACACCACCACATTCAACTCCAAACAAAAACCTATTATGTGATGAGATACTAAGTCAAGATGATGTGACATGAACTTGTTCAGTGAGTATGGGGTTATGTGCAAGTATTTGAACTCTCTCCTCATTGATATTAATATTGGTGATAAGTTGGTCCGTTTTGTTGCTTACAAAAGCTACATATTGGAGATACATCATGGTGTACAATTCTCTCCGACTGTTGCTGCATCCTCGACGTGATAGTCAGGCTTGCCCATTGTGATAAACTAATCTGTCTATATTGGCTGGAACAATCGTTCTTCAAGATCCTATCATGTCAGACAGGTCGATTGAAGAACGGTAACGTTAAAAGCAGCAAACGCAAGGTCCGAGTGTGAAGTCGTACTGCTGACCGTACAGACGTATGACGGCAGTAAGGTGTTTCCCTCAAACAACCGGCACAACATCGATGCTGTCTTCCTACAAGGGAAGGATCGGGTTAGAAATGGTCGATCCTAACAATTCCGACCTCGTCTTATCTCATGGATTTCTGTCTCCGGTGGTATGGTCTCAATAAATATAGAGTTAACACAAAAATAACCCACTACAAGGTCGTGTGTGACCGGCCTCGAGCAGTTGTTCCTTGGGCATTGAGGTCACTCTCTTAAATCACTGAGACCAACTTTAACTCACTCAAGACTCAAGACCATCGTGTAAAATCGAATGATCTCTCACCATTAAATCCATTGCGCAACTTGTGTAACAACAATGAAATGATTCATAAACTCATCATCATTGGTTAAGTGTTGTCTAGTTCATTAAGCTAGGTGATATACATTCCGATAGTCTACTTGCTGTCCTACACATCAAAACTACACAATACCTACATCATTATTCTCTTAGTAGTTGTGTTTCGAAGTAGTTTCGATTATTTTAAGAATGTGATTTCAACTGATTTCTCATCCGCAGGTGCACTATGAACAGTAAGTCGTCGACGAATCAGGATTCAATCTTATCTAGAATTCAACCATTCATTTAATTGTAAATATAAATATAAAATTTTTGATCAAGATATAACAGCGGGTTATTTGAATCATTAAAATATAATATCATTCTACAAGACCGATAGGAATAAAATCATTTTCCCGAGCGAACAGTATCATTCAATAAATACTATTTTGAATTCTTGAAATTTATTTACAAATTCCGAGGAATTTTCTCATTTGTGTTTATGTACCGGACTTCGTAGTGCCCACATTGTGCCATGAGCTAGTTTCGAAATGTCATTAACTTAGATGGTTGGAAGTTGCAATTTAAAATGTCATAAAATTGTATGAGAAATTTGTGTGCATAATAACAGTAGTGTGGGACCGAATGGTCATCAGAATAATCCTTGGTGTTGTGTTTATTTCAAACATACTGAGTTTTATCAGAATGGGTTTTGTGGAGATTGTAGTAATTTCAATGATTAAGATCATGAGTCAGTTGAAGCTAGACCACCATGGAAAACCTGGAAGCACTGGACGGCCGTTTCGTTCTATTATGGGACTCCTCAGCAGTGCGCATCCACGACCTCGCCCCCTGCGAGATTCGAACCCAGGACCTACTGGTTTCGCGCGCGAGCACTTAACCACTAGACCACTGAGCCGGCATCCAACGGTGTTAATGTCTAACTTCAACTAATCCACGAAATTGAGCGACACATGATCTTAATCATTGAAAAATACTGAGTTTTACCAAATTCTAAAGTTAACTTTAGAGACTGTGTAATTTGTAAATTTTGTATTATTCTGAAAACCTTTAAACTCTATAGCTAATTGGATAAAATCGAAAATATTCTAATATTCATATTAATTAAATATATGTGGTATTAACAATTATTTGAAGAAGACATTATATGTTTATCTCAATATTTTTATGGTTTTTCCAGAATTAGAACTTGACGATATTCGTGTTCCACATAGTGTGTGTCTAAGACAAAGCCATGTTATACCGTATCTGTTTTTCACATGACTTTGGTTCTCCACTATAATTTACAATTTTCGAAACAAGATTATACTAATTTGATCCCAGCCCACTTAAAGGAATATATCACATAAATGAATTTATAGTAGAATAATGATTGATGTTACGACTAAGCTCTCAACTCTGAACGAAAACTCTTTATAAACTTATGGAATATTCCACCACCTTTCATTAAATAATGTAACGGAATTTCGTATAATAATATACCTATTTTATTTATTACCACTTTCCGAACAAGATTGAAGTTTACCGTTTACTAACAAGTCCTGTTCATTTGTTACTATCCTTGTGATTTTCTTCATGGTATTCAATCATTTTACAGCTAAAATAACATTTATCACTAGTGTTTTTTTGCTGTGATATTTATCACTGATTAATATTGTAAAATATAATGATATTCCTATTCTTTACATTTTTAAAGAGGAAAAATCACTATTATTTGTCCATACATTTACAACCTCATTAACAATCGATCAAATAATGTAGACTGCAAATACTTCACAAAAATTTCTATTTAAGTCTACAACAGTTTGAAAAATAGATATACAAGAATGTAACGTTATTTATATATCTTTTAAATTTGTTTAAAATTAATGGTGAAATGTATGGTGCTCAACCTTTTTATAGATGTCATTAGGACACAGGTTTTACAGAGGTGAATAGCATTAATCATGTTTCAAATTGTATTGGTCAATGTAAATAAATAATGAATTTTTAGAATATCCAGTTTTTCGAAATAAATCTGTTCGTTCATAGTTATTCAACAAGTTTTAAATGTTCACTAAGTGTATTTCATCTAACACTTCTGGTCATCTTTCCATTCATTTAATAGGTAAATGTTTCGCAAAAGCGTATATTTCATAAATAACTTTACATTAAGCGATTGAATTTGTCCTCAACTGTTTGCTATGAATATGTCTATTGTAGCACAGCCTTACGTGATAAATAGAAAATAAAAGTACATTAGGCGTATCCACGGAGCTGGACGATTGAGTTTCGTGGCTGTACTTGTCATTATGGTCAACATTAACAGCTCCTACTGTAAATAAATGTAAGTACTTTTAAAATTATTCCACAAGCACATAGTCATTTCCTTTTGATTACCTTGTTTATGACTGATTGTTTCCTCAAACCTTGCTACCTTTATGTGTCCTTGCATTCCTATTAACTGATCTGTTCGTTGACATATATTATTAATTGATGTGTTCTCAACTAAATTATTTAGCTCAGATAAATCAACACTTCCTAGAGTGTTCACCTGAGCTATATGCCTTCATTATATCACTACTCAACAGTCACTAAAAATATTGTCATATATATATATATATATATATATATATATATATATATATATATATATATATATATATTGTTTGACTGTTATTTGTTCTTCTACATGTAAAATACAGATAATAAATCAAACATTTCAAACTGAACATATACAGTGGATATGTAAGAATGCACAAGAAGTTATGTAACTTTTGATTAAGAATAATAAACAATTGTGAGCACCTAATTAATTCATGTGCACATAGGTATATTTCCTCTTTTTGATGTCAACTTTGTATAGAATTATCAATTTACATACATTCTCTGAGTTCTATAAAATACATTGTCTAGAGTCAATATATACTGTCAATGGATACTTATGAGTATAATTTTACTGTGTTTTATGTATTGGTTATTCTTGAGATCAGGCTCAGTATTTGTATACAACAAGTAATCTGTCATATGTTGTTTATTTCAAACTGACTAGAAAGTGCATTTAACAATTTGATCTTTTCTTCGTAACTTCAGTTATTTTGCTTGCAATAAATCGTTTTTCGCATCAGTTTGCTTTTATGAATTAAAATATACATGACGTTCGTTCTAATAGATTTATTTTAAATTCTATGAAGGATTGATTATTTGTTCAATTTTCAATCTGTACATTTATTAGCATACGGCCAACCATACAAACTATTTTTTGAAAATCACAATGTATCTAACGTATAATAAGTATTATTTCAATCCTTTGTCGGGCCATTAGAATATCACTGAGCCCCAGCCAGATCACTCGGCATACGGGTCTCTGAATGTTAAACAGTTCGTTAATCCCCGTCAAGGTCAAACACAACCAACACGCATCAGTTGATTTCCTGCCATAGACTGGCCCATGCGGTGGTGGACGCAACTTCTCACATGCACCTACTTTTACTAATACATTTCTCTAATAACATCATTTGTGTTATACAGTATTCAAAGCATCCATAGTACCTTGATACGACCAAGAGATAAACCACGTTTGGTGCTGACCGCAAGCTGTGACTTCGAAGTTAGTTTTTGGTCACACCATTTCTGTCTAACGCGGGTAGTCCTCCAATCATTTGACATAGATCATCTGCTTTGGTGAACTACACGTATAATAATTATTATTTCAATCACTAATATGGGAAATATTCGTTATCTACGATTCCATTTATAAGCTATCTCTTCTAATTCCACATATATATCGCTTAAGTTTTTAGAGGTAATTTCATGAAACATTTTTATATTATTTGCAAGTATTTTTCACTGTGATCTGATGGCATCTATGAAATCATTAAAGATTATGGGACGTTAACCAAGTTGTTTCACTTAAAATTTTGGGACCCCTTTCCAATGTGAATTCACGAGTTGGCTTACAATTTAAATTTCAGCTGGTTTGTTTTGTCTTGTTTGTCATTTACCAAAGTAGTTTTGTTGAACCGTTGTTTTCCATACACATCAAAAACAGCAAAACAAAACGTGGAATTTTGTTCCCTGAGCTGGATGGTTTAGTCATGGAGTTTTCATCGTTATTCTGAACGATATCATCAGCACAAACTTCAGGTGGAAATCTGAAGTTTGAAGTTTGTGCTGATGATATCGTTCGGAATAACGATGAAAACTCCATGACTAAACCATCTAGCTCAGAGAACAAAACTTCACTAAAATTATCCACCTAAGCTACAAGTCTTCTCTAAAACCGGGATGTCAATTAATAAATTTGTTCTGTTGAAAAACTCCCTATTGAACATAGTCATTAACATTGAATATATGCATAAGTATTTATAATTCAATATATCAATTAGCAGAGAAATTAGTATAGTATGAATTTATATTATTTTATGACTAGAGTTACCTTAGTGATCTTAATGAAACTTTTCAATGTAGAAATATTTCCAGTTTAAATAAAATAATCACATGATAAATATTTTATTTGGAAATACCTTCATACCCTAGAGAAATTTGTCTTCTCACAATTATTTACATACATACAAGCATACATACATACATGTATACATACATTTATCCCAACTATTTGTATTCAAATACATTCAAACTTTAGTGAAGAACAAAATTATTTACAACAAATTCAATCTGTCATTGTAAACTAAAAAAAAGTACAAACAAACAAATAGACGAAAGTTAGGAAAAATTCCCATTTACATGTTATGTTTATCTAACCACAAGAATTTTGTATCAAATAAAATCACTTCTACCTGATTGGTAATTAAGGCAAATAAAATTATTTATAATTTTAGTTATGAAAATTATAATGTTGATAGAACTGTTTTTTTGGAACAATATGGTAATAAATTCATTTGGTATTGTTTACTTGAATCTTCCTATTGATATTTAGGACTGCAATTGACCAGCCTCTTATTGGTATATGTGTATATTGTGCCTTAATTCACAAGTATTATAAGCAAAGATGGATAGTGGCTAGTAGTGGAATTCAGGACGCGCATTTCGTTTTCTAACGCGATGGCGTTTGAAGCAAACGGTTCTGGATTCGAGTCCTAGATGTGAGTATATCCAGCTGACGAGTCCTAA
The DNA here is from genome assembly GCA_946903255.1 of Schistosoma spindalis. NCBI lineage: Eukaryota > Metazoa > Platyhelminthes > Trematoda > Strigeidida > Schistosomatidae > Schistosoma > Schistosoma spindalis. The sequence continues at coordinate 22,935,839 of OX336417.1, read as the reverse complement.
ATAAGATGAAACATGTGTCCTGAAATCCACTGCTAGCTACTATTCATCTTTGATTATAATATGGTAATATCTCACTTGAAATACGAGCCTTAAGATATGTGCCCATGAAACTCATGAGTATCAAACAAAACGATGTATGTGCACTAAATTCTGTTACTTGATACAATCAGAAATGTAATCGGTATGATAAAATGTGTTTGATTCGGGTTTGTATGGTAAGCTCACAAAGATATTGAGTTTTCATGATCAGAATGATTAAATGAGAAGTTAAATTTTATTCCTATCAATGTTTACTTGTTTCTAGCCCTTTGAATTATTGCCACAATCAATGTTGTAGAATGTTCTTTTACATAAGGTATATATTTACAATATTCAGTTTTTGATTGAGATCATGAACCGATTAATGTTAGACTACCATTGAAAACCTGGAAGCACTGGACGGCCGTTTCGTCCTATTGTGAGACTCCTCAGAAGTGCGCATACACAATCCCGCTGGCGGGATTCGAACCCAGGGCCTTCAGTCTATTAAATTTATTTACACCCTTGCTGCACTATACTAATATGTCTTTAATATAACTTTCAACTAAACCCTCTTATGTAAGTAATTTAAACCCATTATGTAATTGTGGTTTTAAACATGACAGGGTGTAAGCAACTGACGAGAACCAACGAAATAAAAATGAATTCATGCTATTTTGCTAGAATGCTTGTTCTTGCTCTTTTGAGAAGTTAAATCGATTGTTGTCTAAAGAAGATTTTTGTTTTTGCTAAAATGAATAAATCCTTAAAATAAAATTCATGAAGTGTGATTTTCATTCAATTATTTACATCTGAATTATAAGTGATCAGTCCCGTTAGTATAGGTGGAGCCACACAATCTCAACAACCATGTATAAATGATAATTTTAAGAGGTACTGAGTTATTGTAATGATAATATAAGTATCTGATCAACTAAATGATACATCGATTTTGAGACATTCGCATTAATTAATAGAGCTTTCAATTTCGATGTACATTTGTATTAATTTTTGTTACTCTAGATTTTATTGAGTTATCCTTTATACAGGTTTTCGTTTTAGATATGGTATTCACAGATTTTGGAGTAATTTAAACGAAAGTTTGTTATAACAAATCAGGCGTTTTCGCTTAAAATTCGAGTGCACGACTAATTATGGGCTGTTTGATTGTTACGAACTAAAAGAAGTAGTCAATTGACCTTCATCAATTAAATTTACTTAATGAGCGATATGATGTCGGTTAGTATTTAGTATAACTCTTGTTGTTAAATTCCACTTGTCCTATAATATTACCGATCGAAGTATGGGATGTACTTTACACCATTATTGTATCAAATCTAAGGACATATCATCTATACTTTCGTCATTCGTTTTAATCAAAACGAAAGGTCACATATGCATTTCCTTCAAACCTATATGTCATCAGGATGTAAAGAATTATTAATAAATAGGTTTAAAATTATCTATCTCTTACACTGTTATTATTTCATCAATAGCTCAAGATCAATTTACTGATCCATTGGATTTCAAATATTTTCTATTGATTTTCTACCAAGTTAACATAATAAATATAAGGGGTGGATTTATTGAAACATCTTATATGGATATGTATGGAACTAGAATTTAGAAAATTCGTGATTTAATAACTATTTTCATGTTATTTTATTTTTAAGGAGTGATTATTGATTTTATTATCGGCGAACAAAAGCAAACGAATAACTTATTATCAGTCTTATTGTACCAAATAAACAACAATTATCTGTTATTTATTACTGAGAAATTTGTTATCAGTACATACTTGGCTGATGTTTCGCTTAATGTAGCTACAATTTTCAATGGAATCTTATTCCGAACATATGCTTTGTTATTTAGTTTGAATTATAGTGTTGTTAAAATTCACGGCTAAAATCATATCAGTCGTAGTTGACTATTTAGATTGCCACAATATAGCTCTGTCACATAATTTTAGTGGATTAGAATTGTGGCTAATTGTGAAGTCCAAGACGCACATTTCTTCGTATTTGACACTAGTTGGATGTACCTTCATCCTATTGCTGGGATTTACACTAATGATTTAGTCCAGTACCTTTCATTTTAAATGACAACGTTTTATCTATTGAGCTAATGCGTTCAGACAATTATTAATGTATTTAACAGTCATAATATTTATAGTATTATAAAGAAACCAAATGTATGTAATCTTCTTTGTCGAATAGTTGGGAAAAAGACCACTTTTTTTCTCAAGTTGTTCGTCATAATCAATGACAAACACATCCGTAAAGATCAATATCTTTCTGTAGAAACTAGTCATATGTAATAGAGAGAGAAGAGATATTTTTATTTATTGAAAACTTAATCAATAAAATTCTTTACAAACAATTCGATTTTCTTTTGTTTGATTTCAGCAACTTCTGTTTAACATCTTTAAATCTTAAACACAAAGACGTTCACTTGTGAATCATCATCATGATTATCATCAGTATCAATAGATGTAACAGATAAACAAAGAAGACTTGTTTGAATATTAATGTTCTTTTAACCTATTTAACTATAAATTCACTTGGTATTATTGTTTAGGACCGTAATTGATCAGTCTCTTGTTGGCATATGTGCATCTTATGCTGATTACCTCGATACTGTCTTAAGTCACAAATAGATTAATTGTTTATATTTGCAAAAAAACAATAATAATAATAATTCAAAATTACTTAACATTTGAAATAATATCCATTAAAATACTTAGTTTTTAATGAAAATAATGGAAAAGATACTGATTTTAGTAAACTTTCTTTTTAGATAAACAAAATTTACCCCTATTGAAACATAGAAAACAAGAAAGATGTTTTCAGTGAAGAACATCTACCGTAAATACTTATGCAACCAATAGTAATAGTTTATACCTAGAAGCAAAAATATATGTTTAGTCAGATAGGAGTTTTTAATAAACCAACAAAAATGTCAATGTAAATGCAGTTGAAATCATTTTATATCAAAACAAATTATTGGTAATTATGAAGTGATACATCTTTATATCGTATTAAGTTCAAACCTATCAGCTGTGTACAACTAGGACCCTAACAGTTATCGAACCCAAGATATGAAGGGAGGACCTGATAAATTCCTTCTGTCATATAGAAATTCTAAACCTTCTGCCGTTGAACATACTTAAAAATACTATCAAATGTTACGTCATTATATTCAAATATGAATTACAGTCTACATAAATTACACGCTGCTATGGAAATGATATCTGGCCATCTATGGAAGCATTCTCAAGAACATACTAAATTTAAACGATTCTACTATACTAAACATTATACTGATCAGAAATGTTTCCAGAACACAGATAAATTTGTTTTGATTTTTATCATCAAAACAGAAATTAATAAGTACTTTCTAAATTATACAGAAGCTACGTTTAGATCTGAGTTTTTAATATATTCAATAAAATTTCGTAAGGTTTGTAAACTGAACTAGAAAAATTCAAATGTCCATTTACTGTTTGACAGATGTGGTGTTTTTATAAATCGATAGATGGTTTGTAACTCACCTTATTCTAATTCTAGTACAACACTACGAAAGTTCACAGTCTTTGAACATATCCGAGCCCTCTTCAATTAACACATGTTAGAATATGTTTCATTTAGATCTAAGGTCTTCTATTTTATATGCTACCTTTAATACTATTATTTGTTCCACATATTATACTTTGTAAATTGATAAATGAGTTTCCAATTAGATTAACTAAACTATAAACAACAGTTAAAATGTTATATTATTTTATGGTTTCAGTAGTACCAATCATTAGAGTAACTGAAATACTGAATCGATGTGTAAATCGCTATTTATGTAATTCTTTCTATCACCTCCTCATTAAAGTTTAAATAATATTGGGGATAACTGTACCGTATGTAATATTTTTTGTTAAACTGTTATGATATTGTAAGTAGAGATGAATAGTGTCTAGCAGTGAAATCTAGGACGTGCCTTTCGTCCTATTTAGGACCAGTCAGCTGGATTTTATGACATTGGTAGTAATGGTGATTAGCTAGTGAAGTGAATAACAGTAAAAACATTCTATTTTTATTGAAATATGAATAAAAAGAGAGAAAATAAAACACAGTATAAAGAAATATAATGAACAAAAGTAATCGATAAACTGGTTTACTGATAAATATATATTCAAAGATTCTATATGTGTCATATACAACAGATATTTTTACACGATAGAAATTACTATAGTTACGAACAATTAAAGTACATTTTATTAACGTGCCCAATAGGTTAAACAACTCAGTACAAACAACTAAAGGTATTTAAATATGACAGAATTACATCCTGTAATCAGATGCAAATATCATTTATAAGGGTTGGGATACGAAAGATTTGTCCATTGACACATAGAGATCTCATGTGCAACATACTCAAGGTCAAAATGTGAGTGAACTCTGGTAAAAATATGAAATCAACATTAGATCATAAAATCAATATCATGTGATAAATGACTAGTGTTGCATGAATCATTCTTGGTAAATTTATGATTAGAGGTTAGTGAAATTGTCGAAGTCTGTTTGTGTTTATCAGCCTAGTGAACTAAAACGATTGTTAATTTCCAGTATGGGGTTGTAGAGATTGTTGAACTTCATTGAAATCACGATCCGATCACCACCACTGGATGGTCAGTTTGTCCTAGTATGGTAATCCTCACCAATGCCCACCCCACGATCCTGCACACAGGATTCGAACCCAAAACCTTCGGTCTCACGCGTGAACACTTAACCTCTAGACTACTGAGACAGCATCCAACAGCCTTTATGTCTAACTTCAATCAATCCACGATATTGGGCGATCATCTTCCGTTGTCTTCGGTGGGTGGTCACGCTATGTCGTGGATTGATTGAAGTTGTACGTTAACACCGTTGCATGCCGAGTCGGTGGTTTAGAGGTTAAGCGTTCGCGTGAGAAACCAAAGGTTCTGGGTTCAAGAAACGCGTGCAGGATCGTCGGTGGGCACCACTGAGAAGTGCCATACTAGAACGGAACGACTGTTCAGTTCTTACAGGTTTTTAATGCTGGTCTACCATTGATCGGTTCATGATTTCAGTGAAATTCTACAATCTCCACAACCGCATACTGAAAATTATCATTATCACTACTTTTCAGATGGTGGATGTTTAGTAGTAGTTTATCAAGAGATTGACAATTACGTTTCGTAACTCGTTGATTACATCTATGTAACTACTGAAGTTCTCAGCGTTGCAATATGAAACATTACAAATGAGCTATCCTAATTGTATTTAAATAGTTCATCTAGGTGAAATCATTGTGCGAATACTTTTATAATTGCTTGTAAATGCTAATGGGATTTTCATTGTCCTAAATAATGTTTGGATGTAAATGAAACTCCACCCTAATCCTTGAAACCTTTCAGCAAATCGTGCAATTGAATTTTATGATATTCTATATAGTTCAATTCAGAATTATGAATTATCCATAGATTTAACTTTATTTATCGATAGGTAATCTCATTGAAACTTATTTTTGAGTAATCTTAAAAAACATTATTTATAATAGAGTGAAAACACAACTGGCTAGTCACGACATACTGAAAGACATTTGAAGAGAAAATATTTAATTGATAGTGTCAAAAGTAGAAGCATTAATTTTATGACTAACATTGTTTTGTATGACAATGAAAAATATTGATTTATGGATTAGTTAAAATCTCTATTATACCTGCCCAGTAAAATGATGCCAATAGGTACATATTACTTGAGTAGGTAATTCTAAATCGAAAATCACTTTTTCTGTCCGCTTACTAAGTGAAATATGTTTTTAATTGATTTTTGTTATTTTCTGTAATGGAAATTTTCTTTACCATTATCTTTACATTTTCCTATAACTTATTACATAATTCACTTTAAATGTTCTTGATTTTATTTTCTGTTAGTAGCGTTGCCTACATTTTCATTTTTCCATTCTTACTTTTGGTTTTATTTTCAACAATTATCATAAGACGACTTCACTATTTTTTATCTATTAAACGGTATTTGTCTAGTCACAGTTAATCGTTGTTTCTACCTTCTCATTGTGTCTTCTAAGAATTTCATCGATAAATACTTCAAGTCAAGTATTTCAACTGTAAATTCTTTGATTTCAGCACTATGTAATGCGGTTTTAATTTTGTTTGATAGTGTTAATTCTGTTAAAAGTTACAAACACTTATTATTAATGAAATTAAAATCAGCATTAAGAACTGGTTCTACATTTTCAAGATGATTGATTTGAAAAGTCCAATAAGAAATATGAGTTCATTATACTGTCTATGGAGTAACTATTCTAAAAACACTGAATCTATTTATCCCAATAATATTATTTACATATTTTATTTCTAATCTTATTATCTAAAAAAAAAACATTCAGTTGTACTATTTTATTCAAAATTCTACAAAATTACACATTAAAGCAAATGCATAAATAATCGTAACATGGAAACAAACAAACAAACAATATCTTGATAGAGTTAATTGAAAATAAAATGTGAATTTATGATATTAGAAACAAAAAAGAAACAGTATATGAAACTATTTATGACTTTAAATACGGAAAAAAATTGTAATTCAATCATTTAAAACATTTTTATAGTTTTCTATAAAAGTATTCAATATATGAATGGTTATTTTATGTAAATAGTTAGTTTATTATTTTAAAAAAATAGGAAGAAAGATGCGCAAAAAATGAATCAAATCATACTACTTATAGCATCAAGGCTTTGTTAAATAATAATAATAATAATAGTAATAATAATAATTGATTAATTATCTCAACTATTGAAATTACTACAATCTCTACAATACCCCTTCTGATACTAATTAACATATTCCCACTAGTGACTAGCTTCAAGGTGTATATCCTGGAGTTCTAGTGAGAAGTAGTGACCGGTGGAGTTCAACAAGGTCTGTTGTGAGATAGTAACTCACTGAAGACAATGGTGGATGTGTCGCTCAATTTTGTGGATTAGTTGAAGTTAGACATTAACACCGTTGGATGAGGACTCAGAGGTTTAGTGGTTAAGCGCGCGCGAGACTGATAGGTCCTGGGTTCGAATCTCGTAGGTGGCGGGATCGTGGATGCTCACTACCGAGGAGTCCTACAATTGGATGGAACGGCCGTCCAGTGCCTTCAGGTTTTCCATGGTGGTTTAAATTTAATTGACTCATGATCTGAACCATTGAAATTACTGCAATCTCCACAAAACACCTCTTGATACTAATAACATTTATGGTTGCTTTACATTAAGGAATAAATTTATACAGATCATTACAAAGAATTTAAAGTCACTTCTTCTTACTCAAAAAATTAGTTATTGAGAATCTTATAGAATTAAATAAATGCTACATCATATATTTGGAACTCCACACCAGTATACTTCAATATTGTCACACACACAAAAAATCAGAAGCAAACCTACTTTATCATATAACGACCAAGTTACATGAGTATTTTTGTGTTCAAATTTTAAGGGTTTACAGTTTTGTGAGTAGAAATAACCTTATCTAACAATCTTTGTAGCGTTTGTTAAATGAGTAGTTAAATAAAATTATTGATAAGGTATTGTTAGAAGCTGCTTCCAACTCAATTTAGAAATGGTTAAAAATAAATCGATGATTTTAACTACTTGATGTTAGACACTACAGAAGCGTAGCAGCATATACTTTTGAAGAGATTAGTCAAGAAGTACATTTACTCATTTACGAAGGATTACACAAGTTATAAGTAAGGTAATTATTAAACGTTGGAGTCAAACAGTCGTACTTCATCGATTATTAGTCAAAATATTTCACTTATAGTTTCTAATTCAGATCACTGATAACTGTATTAGATTTGGATCGATTTGTCCAGTCTAGCTATAGGTCACACTTGTAAATGTACCGAACGCAACATAATTTATATAATAGCACGAAATATAGGTCATGAGCTTTCTGTCCATTGTCACCTCTATCATACACCCACGTTAACGAATCACTTAGTCTAGTGGCAACATTATAGCTTCATGGTCAAAAATATCGATCAGCACTCAAAACAAGGCAAAATAACATGAGTTATTACTAAAAGTTCGGTTAGAATAACTGCTATCCCCATAGAAAACCAAAATTCCGGATACAATATAAATATTTGACGTGTGGCAAACTAAAATCTTTTATTTAAAATAATATAGTCTCACTGGTTAACGCTTGAACTGGTTTCGAATCCTAGAGTAATACAATCCAATTTATGATAGTCTACTCTAGTAAAACAAATATAAAACGGATTTTACTGATTTGTTAATGATGTCACTATTTTCAGTATTATTGTATTTCAAAAATAATAACCCTATCGAGAGTGGGACAAGTATCCGCGATGATAAATGAGTGATCATTTTGCAAAATGGTGAATTGACTGAAATTAGGAGTTTTAATGCTGGTTTCCAGCTCAGTGTTCTGAATGTACCGTGCTCACTAATAGGTCTGAATGTCAAGAGTTCTTGCTGTAGTTTATCTGGTGTACACTATTGAAAATTCCTATGACAGGACAGAATAGTTGTTTAGTGTTCTTTTGTAGCTTGCAATGGTTTTATAGCTGAAATTAATTTGGCATTTAAACTATCTTCATCAATAACTTCAGTAGTCACTTCACAAACTGAACTTTAGTACTTTTTAAACAATCCAGAAAATAATTTATTCGTGAATCATCACAAATTTGAGTGACAAGTATAAACAAAGACGTCAAATTATAGAAAACAAAATAAAACAATTCAGTTCAATTATGTCAACGATAAGTTTGGTATTCTAATTATTTCTTGAGATTAATATGAAAGTGTCATTTGAATTTGACGTCCTAAAATTACATACCTTATTCATTGATTATAAGTGAGATACTGAGATGAAAACGTTTTATCATGTCAGGTTTTGCCAGATTTTGAACAGAATTTTGGATGGATTATTGGGCGTCTTGTAAGCTTTAACTACGTTTATTTGTATTTCGAACAGTGACTTATGAGACAGATAATCTTGGTCAACCATTAAATAGAGGATAATACCATTCAAGTTATTAGTATTACAATTAAACCGAGAGTGCCTATCGTAATTTGTCATTTCTCTCTGAAGGTTAAAGTTGGCTACGCAAGACGCTTAACTGATAGTTATAAGATCAAAGGTGATACTATTCTTAATATCTGAAAAAGCGCCTAACAGTTGATACATGAATCTTCTCATAAAAACCATCAGACATCCAGTTCTTTACTTTTCAAATAATTAATGAAACAATATGCAAATAATTCGTTATTCAGAGACAATGAATATTGTCATTCACTTTCTAAAATAAAGTCAATGTTCTATACTCAGTAAATTTAAGTCATCAGATATCTAGATGGGAAATTATTCAACACTTTTTCACTTATTTCCCCTATTTTTCACAATTTGCACAGATACTGATTGTAAGAGCATAGACTAAAGTTAATTGAAGGGATTTGATTAGGAATTAATACGTAACAACGAACAAAAAAAGAAATACGTGAACAACAAGAAAAACAGAACAACAAGAACAACAGAACAACAAAAAATTATCAACAATGGATGAATTCATCTAGAGTAAGTTAACTTATTGTTTTCAATCACATGATTATATTGATTAGCATACATAAATATGAGTGTCATTTCATAGTGACCTAGATTTCCAACATTTCAAGGTTAAACATAGGGAATTCGTTGAAGTATGCCAATAAAAATTATCAAAAAAATCAAAGTATCTACTTTTTTTATTGTTCAGATACATTATATATGGCCAATGTAGTGAGATCGAAATTGCACTTATGAGGTTAGTTTTTTACATTTGATCATTATTTCAAAGTTGAATAACATTAAGGGAGACTTTGAATTATCTCCCAGAACCATGTAAAAATTTGTAGGTGACGACTGAATATTCTTAAGTTTTTTGGTTTGCATTACTCATGTAGTAGTATTTTAATAGGTTAACCAGACATAAACTCGACGCGAAAGAAATAGATAAATAAAGGTTGGTGCAGAATAATATGAATTCATTTTATTTCGTTAGGTTCTCATCAGCTGCTTACAACCTAAAATATTTGAAATTCAGCGTTATTACAGATCTTGACATACTTATACATAAGAGGGTGACGAAGAATGAATATATGTATCATGATGTAGCAAAGATTCCGTTAAAGTTAATGAGGTCATAAAATTTTTGTTTCTAATAAATAAAGTTTGGGAGGGAAGGTTCCAGAACATTGAAATAGTGATTAGAACTCATGGAATTAAAAACAAAAACACATTAGATGATTATGTAATGAAGTAACTGAAAATAGATTAATGGTAATAAAGAGAGATATGAATTGAAATATTTTAGGTTGTAAGCAGCTGATGAGAACCTAACAAAATAAAATGAATTAATATTATTCTGCACCAACTTTTGTTCTTGCTCTGTTTAAAATGATAAAGGGAACTATATGTATGAAATAGATAAATGTTGATATCATAATGTCACAACGTATAGACTGATGGGGAGTGTCTAGTTGTTTAAACACCTAAGAGGATTGGACACTGCTAGTCTTATGTGTTGCAGATCGGGTAAAATCTATGTTATCGGAAATCACTAAGCTGAGTCTAATTTTTAACTTTAGTCAGGTGAAAATATTGAATGGCAATCAACAATTGTGATTAATGACGATCCATCTTCATCTTCAATCTAATCGGTTCCACAGATCACAAATTCCCACGTAAACTTTGAAGATTCACATCGATGCAACTGCTAACTTCTTTTATTGTTTATTGTTTGAACGCAAGTGACATGAAGCAAGCAGTTTTAATTATTTCCCATCCAATAATCGAACAAATTCGTGCATATACGTTTAGCTAAGCCACTACTTTCTTGGTCTCTGTCAAAATATGTCCTTAAACCACCAATTCATGCAAAGGTTTCCTTTGACAGCCAAATGATATCAGTTGGAGAACCAATAAAATCCAGAGAACATCAAAAAGCAATTTTCTTATGGATTAGGGGTACTCTAGCAGTGAACACGCAAAACTGTAAATTGAATCGAACTGAGGACCTTCTAACTTCGTAACAACATCACCCTCACCTAAAACTAGCGGAGCTCAACCTCGTTTAGCGAGAGACAGGTTTTATTATTCATGCTGAATATTTGTTGGGTCATAACTCGAATCAATTAAAGTTGGAAACGTATATCACATAAATAATAAAGGAGGAAACTAATTAAACAAATGGAATGTTCATGATGGCATCATAGTGTTCATTACATGTGTGTTGTTTATTATTGACTTACCGAATATATTTTTCTTTGAATCTTGAATTTATGACTAAAGAATGTGATATCACTTGTTGTTGCAACCAATAACAAATGAGTTGAAAAATTAGCATTAAACACTAAATATATATGTTTACACTCAAACGTTCTTCATATCCAGGTGTTTTTGAACAATATTTCTTTGTCTACTGTAGGTTAACTTCAGTCGCATTAAACGATCGATGAGATACATAGTTTAGAAAATTCTTAGTCTTGAAATTATAATACACATGTTGAATATCTGTAATTCTTTTAATAGATATTCATTAATAGTTATAATAAATTCTTCACGTGTGAATGAAATAAATTTAATGGTATTTGTGTAGGAGGGTGTATGGAGATGTTTGAATTTTCAAAGTTCACATCACAGACTAATTTTAATTTAACAACCATCGAATAACGGGAAGTACTAAACACCTGTTCCGTCCTATTATTGAACTCCTCAGTAGTGAGTATGTACGACTCAACCGGGAATCTAACATGGTATAATTTGTCTCTTGATGAGCAATCAAACTCTCGGCTACTGATATTCTAATAGAAGACACTGATTCAGTCAGTCTCAACACATGAAAACAATCTAGTTAGTTATTGAATTGATGTTATTCCTAAGTAGGCTTATTTTATACATCTTTTGTTTTTGAAGATAAGACTGGAAATACTAAAATCATTATCTCGTAAATGACACGACATATATCTTCATTATTCATGTTATGCACATAAACTAACCATAAATTAAACAAAGTACAAATAAATCAATGAAATTTTCAGATTTTCGGTTTGAGAGTAGAAGTTTAAAATGCTTGGATTAATTGATTTCATATGTTTCTGTATGTAATAAATCTTATTTTCTTAATAAACCAGTCGATAGTATAAATACTACTTCATAGCTACTCGGTAGGAAAAACAGTATGTCACTATGATACTGTTCATCTATGAACTTTGAACTTCTTTACCGTGCTCGTAAAGTTTCACCGACCTGAATTGAAGATAACGAATACATTATGAACATACACAACATCTACCAGGCGACAAAGCTAGAATCATCAGATCTCAAGGCTAGAGTTTTACCTTAGGAACACTAAGACTACATCCAGTGGTTTGCTTATCTAGCTTCAGTCAACTCACAATATTACACTACTAATTTCCATTGTCTCAAATGCGTAACTGTTTAATAATATCATGCTCCCAATGTTACTCTGCTTTCGGAAGACCTGGAAGTCATGTGCTCGACCTCCGGTGGGGTCATAAATTTGCTATTCTGAGTCCCATACGAGAGAGAAGCAACTGTCCAGTGTCTCCCAGTTTTTAATGGTGGTTTATAATCTTAATAGCATCCAATAATCTCCACAAACCATCTTGCACATAAATATATTAGGTCCTAATTTATTACAGGTCATGACTGAATGAATAGCTCTAACCATTGTAGTTGTATTGTGGGGGAATAATCAACGAAAATTATGGGTCTCATATTCCTCTCCCCCTCCACATATCTTAACACCTTTTAAAACAGGGATTCAATTTCTGCACGCCTATACCATTCCAAAGGTTTTAGATGTAAACAAATGGTAGTATACTATATGGTACAAGTTGTGGTTTACTATGACTTTTACGTCATGTTGAGTGGATATAAAGGACCATGGTGTAGTATCAATTTTATAAGTTTTATCACCCACCTATTTGCTAAACATGCAAACACAATTACTTGAATCTATGTGTTTCATTTTCTTCTCCGATAAATTTAGAGAAGCGCTAAAATCTATTAGTCAAATTCAAAGTCAAACGAAAATGGCTTTATTTCTGAAGCTAAGATGTCCATCTTCTATGTTAACTAAAGGATAAAGATGAGAGTAATCATAAGGTTGATTTTAGTGTAGTATGAATATAAGGGCATATTTGTCTGTAGAATGTCAATCATACGATTAGAGAATCTACAATACATAACAGCACTTCCTAAATAATGACTCAAAGCTCAACAAAATGGGATGTTTATTCAGTAAGATGTTCTGTTGGCATTAAGTTTTATGTTCAATGACTTCAAGCTTATGAAAAGTAAAACTTAAAATAAATTGATTTTTAAATGAGAGTAGCACTCCGTTTCCTATTGTAATCTTTAGCTAGTGGCAGAGTTCATGATCAGATGTTCATCAGGATGCACTAGATCGAACAGACTTTATAAAATCCTTTCACAATGGCTTTTGAAGAAGATCTATTTTGAAATTTCCAGTTTTATGTCTCATTACTTGTCGAGACATTAGTAAATTAAAATATTCCTAAATAAATATCCATTTGAACCTAGGAATTTCATTAAACTGTGTAATTCGTTTATCAATAGCTTTGCTAACAAATCAGTTATCAAATTCAACATGATGCCGTTCGAAATCAATTAAATATCGAATGTGTTGTTCCTCTATTCTATATCTATTCATATCCTTCTTGTTCACTTTAACACAAGTACGAAATTTAATGTAATAAAGCATGCTAATCTAATGGGTAGAGTTGACTTAAAAAAGCATTATTTTATTTCTTTTTAGATCACTAACTTCGATGATCTATGTCGAATGATTGGGTGACTACTCGCGTTAGACAGAAATGGTGTGACCAACAACTAACAGCGAAGTCACACCCCGCGGTCAGCACCTAACGTGGTTTATCTATTGGTCGTATCAAGGTACTATGGATGCTTTGAATACTGCATAACACAAAGGACGTTATTAGAGAAATGTATTAGTTAGAGTAGGTAAAAGCGAAAGTGTGACCATCACCGCATGGGCCAGTCCATGGCAGGCAATCAACTGATGCGTGTTAGTTGTGTTTGACCTTGACGGGGACTGATGAACTGCTTGATATTCAGTGACCCGACTGCCGAATGATTTGGCTAGGACTCTGTCACATTTCACTGGCACTACACTTATTTCCTTTTTTGTTCTGTAAACTTCTGCATTGTTTTTTTTATAGTTATTATTAATATCATTGTTATTATTATAAGTAACTTTATTCTATATTATATTTTTGGTACAATAAGGAATTCTCAGCACAAAGTATTTCAACACGTTTCCTCTTATTTCTTGATCGATCTTGATCGCAGGTTAAATGTGAGCGGTTCAATAATGGACATCTGAATAATGTTCATACATGTCAATGCATATTGAGAGCCACCACAATGTCTCTGATTGTACGTATTTGTTACTGTTACAGAGAAACCTCGTAAGCATTTCATAAGCACACCTGAATAGGTTATATGATTAACAGACATAATGATGTGTTAAAACAAACAAAAAACAGATAACGTTTTGAAATATCTAGATGTTAGGAACAGGTAGCTCAGATATTCGAGAAGGTTGCAATAGCTACTAGGACGAACTCCAATAACATCATACATAATCTGATTACGTGTATATTTTTTTTTAAAAAAAATGAGATTTCTTTTGATAAAATGAAGGCATTAAAATAACAAGTTTTGTTGCACGCAAATTATAATAACACAATTCTGATTTATTTTTATTCTTTAATATCTGATATGCTGTTTAATAAACTAGTTCTGTCACACTTGTATTTTATTTCAGTAAGATTATTTAAAAATTCACATATCACTTGATACTTACTTACTTACTTACGCCTGTTACTCCTCGTGAAGGAGCATAGGCCGCTCACCAGCATTCTCCATCCAACCCTGTCCTGGGCAATCCTTTCAAGCTCTTTCCAGTTCTTATTCATCTTTTTCATATCTGCTTCTATTTCCCGACGTAATGTGTTCTTTGGCCTTCCTCTTTTCCGCTTCCCTTCAGGATTCCAAGTTAGCGCTTGTCTCGTAACGCAGTTTGATGATTTCCTCAATGTATGTCCTATCCATTTCCATCGTCTTTTCCTAATTTCCTCTTCAGCTGGAAGCTGGTTGGTTCTCTCCCACAAAAGGCTGTTGCTGATGGTATCCGGTCAATGGATGTTGAGTATCCTGCGTAGACAGCTATTGATAAATACCTGTACCTTTTTGATGGTGGTTGTTGTAGTTCTCCACGTTTCAGCTCCGTACAGTAGAACTGCCTTGACGTTCGTATTGAAGATTCTGACTTTGATATTGGTTGAAAGTTGTTTTGAGTTCCATATGTTCTTCAGTTGAAGGAATGCCGCTCTAGCTTTGCCAATCCTCGCCTTGACGTCTGCATCTGAACCTCCTTGTTTATCGACGATGCTTCCCAGGTATGTGAAGGATTCCACGTCTTCCAGAGTTTCGCCATCAAGAGTGATTGGATTGCTGTTCTCCGTGTTGTGTTTGAGGACCTTGGTTTTCCCTTTGTGTATGTTGAGGCCTACTGATGCAGAGACTGCTGCTATGCTGGCTGTCTTTATCTGCATTTGTTCGTGTGTATGTGATAGGAGGGCTAGGTCATCTGCGAAGTCCAAGTCGTCTAATTGGTTCTGAGCTGTCCATCGTATGCCGTAGTTTCTCTCAGATGTCGAGGTCTTCATAATCCAGTCGACCACCAGAAGAAAGAGGAACGGAGAGAGTAGACAGCCTTGTCTTACTCCGGTCCTCACTTGGAATGCGTCTGTCAGCTGTCCTCCATGTACTACTTTGCACTGTAGTCCGTCGTATGAGTTCCGGATAATGTTGACAATCTTCTCAGGAACTCCGTAGTGTCGAAGAAGTTTCTATAACCTCCTATCTACACTGTCAAATGCCTTTTCATAATCAATGAAGTTGATGTACATTGACGAGTTCCACTCAATTGATTGTACGACGATGATCCGTAGTGTCGCAATTTGGTCTGTGTACGACCGATCCTTACGGAATCCAGCTTGTTGATCTCGAAGTTGAGCGTCAACTGCGTCTTGATAACTTGATAACTTGATAAAATTACAATTGCACAGTTATACGAGATGAACAGAGAAATATATTTATACAATAAAATGATATCTAAATAGATGGGAACGTATATGCATAGGCAAGTAGACAAGTTATTTAAATGAAGATGAAACACAAATGAAACATGGACCGATTATTAGTATTTTGTGAGAAGTGTTCAATGCATGAAATACTGATGTTACATAATCATCACTTACAACATATCATATCAATGCTCTAAACGACGTAAAATTGCCAATTATTTCCCGTAAATATTTATTATGATAGATATCATGTAATCTATCGTGCAGTTTCGTTCACATTTAAATTATTCCAATTCATTTGAGTTTTACTGTACATTTCTTTGTGTGTATATGTTAATTTCATGAATTATGCAATATGATGAGTATTGTGATTCAGTAAAAAAATAGTTTATGTTTAAAATATGACTAATTATTCAAGTTCTCACAGGAAAGAAATACACATAAAGAAATTCGACATCTACTTGCTTTGGCTTGTTAATATCTCACTAACGTAGTATATTTTTACACTTATTGTAGATTTTTATTGCTAAAATACTACTAAAATCCTTGAACTTTCAACTATTAGGTTACATGTTTGAACTCTGTTCCGTATACTTCACTTTATGTATGGGGTTATTATCCTTAGAGTAATTTGGAATCAAAGTAAATGAATCTTCACATGGTTATTAAGTCATATTTCTGCTTTCATTAACACAATACAACATTTATCTTCCAAATTACAACCAGCTAGAGACAATGCTGGATACGTAGAATGTCTGAAACTGAATATTTTTAGTGAAGTAATTGTTTGATAACACTCAAAAGACTGGTTATCAGTTCAGTAAAATTCAGAAGTTGTGATACGATGGATAGTTTTGATGTATTAACTGACGTAGAAGCTCTCAATTTATCTGTTAGTTAGTAAATTACAAGTGAACAGTAAGAGATAATTAGATTGCTTTGGATTTCGGAGTTAATTTTAATTATGAACTGATATCAGTTGTAGGAATATTGAAAATCTGGAAGCAGTGAACAGCTAGGACTTTCCGGAACCATTTATCCACGACCATATTTTGTATTGAACTCAAGACCTTCAAGAATGGCATCAAATGTGGTACCTGTAAACCACTGTTTCTAGTGACACCATGGAATTACGTGACTAGTATTTCTATAAAAAGTACTAGTTATTAGTATACAGTTTCTTGGCACGTTTTTACTACAGATTAGAATAAGCATGTTTCATACTCTCATTTATATACTAACTACTCTACATAATTCATTGAATAACTTACAGTTGAAATTTATTTTGAAAAAGGTGAAAATGAATTCGTAGCACAATTGTAGTCAAAGTATATTGAACAGGGATATTAAAAAGTGTGAGTCATTTGTTAACAGAGTAGTAAAACATGACTGGAACCTTCTCTGTTTTTCATTTTCATGCATTAGATCGCCATTTATTTATAATAATCAGCACAGTACAGTACCTACAGCCTTCATCATCTAATGTAAGTTCTAGTAGTTAGTATGAACTATATTTCAACTGATTAGGTCGATGTTGTTGCCAAACCAAAACGTAGCATCAGACCTTGAAGTCACTAACTCCTAGTCTGAGCCATGTTGATAGATGCAGACTACTTAGTTGGTGTCCGCGTGACTATCGTAACAAATGGTTGGAGACTCTTGGTGAAATGGCTCAGAATCGATCACAATGGCGTCGGTGTATACACTCTCTGTCTTCCTTTAAACTAAGAGATTAAAATCACTTCATATTTTTCTTTCTACGAACTAATTCTTTCTTCCTGTACTATGTCCTCATATGCAATCTTTCTTCTATATATTACCACCACTGAATTAACTACTTCTATGAATATGGTGTTCATCTTGCTGTGCTAATACGGTATGACAACTTGGACCGATGCGTATATGTGCCTGGTCTTACGTTGTAGCTGACTGACTGACCGGCTGAAGAAATCCCATGTCCATTTCTTCTACATGATACTTTATTCTATGAATTCTAGTACTTTTTCATTTGAATATCCTACTTTGTAATAGTACTAATGATAATTGATAGAGAAGTCCAGTTTCAGATGCTCTGTAGTTTATTTAAGAAAAAACAGGATACGTTTGTAAACATTTTTCAGCCTTATTTTTTAATGAATCAAAATATGAAAAACGTGATTCATACTAGACGGTATTTCTACTTGTTTAAACCATTTACTGATAAAAATCAATTCTATGCAAAAATTTGAAAAATATTTCAACTGGAGAAACCAACTAATAGACATGGATGGATATGGGTACTTAACCGAAAACATTTAGTCACAGACTTTATCCATTTGCGATGTTCCATCAATTAATTTTTACCCACGTATGTTTCGATTTAGAAAACTAAAAGATTGCTGTTTTCATATCTGAAATATCCCTATCACCATTTTGATGAATAATTTGTCATTAAAATAACTGATAACCATTACCTTTTTAATTATAGGGCCGGAGATACCTAATTTTCAGTCAGATGTAATTTTTCTTTACATAAAATTATAAAATGGGGCCAAAGAGCTATCAATTTCATTTCATTATTGAAAACTAAGGTTAAGCTCAGATTGTGGTTGGAGATAGTCAACAGGAAACTCTGGACTTAGGTTTCGTGCTACTTGGCACTCGTCAGTAAGGTGTACCTGTAATCCTCAGAGGAATGGTGCTCACTGACGGATTTTGTCCCGTGTCGCTCATCTTCACAGTCAGAGACATTACTAGTGTGCTATCCTGGTCGCGATTGACCTCCTGTAGGGCTGAGATGTGCTGACAATTGGTTGGTCACTGTGTGGTGATCAATGTTATGTATGTCAGGTCCTTCTTAGTGAACATCGAATCCTATCGACCAACCACCACTTTATCTCAACATAGTGCACTCAATGTCCAGTCATCTAGACTGGTGGCCACATTGCAACTTAGTCGATAAGATTCGATGTGCATTCAATTGTAAACTAAGGTTAAGTATTTGCGCGAGACCGAAGGTAATTGGTTCAAAGACCGCTAGTGGGATTGTGGATGCGAATTTCTGAGGAGTTTCATACTAGGACGGAACGGCCGTCCGATACTTTCAGTTTTTCATTGGTGGTCTAACACTGATCAGTACATGATTTCGATGAAAGTCATTCAATATAGTCTGTAGATTTTTTCACTGCTAATTACTCTGATATCGAACAAGAATATAGTCTAGACATTTCCTTTCACTATTTAAAATGTACTATTTTTTGTTTTTTACTTGTCTAAGGTTATTTCCGATACTTTTCAAAAAGAAGCTGATACGACGACTTATTTTTCATTGAACAACCAGTCAAGTTCTTTTTTTTGTATTTGAAAATGACAACTACGTAGGTAGGTGCTTTCAAACAAGTAAATATTTAACTTTGTTTGCGTTTGGTAAGTATCCCCTATTCTCCAAAGTTTTTTCATTAATAATTCAAAATGAATGAGTTCATTCAAAAATTAAGTAAATGTAGGCCCCATAAAATGTTTCCTGTGTTGTTCACAAAGGATATATTGTGTATGATAGAAAAACAAGAGCTCCATGTTTAAGATTTTATCATCAGTACGTCTATCCCAGGAGTCTTATTAAATGATTTTAAATATAACTAAGTTCTTAGTAGTATTTCCTATGAACAATTGTCTGTTTACACGAACAGTAAAGATTTGAAATCTGTAATGATGTTTGAATTCTAAGAAATAATTCATTTATCTACTTAAATTTTCAAATTGCAGAAAAACTTTAAACAATTATATTGATGTGCAAAGATGAATGGTGGTAGTAGTAAAATCGAGGACGCGCGTTTTGTCCTATTCGGGACTCATCAGCTAGATGCACCTGCATCTCAGAGTTAATGTCTACTCCGTGACTCGAACCCTTTACCGTACGCTTCGAACGCCATCGTGTTATCCACTTAGCTACTGAGTTCAGGTAGTCACGTGTTCGTGAAATGGGGTGAGGTTTCATTCATTTTTACATTGGTTGTTTGAATTTTCCCATTGATATTAATAATATTTAGTAGTCGATATATTATTTGATACGGCACGACATTTTTGTCTATAAACAAACAGTACATCAAAACCCTCGAACACTCTTAAACACTGCTCTGTTCTTTAAATCATTCGCAAAAGCGTCCTACATGTTGCTCTAACTTAGTGAGTTGTTTCACAGCAATAAGAGGTGGTAAGATGCAGCACAGTCATAAAATTGGATTTTATGGATACCGAGAGTTGTTGTTTCCAAGGATTATATTTAATAAAATTAAGGAAATCAGGAGAATATATACATTAAATATAATGAATGAGTAGTTTAGACTTTTTAAATGAGTGTTTTCCTGTTGGATATTGTTATCTCTTATGTCTATCATAACATAAATATGACCTCCAAATAAAAGTTTTCAGGTATGAGAAAGTACTTATATATGTCTTAATGTACACAAATATCGATAAAATATTTTGTTTACTACTTTTTAAAGATGTAAAGTAAGGTTTACTTCGTATTTTATTGCATGGTTTATGTATATTGATAAATCTTTTTTATTAGATGAAGAAAAGACTTCTTAATACATAGTGTTAATCATAATAATTATAATATTGATAAATACAGCTAATCGGCTTATTGAATGATTGCCTTCAAATGACAGAATATCGCCATCCTATTGCTTTAACACTTGTACAGAAGTAAACGATATTTATGTGCTTGTTTGTTTATTTTTAGAAAACAAAAAGATACAATAGGAAATTGTGTCTTACTTCACATCATAAATATTTTGTGTTTCATACGATTTTATCATTAAAATTAAATTCATCATTAATACAAAGGAATTTTGTTGATTCCTTTATTTCCTGTTTCATTCTTTCTGTTCTGGAAATGAAAGAGTAAGCTTTATGTTTATTGCTAGTATTATTATTACTAGCATTATTATTGGAAGGTGACTTTAAAAACACAAACTAATATAACTTGGAGAATCACTGGGAACTGACGAATTTCTAAAGTTGTTTCGCTTCAGATTCGAACTTTTATTCAGATGACGATAAGAACTTCTATGGTTTTTCAGCTTATATTAGCGTGGGATTGAAACAATTTTCCGTATAACTATCAATTTAAATACTGGTGACTATCATCAAGATGAATCCCTCGACGTTCTAGTAGGAAATCTTTACTAGTATAATGAACCGATTTGGAAGTGAGGCAGTTATTGATTGTTGACATTAGATGATGACCACACTATATAGAAAATCAACTGAAATTGAAAATGTAAATTATTGAATTTCAGGTCAGTGTCCGAATACTGTTGTATCTACATGATAACTCTGAGTTTGTTCCATAAGCTGTGATCAAAGATGAGTGACTGATTGTAAAGAAAAGAGGACGAAGGTATTCAATGGTTCGTAATTTTAAATAATGCTAGTCAGTGATGACAATTATTTTTTAATTATGTATGCTTCACGAAATTAAGTTTCTAATTATTACTAACAATTCAAATGTAAATGAGTAAATAAACAAGTTTACAGATAATATTGAGTAGATTCCAACACAAATGAAGTACAATCTTTTGTTCATTACGAAGACTCCAACTAACAAAAATAAAATGAATTATAAATAAAGTGACACGAATACATACCTTATGAATAGTGTCCATGATAGAACACATAAAATACCTTTAAATAAAAAACCGGCTGCACTAATGCTTACCTGACAACCTAAACGGTGAACATGTTAGCTGATTAACAAAATAGACCCATATTGTATAACTAATTATTACTTTTATTGTGATGATCAACTGATCAATGTTAGACCATCATTAAATACCTGGAAGTACTGGGTCGCCATTTCATCCTAGTATAGGACTCCTCAGTAGTGCACATACACGACCCGGCACGCGAGAATTGAACCTAAAATCTTAGCTCCTGCGCACGAACGTTTAACATCTCAATTGATGTTAGATAATAATACGGTTACATACCAGCTCAGTGATCGAAAACATACAGATTTATTCATAATTAATATACTTGACAACCAAACATTAATACCTCAACATGTACATACACATATTTGTATATATGGAAGTGTAGTTTTCACCGATTTAAATTTTTCATTTGCTTTAATTTTACATAAATGGATTTCTAATAATGCCATGTAAAAATGTTATAATTCATGTACATGCTATCTAAGCTATTAGTGAATATTGGAAATGTAAGTGATTTTGTAAAAAAGTCTATATATTTTATGGAAAAATTTAGTAAAATGACGTCATTTCAACAACTTTTGAAATCCAGGAAGTACTTGACAGTCTGAATTATTTTAATACTATCTGTGACTATATATATATATATATATATATATATATATATATATATATATATATATATATATATATATATATATATATATATATCACAGTGCATTATGTGTCCATTATTGTACATGACAGCCTCCTTTTCAGCACAACGATTGACATCAAATGGTTTGCTTAGCCTACAGTTTATAGTCATTTGCATACATAAGCAAATTATATACTTACCTACGCCTGTTACTCCCAATGGAGCATAGGCCGCCGACGAGCATTCGCCAACCCACTCTGTCATGAGCCTTCTTTTCTAGTTCCATCTAATTCTTGTTCATTTTTCTCATGTCTATCTCCATTTCTCGGCGTAATGTATTCTTTGGTTTCCTCTCCTCCTTCGGCCTTCAGGATTCCATGTGAGGGCTTGGCTTGTGACGCAGTTGGGTGCTTTCCTCAATGTGTGTCCTATCCACTTCCAGCGCTTCTTCCTGATTTCTTTTAGATCGTCCAAATGCATCCTAGATGTCCACTGTAGCCCGTGCTTCCCTTCAGATGTTAGCGTCTTCATGATCCAGTCGATCACCAGGAAAAAGAGAAAGGGTGAGAGTAAGCAACCTTGCTTGACACCGGTCTTTACTTCGAACGACTTTGTCAACTGTCCTCTATGAACGATTTTGCAGTTTAATCCATCGCAGAAATTCCGTATGATAGTGACTATCTTCTCAGGCACGCCGTCGTGTCGAAGAACCTTCCATGGGGTTGTCCTGTCCACATTGTCAAATGCTTTTCCGCAGTGAATGAAGTTGATGTAGTGATGAATTCCATTCAATTGATTGTTCTACAATGGTCCGTAGTGTTGCGATTTGGTCTGTAGACGATCTGTCCTTACGGAATCCTGTCTATTGGTCTCGAAGTTGGGCATCTAACGAGTCCTTCATCCTGTTTAACAATACCTTGTTGAAGACTTTTCCTGGTATTGCAAGAAGAGTGACTCCCCTGTAGTTGTCACAGTTGTTGAGATTGCCTTTCTTTGGTGTTTTGACCAGAAGTCCTTCTTTCCAGTCTGTTGGTACCTGTTCCTCATCCCAAATCTTATTGAAGAGTATGTGGAGTATCCTTGCAGTTACCGCTACGTCCGCTTTCAGTGCCTCTGCTGGAATGCTGTCTAGTCCTGCTGCTTTACCACTCTTGATTTGTCTGACGGCCATGCTGATTTCTTCAATAGTTGGTGGGCCAACATTGATTGAGTGGTCCGTGAGTGCTGCTTCGATGTTGTGTGGGTTCAGTTGGGCTGGTCGATTCAAGAGTTCTTTGAAGTGTTCTACCCACCTGTTTCGTTGTCCTTCAATGTTGGTAATTACCTTGCCTTCCTTGCTTTTCACTGATCGTTCTGGTTTACGGTGATTTCCAGAGAGTTTCTTTGTTGTGTCATACAGTTGTCTCATGTTTCCTTCTCTTGCAGCCTTTTCCGCCGTCAATGCCAAATCTTCCACATATTTACGTTTGTCAGTTTTGATGCTCCTCTTCACTTGCTTGTTTACTTCTGTGTATTCAGCCTGTGCCTTGGCTTTTTCTGCTCTTGTTCGACTGGTATTGATTGCTGCTTTCTTGTTCCTCCTTTCTTGAATCTTATCCAGTGTATCGACCGTGATCCAATCCTTGTGATGGTGCTTCTTTATGCCCAGAACCTCATGACATGTTGAAGTGATTGCCTCTTTTATCTCTTTCCAGTTGCTCTCCATAGTATTTCCTTCTCCATTAAGTAGATCATGAAAGGCTTGGAACTTATTGCTGAGGGTTATCTTGAATTTATTGAGTTTGTCAGTATCCCGAAGAAGAGCAATATTAAATTTTTGTGATATTGTCCTCCCCGTTGTCCAGTGCCTCTTGAGTTTCAATTTCATCTTGGCGACCAGCAAGTGATGATCTGATGCTATATCAACTCCTCTCTTGGTTCTCACGTCCGCCATCGTCCTCCTGAACTTTTTGTTGATGCAGATATGGTCGGTTTGGTTCTGTGTGGTGTGATCCGATGAAGTCCATGTGGTTTTGCGTATGCGTTTATGTGGGAATATAGTCCCTCCTATGACCACTTTATTGAAGGCACATAGATTTGCAAATCTCTCACCATTTTCGTTCCTTTCTCCTAGTCCGTGTCATCCCATGATCTCTTGATATCCAGTGTTGTCAATTCCAACCTTGGCATTCACGTTTCGCATCAGAATGGTCAGGTCCTTTGTTGGGCACTTCTCGACGATTGACTGCAGCCTATCGTAGAATTGATCTTTAGCGTCTTTATTGTAGTCGTTGGTAGGCACGTAGCATTGGATGACGTTCATTGTGATGCCCTTTTTCTTTGTTTTGAAGGAGGCTTTGATGATCCTTGGTCGATGAGATTCCCATCCTATAAGTGCATTTTGTGCTTGTTTGGACAGCATCAATGCAACTCCTTGTGTATGTGGGGCATTTTCTTCATCGTGGCCGGAGTATAACAACAGTTCACCTGAAGCTAGTCGTTGTTATCCAACTTGCGTCCAATGCGTTTCACTGATCTCAAGCACCTCTAGGTTGTATCTCCTCATTTCTGCAGCAATTTGGAAAACTCTCCCAGTCTCCCACATTGTGCGAGCATTCCATGTACCTAAATAAATGGTTGCTCTGATTGTCAGAAGGGGCATCGGCCTAGTGACTTCCGAAGAAACTCGGCTTTCATCATGAGGCGTCATAATTCTTCTAAACGAAGACCTCCTGACTCCAAGGGCAGAGTTTAAATGGTTTGAATATTTTTTTCTGGTTAGCGTTTTTTAGCGAGTTAGTTTTCTACGGGATGGGGTCGCTAATCCCATGCCCAAACCTCCTCCTTTATCCGGGCTTGGGACCGGCAGTGGCCCCCCGAAGGGAACTCCAGGCGAAGTTACATAAGCAAATTATATCTCCAAAATTCAGGAAATCGATGACAGGTTGAATGTTTGAGCATATGTCTATTATCGATACACTAAGGGATGATTTTTTACTGATCACCTAATCGGATCAAGAATTGTCTTCTAAAATTATCATTCAAGATTATCAAATGATAACAAACACTACCCGATAACTCGTTCATTTGTTTAAACTTCATGACAAATATCTAATCTTGATTAGGTAAATTTATTAATTAATTGGAGTATTTAACTGCTACTACTTAACATCTCACAAAAGTATTGATTATTGATTTATTTACATACGATTTTAATGAGCATGCTAACCTTTTGGGAATTCTTTTTTAAAGTAACACTTTAAACATAAAAAATTAGGTTGATCATATGGTAAGTGAAATAGTCAAATGTTGTTACATTCATCAAAGATGAACAATCAATAGTTATAGAATAACAATGCTTGTTTAAATTTGTTTAAATTACAGCTACTATCAGTTAAGGGGTTGTGGAGATAGTTAAGTTTTTGATTGAGATCATGAACCGATTGGTGTTAGACCACCATTGAAAACCCGGAAGCACGTCAGTACAATGGAAGATGGTCGCGCAACTTCGTGGATTGGTTAAGGTTAGACATTAACAGAACTGGATACCGGCTCAGTGGTCCAGTAAGTTAAGCGTCCGCGCGCGAGGCTGAAGATCCTGGGTTCGAATCCTGAAAGCGGGATCGTGGATATACACTATTGAGAAGTCTCACAATAGGACGAGTGGACCGTTCAGTGCTTCCAGGTTTCTAATGGTGGTCTAACATCAATCAGTTCATGATTACAGCTATTAATCTCACAAAAATTGGTCATTATATTAGTATTTCTATTCATGGTCTATAGAAACTAGAAAACTTTTATTTTTGTTTAAGAAAGGAAGAAAAAAAATACGGATTGAAATAAGTCGTTTATACATTTGAAACTATATCTTTTCTATTATTTAGATTGTCATTTATGTCATTAAATATTTGCTGACAAAAATATAAATTATAAAGATGAATGTTTTTTTCTAATTTTCATTCCAAGTTTTACTTTATTTATGAGAATTATTATTTTTAGCATGGACATGTTTACAAGAATAACGGAAATATATTCATAAGTTGTAAGAACTCACTTATGTTTTATTATTAATGTATAATAAAGTCTATGAGTATTATTCAGAAATCAGTGTACAATATGTGTGAACTTCAGTTGATTAAGTAGAAGATAGGTCACGTTATATTTTAAACGATTATCGCCTTCCTCTGACCAATAAATCGTATATAATCATCGTAATGAATAATACAAACGCTGGAGTTGGAAGTTAATTAGTAAACATATATAGTAGTTTACACTAAATGGTTATATATTACTAGTGATATTACTTGATCTTTCGAAACGACTGGTTCCTTTTAGTTAAATTACAATCTAATGGTAGGGTCAAAAGATATGACATTGCAAGATGTTTTGATTAATGTAAGTTGGTTAGAATTGATCTATAAGAAACTCTGAACATAGATTACGCGCTAGTTGAGACTGATGACACAATACTGACGAAACTGACGCATTATATGGAATTTAAGGTAAGGTGAAGACATTATTTATTACGATTGCTTATTCATAATCATGATAGTAACAATAGTTTACGTCGAGTTCTACTACTGAGATTACTTTAAGAGTGTATGTGATCGTTTTACAGAAAGTAATATTTTGGTCATCTTATCTATGACATTAATGATTATCAAATTTCATAACCGGTAAAAGCAAACAATTTATAGCTATTTTGTTTTATTTCAAGACTCCTCACAAATACGACTTCCATGACTTTAAACAAAAGTGAACACTCAAGACATTTTAGCTATTTGAACTTGTACATGATATTATGACTACCAACGAAGTATCAAATAATTCACAAATCAAGAGTAAAAATAATGTTCAGAAAGTAGTAGTTATTCCTTGTGAACTTCTGACCTCAATATCATTTTCGATATAAAATTAATATTTCTTCTTAAAACTTATTTTAAAATGAGATATTTTT
Source organism: Schistosoma spindalis (assembly GCA_946903255.1). Taxonomy (NCBI): domain Eukaryota; kingdom Metazoa; phylum Platyhelminthes; class Trematoda; order Strigeidida; family Schistosomatidae; genus Schistosoma; species Schistosoma spindalis. The sequence continues at coordinate 22,908,303 of OX336417.1, read as the reverse complement.
GATGCTTTCACTTGATTGTATGAAGTCAATGACTAATTAATGTCACGATTCATATTTGTTTCATAGTTCAACCGTGTTTCATGGAACATTGATTTTAGAAGGAGTATACATTGAGAACTGAAAATAATGTCATGGGAAGTTACTTTATCTAGTCTATAGATGCATCTATATACCTGAAATGGATGGGGGTTTTATTTGATTCAAATAAAACCTATTCTGTTAATTTAGACTAATATGTACCAGGATAATTTGCAAATTTTGTATCATCTAGAAAGTGTGTAACTAATGAAGATTTAGAACATAAAACAAATTTTTATCAATTGAGGCTAATGCAATTCACACACCCTAAAAGAGAAAAATAAGAAAAAAAAGAATGGTCATCAAATACCTTCTGGTTGATGACTTATTTATTAATTTGGCTTCAAATAGTAATTGAAGTACATAAATTAAGGAATTGAATGTAGACACTAAGCTAAATAGTGAAATATAGTAATATACATTTACTTGGTTTCATATACTTTCAGTCAGTAGAACACCATACTCATTGTCACTCGGAAATAAATCAAATCGTAGTAAACTTTGTTTTCAATTTTAATGTCTTAGTGATAGCGTCATTTTATTTTGGCACTAAGAGAAATAGGGTTGGGATCTCAATTGAAATAAGATTTTTCACAAATTTGTAGATGTATGACGATTATAATTGTTATGAAATTCGAAACTCTGTATCTCGTGTTTCATAACAATTAAACCAAAACATTCAATCCAAAACATATAAGGTATACCATAAACAATAAAAACAATATCACCAATTGAAAACAAAATATACATTTTTAATAACTAAAAATGATCATTTCAGATTAGTTTATTAATAAGTATCGAAATACTTTTTCTCGTCATATTTTAACTATTCAATATAAAGATTATTGATTTTAATATTTGAAAAACCGTCGTTATTAATCATTTTTTAAAGGAGAAAATGGATTATAATCCATTTCATCACTAGTCCTACCAAACATTCTACTTAATTTTATGTTATCATTAAAACAAATATTCACTTTTCACTTCTTCTGATCATTCAAAGTGGTATTGAAACTATAGAGTAATAGATATACATTTCCTACAATCAATTAATGTCACCTAAGACAAATAAAAAATCTTAAATTATTTCCAAAAATAAATTGTTATTTGAAAAACAAAACAAAAATATTTTTCTGTTCGAAAGAAATTAAATGTTGAAACAGAAAACTAATTGAAAATTCTCATTCTAAAGCAAACAAAAAAAAGAATAGTCACAAAAGTTTGCCATAATGCTAACTAGAAAAAATGGTAAAACATTCAACAATTAGAATTTTAATTAGTTCATTTTAAGGACAAAATATTGGGTTTTTTAAAGTATCACATTTGTAAAAACTTGGGCTAAAAATAAACTTGTCAAAAAAAGTTATCATTCTAATTGAAATAAATATACTGTGTTCATTGAACGTTGAATAGTTAATATCAATATGATCGAATAACGTCAATTGAATTGTCAGTGGTTATTATAATAATCAATTCAATTAATGTGAAATTAATATTTAAATAATTTCAAAATCCATCATAATATGCAAGAATCGATCTCATTCAGTATAGTAGCCACGATACTCGAATACTTTATTAGTAATATATAAGATCATAATGCAAATTCGAACCAAATACAAAATATTTATTCCTTCAGTAGTATAAATACGACTTGTTTTCAAGTACCATTTATCTTACATCCTAGGTTCAAGACTTTTTGATTATTGTCTTCATCTGCTTTTATCTGTTTCACATTTTTCATAATTTAGAATACGATATAATTCTTCAGTTGTAAAAACCAAAATGTTTTCTTACATTAATTTGATCTTATTTAAACAATATGAAACTTTTAGATAATAATAATTACGAAACTTTTCAAGGATATTTAATGCATTTCCATTCTATTTATTTCTGTGTCAGTTCACCAGATTACAATGATTTTTCAGCCAAATTGTATTCAGCATCGAAATAGTAAATCGTAGTGACAAAAGAACAGTTGGTAAAGTCCATTTATTTTAATTTCGCTATATACTGAAAAATGGGTTCGTTTAACACTTAAATGATTTCAACTTTTTTCCAGCCAAAAAAGATGATTGCTTCTTTAGTTATTATCTTGTTTATTTTGTAGTACATAAGATTTTCAAACAAATCCTAAAACCGACTCAAATAAGCTAGATAGTTTGTGAATAATTGTCATTGAGTTACATTTATATCGGCGTTAAAAACACCAGTCAAAAACACTATAAGAGAATAAAAACAAACGGGTGAACTGGAAATCAGACTAATTCGTTTGAGTTTTAAGCCACGGATCAATACCATTCGAGAGGAGATTATTGAAAATCCAGGAACACTAAATACCTGTTTCATTATAGTCTGGGACGTTTTAGCATTGGAAATCCATGGTCGCAGTAGAGATCTAACCGGGCATTGTTAGGTCTTGGAGTGGGCGACTAACCTCTAGAACATTAAACTGGAACTCAGCTAGTCATATTTTCAAATTAAATTGATTCGCAGTAATGGTCAACCACTGACAAATGCCGTTGGTTATATCTGTGCCATCAAAACCCGTTTTAAATTCACTGGTCAAGATTTCTTATTAGAACCTAGAGAACTTATTTCAAAACAAATCATTAATGAGCACATGACTGTATTATGATTAAGAAGTTTTGTTCAGTTTTTCAGGTGGTTTTCGTCACATATTTACATAATTACTTTAACCGATCAGACAAAGTAAATTGATTGACAATCATAATAATTTGCAATATTGATTTCAATTTGTCTGTATTTTGCTTTTGAATTAAGCAGATCACATTCATTTACTGATGACTGATCTACTTGTGTTGTATAAAGATGACCCATATAAAGTTCACCAATCGTTTGGCTAGTTATATCACTCACAACAATATTCACGGTATCATTTATTTTAATGTACTCCTTTAGTCCATTTATTCCTAGCACAAATAACCCTGAGTACTACTTAGGATTAAGAAAAGCAATACATAAAATAGGAAAAAATAAGACTAAGATCACTTATTAATAATGGCGATAATAATAATAACCATGAGAGGAGAACATAAACTTAAATCATGATTATTAAAACGTCATTGAGTGAGACGTTCTCCAATATTCTCAAGTCAATGAGTTATAATTTGTCACTAGCCACTAGGGTAATACAACTATCCTTCTCTCTATAGTTACTTATTATAATTCACTCTCCTCATCTACAGATAACACAAGATACAGAAATTGATGAGTATGTGTAAATTGTGTTCAAGTATCCTCATCACGTGTTTACAGTAGGGAAAATATAGTTATTCTTCTAATGTTCTATTTTTTCAAGTAATTGCAGTCCAGCTGTGCTGAGACTGAAATTTCTTACCAGATAGATGAATGATTCTATCTACGAATACCTTTTATGATTCCTTACTGAAAGGTTAATTAATTTTCTGGTGATTAAGTGTCATAACTGACAACAATACGAACTTTCATCTAAAAATGTGGAATAATATCCTGTAATTTAAAACACGTTATGAGAAAGGAACTTCATAATTTGATGAATAACGGGATGTTCTTTTAAAGTGAACCTTCAAATCAAAACACTTGCATTCTAACACTAATGAAATTTAATGTTATGAGACCAAAAATCCATGGATGTCTTTTTACATTGTTCTGGTACCACTAACATGAAAGCTTAGAAGACCGAAATAATATACTTGAAGAATGTCTAGTTTTGAATTATCTCTTACTGTGAGTTTATCACTAATGTCACTTCATTTTAAGTGTATACGCTACGAAACCTACTATTCGACCTAATGCTTCCATATGGAATTAGTCAAATAATCAACTGAATCTTCGAGTTTTAAAAATTAAAACATTATTGCTAGTGTACCAAGTATCGATCTATGGGGCGAAGTTTCTTTAGTGTCAAACCAATGTTTTATTGTATGCTTACTGGTGATTGTCTTCAGCCACGCTAATTTCTTCGATTGCTGGTAGGGTGACAGCTATAGGAAGGTCAATGGGTAGTCACTTCGATGTTCGGTGGGTTCAGTAAAGCTAGTCTAATCAGGAGTTCTTCAAAGTGTTTTCCCACTTGTTCCTCTGTTCTTGAATCTCAGTGATTGGCTTGTCTTCTTTGTCCCTGACTGGTCTCTCCGGTTTACAGTATTTCCCTGCTAGTTTCTTTGTTGTATCACACGGTTTTCCCATAGTCTCTTCTATTTCACCTTTTTCTGCTGTCACCGCTCGATCTTCCACGTATTTCCGATAGTCAAATTTAATACTCCTCTCTACTCTCTTATTTGCCTCTGTATTTGGCCTGTGTCTTGGCTCTTTATGTTCTTATCGATTGCTCTTAACTGCTGTCTCCTTTCCCTTCCTTTCTCTAATTCTGTCCAGGGTTTCAATATAGATCCATTTCTTATGATATTGCTTCTTCGACCCAGATAAAATAATTATAATGGATATTGACAGATAAATAAAAAAGCAGACAATATACCAGCTGAAGCGCTGAAGTCAAATATGGAAATAACTGCAAACATGCTCCGCACTCTATTGAGGAAGATTTGGAAGGAGAAACAAGTGCTGAAAGACTAGAAAGAAGGACACCTCATCAAGATACCAAAGAAAGAAGATCTGAGCAAATGTGAGAACTACAGAGGAATCACACCACTATCGGCACCAGGAAACATTTTTAACAGAGTGTTGCTGAACCGGATGAAAGACTCGGTAGACGCCCAACTTCCAGATCAACAGGCTGGATTCCGTAGGGATAGGTCGTGCACAGATAAAACCGCGACAGTGTGGATCATCGTTGAACAACCAGTTGAGTGGAACTCGTCACTATATATCAACTTCATTGACTATGAGAAGGTGCTTGACAGTGAGAATAGGAGAACATTAAGGTACCTTCTTCGACATTACGGAATACCTGATAAAGTCGTCAATACCATCCGGGATTCATACGACAGATTACAATGCAAAGTGGTGCATGGAGGACAGCTTACAGATTCAGTCCATGTGAAAACCGGTGTCAGATAATGTTGCTTGCTCTCCCTCTTTCCCTTTCTTTTGGCGGTTGACTGAATTATGAAAAGCAGGGAATACGATGAACAGTTTGCATGCAACTAGACAGTTTGGACTTGGCAGATGACCTGGCCCTTCTATCATATACACACCAACAAATGCAGGTGAAGCAGCCAGTGTAGTGATTGAGAAACTTAGAAGATGTGGAAAGTCTCATGGGAATTGGAAGAAGGCATCAAAAGAATATTTAGCAATTGTAAATAACTTGAAAGGAGATCCCAGGACAGAGTTTATTGGAGAATTTTGGTTGGCGGTCTATGCTATCAATAATAATAATGATAATAAAATAATAATAATGCTTCACGAGCGTTAACATGAGAAAGGAAGTAAGTAATATCAGCTTAGAAAAGAATTTTCGGGTTCCTAGCGAGGAACCATGACCGATAGGACTCATGTTTGTCTAGAATTGAATAAATATAACTGACGAGGTTGGAGGGTAATATCGCGAAATTGCTAAAGTCAGAGATGAGGACCAGTGAATTTTAAACCAATGCTTCTTAGTTCCATCTCAAAGAGAGGGTCTTGAATATCCGCTGTTGGGGAGTTTCAAACAAAAACAAAACATTTATCTAGTCTTTTCTGGTTTTCAGCTCATGATATAAACTTTTATAAATGTTTTCGTGAATCAATTCACTTTCTAGTCGACTTCTTCCTTGATCTTGTAAATTTGCATGATTTTAAACTACCTATATGTGATATAACTTAATTAATTTACGTAATTTTAATAAGAACGATTTCAACATTAAAATTATGGTTCAATAGGAGACAATGTTATTCAGACTGAATTATTCATATCTTACTTTTTTACATAATCATGCTATTCTAGAGTAATTATGAAATATAATTAAAATTTCAATGAATGATTGAGCAAAGATAGGATTCTTTATAACTTCATAAATTTTACGCTATTATATCTAAATATAATTTAAACCACTAACCGACAATAATGATAATTTCACTGGTTGAAATCATAAATCCATTGAAGCTAGACCACCATGGAAAACCCGGAAGCACTGGACGGCCGTTTCGTCTTAGTGTGGGACTCCCCAGCGGTGCGCATCCACGACCCCGCTCCCTGCGAGACTCGAACCCAGGACCTATCAGTCTCGCGCTAGGCGCTTAACCAACTAGACCACTGAGCCGGCATCCAACGGTGTTAATGTCTAACTTCAACCAATCCACGAAGTTGCGCCACCGTACACCATTGTCTTCAGTGAGCTGATATCTCAGAACAGACTGTCCAGTGCTTCCAGGTTTTTCATGGTGGTCTAGCTTCAATGGATTCATGATTTCAACCAGTGAAATTTCTAAAATCTCCACACAATCCCTTCTGATAATAATGATAATAATCATAGATAACGTGAAATATACTTTCCAGTCCATTAATTACACCAAGTTTGGTTAAATCAACATGAATATATTGACTTAAACGGTTTTTATTGAATAATACTATTTGAAAATTTAATTTATATAACAACAATCTCCAATTTTAAAGCTAGTCTTCAATAATTTACACTTATTACCTTGTAATCAATCTATTCCAGTGTTATAAAATTCTGATAAATACTGTACAATTAAATCAATGATCATTACATAGAAAACTTATAAAAAATATGACCATTTTTTCAGGTAATTTCAAACTGAAAACTTTGTTGATTAATGTAGCTCTATATAGTTATATCATTTCCTATATTATTTAGCGTATATTCTAATTTGATATAGTTAGTTTGATATTAAAGCACCATTAAATCAAGCATACTTTTTAAAACATCTAAGAAAGCCAATATTATGTGTAAATATATAAATAATATTCTATATTAACTACACGAATTAACCTTGAAGTATATTCATTCACTAATAAAAGGTTTTGAATCCAAGCATTTTAATAAAGTGAAATAAAATAAGGCTAGATATTTTACCGGATTAATTTAAGAATCATTACTAAAACATAACAGAAATTTACAACGTATTCAAATGTAATAGAAAATATTTATGTCTGAATTATTTCAATGAACATTTCATTCTATAATCTGACGTGCAGAATCTAATCATTTTATTACCTTTTTCCTTGGATTCAATAATTAAGATAATTGTGTTTATTGGATTTACTTCAAAATTTATTCGCTGAGATTTTACAAGTACATTCTTCCTCTTTATTGTGTTTATATTTTCTTCTGCTTTCTGTCAGATTCTATCATTAATAAGAATTCATTTGATTTTGTTTAGATATAAGTCAAAATATTTTAAGATTTCTTTATAATTCAGTATACGTTATTGTACTATTTGTCTTCTTTGGATTATAGATACTGATTTTGATTACAAGACAACTAACTGTTAATATTGTGCAGAAAAACAGATAAATAAATCATTGTATCTGTGATAATCCCTCACAATAGTTGATCGATGGTAACCTTGGTCGACACAAGTCATCGTACTGAAATAAAATTAACTTTCTTTGCTTTATGCTTCCAAAATTCATTTATTACATACGTTATAAACCATAGGTATATACGTAAATATATTTGTTTAGTCTCTTGATTTATCCTAATGTTCTGCTTCATTTAGCTTCGACTTAATAAAATGTTCCAAACTTTTTCGATTTCATTTCTAATTCTATTTTTACGCAATTTGTGATAATAATTTGATTATTTAAATTTTTAGACATTCATTTTGGTAATTACTTATTATTGATTTGAAAAACGGAACTAAATATTTATGATCAATTGCTTTATTTCAAACCTATTCAATTATTATTGGTATTGCTACGCAATTAACTAAAATTGTTAATTGATCATACAATTTTATTTCAGTTTAAATTTTGTATTATTTATCTTACTAACGGGTTAATATGTTGAGATATTTTGTCAAATTGATTAACCACCATTTATTTAGCATTAATTTTATACTAAATTATAAAACGTATATATTAATATAGAACTATGACAAGGTACCATTTGAAATTCCTTCGAATCTTATTTCTAATTGATAATCCTCACACTGTTCTAGAGTTGGGGAAATTCACCAGGAAATCATGGACATATGATTCAAACTCATTTGTACTTGTCAGGAATCTTTAGGAAACTAAAATTCCCCTGCTATTTCGTGTTATATTTTATAACAACACAGCCTCAAATTCCTTCCAACCAAGTGACAGTAAAATAAAATACACCGTGATTCATGCCACTGAGTCTGATGAAAACATTTAGAAAGTAAAGAAAATTTGTTGCTTGAGATGATTTTGGTGAAGTTTTATTTTCTAAAGTCACTGGTTTGATCGTGAAGAATTCGTTGTTGCTCTGGTCAAAATCACTAGCAATAATTTCATGATAGCTCACTTCTATAAGAATTTTGCACTGATGGTGCTATTCAGAAGATGGATAAAAGCCTCATAGCTAAACCATACAGCTCAGAAATTTACCAAATGCTATCGGGGATTTTATAGAACCCATTGATAGAACATTTCCAGCATTGAGATAGACATGATGACATTGGCTAATAGCAATTGTTTAAGCGGTGTAAATATTTACTTTCTACATTTGCACTTTACGTGAGACAGTATAACGTAATTACCTTAAACACGTAATATGAATAGTAAAATATTATGTTTGTAAGGTCAATAATTATTTATTTCTTATTGCGATCATGAGAAGATAAAGGTTAAACAACCACTAAAAATCTGGAAGCACTGGACGGCCGTTTCGTTCTAGCATGGCACTCCTGAGCAGTACGCATCCACGATCCTGCACACTGAACTCTAACCAAAGACCTTCGGTCTTGTGCGAACGCTTAACCCCTAGACAGCCGACCCGACATCCAACGGTGTTAATGCCCTACTTCGACCAATCCACGATATTGTGTGACTCCCTTACATTGTCTTTGGTGGATAACTGTCCTAAGTTCAAGTCCTGAGTACGGGATCGTTGATGTACACTGCTAACGAGTCCCACGCTATGAAACGACCATCAAGTACTTCCAGGTTCTCAATGGTGGTCTGACATTGATCAGTCAATGATTTCAATAAGAGCTCAACAATCCCCACAACCCTATACTGACCATTATTTATTTCATGATAACACTAAGAAAACCAGAGTTCATTTGATAAAAATAAACATTATTTAATTGGTTGTTTTTGTTATCGTACACAAATCATCAATTATAAGCTTCAAGTGTATATATTGATGGAAAAAATTAATATTGTTTCATGGTATATAAAAATCAGAAAAATATGACATTCTTGTTAAGCTAGAATCGACAAAAACATCGATTTAAGCTGATTTGATCAATCTACACATGAAACATCAACCAATAATATAATCATAGATCAACTGAATGAAACAGTCAAATGGAATACATGAAGATATTATAACCCACAAGAAAACCAGTCAGAAGCAAATCTATCAGGAGAAACTGACATGATCTTTGAGAAATAACCAAACTATTCAATTCTACTTGACATATGTGTTGAGTATTTTATCTACAACAACAATTAAACCATCTAACTGTGAGAATCCAATAATACCAAAAGTATCAATCTAAGCTATAAACCTTCAACATTTTAAAGAAATATAATCATGCGTTTATTTATACTAAAGTGGTTATGATATCCGATTGTCCATGAGATTTAAATCTTATATCTTTAGAAGATCTGAATATACATTACCATTTAGGTTTCCAGTGGTAATAGTAGTCTAGTTTATGTTAATCCGTTGGTGATTACTACTCTGATAATTAGTTTCACTTCGTTGATGTAAACTAATCTATATAATCATTTATATGAAGAATATTGAACAATATATCACGAAATTTAAATGAAAAGCAACACAAAATATTTGATACTTTCCTAAAATATTTAGAGTCATAGCTCAGTAGCTCAAGTACTTAGTTTTCAGCTAATAGCTGTAAAATCCCAAAAATAATTTTAAATATTTTTTTAGTAAATATATTAGTAGTATTACAAACTGATAAACACGTTATATATGACTCAATACCTATTATACAAGATTATGTTTAATAACTGCGTTATATTAAATTATCTATATTACTGAACTTGAAATTAGTTCATTACACAATTCAAATGGTTTGAAATTAATCTAACGAGCTCATTTACAGTTTCACACTGAAATGAACTAAACTCTTTCAAATCACTTAGCTACCAAAATAAAATCCTATGGTTCTAAAGATGCCACAAGTATTTGGAGTTTGACAACACCTTAACCAGTAACATCCGCAATCGAGACGTGCCAACCTAGTGAAAGCAGAAGTTTGAAAATATATTTGATAGGTTATCGATTTATCGAGAAGTGACTGATCTAAGCTGGCTAGTTGTTGTAGGAGAAGTTGAGAACAGCGTACCCACCTGTGATCTGGTGCGGATGCGTGACCGAGTGCCTTCAGCTAGGTGAGTCCATTAAAACTAATGCGATCGGCATTAAATGTTGAAGACTTATAGAGCTATTGATTTTGGGGATTAGTTTACCGCTACAGAGTTCATATGATCCTAACAAAGCCAATCTTCAATTAAACGCAAATACCGTTACCTGTCATAGGTACGGATTCGCTTCACTTCCAACCTAGTTGACTCTGTAGATATTGGCCTCCTACAAGAACTTCATGCTATCCATCTCGGAGTAAGTCACTAATTAAGACTGGATTATTATTCAATCTTCTGGTATTTGGAGATTTGTTGTATTTTATCATACATTTCAATAAGATGATAAAAATTTACTGTTGATAAGTTTGAATTAAACAGATAATCAGTGTTCTTTATTCACTAATTCTCAGTATTTTCGTTTCATAATTTACTCTAATTTAGATAATATGGTCATAATACACGAAACGAGTTCATATTTTCTATCCAATGTTTTACTGATGCTCGATTAAATTAACCTACGCGACCATTACATTATTACAGTCAGTAATCAGAAATGTCTAGGATTGTGAAACTCAACACATGAATCACAGCTTAATTTCGGGCTAATGAAGAAAACAATACTCCCATATATTCAACAAGATGCTTCTGATAATAGAGAGAAATGGTTAGGCCAATTTCTAATCACTGACCAAAGAAAACATGAGAAATAAAGTTGAGCACTTAGAACGCGTTTAGACGAAATTTCCCGACCATTATCAAAAAATGGTTAGCAACATCTCAGTTTCATAATATAATCTGCAAAATACTTAGTAATTTTTATTTTTATTCATACTACAAAAAAATATTTTTCTGATTCTAAACAAAAAAGTAGTAGTGAATCGATTTTTTAGTTATTTTATCCAGTCAGCTGATCGAATAAGGTGAATACTTTCTTTATTCAGTATCATATGACAGTCATGTTTTCTATCCTTAGAATGACCTTCAAGAGTACTTTTTATTGGTTTCCGATTTAAAAGTATTAATCGATAGCCCAATTACAATATAGGACCAGCGAGAAAATGACTAAAATGAATGCTTATCTCTCTCTCTCTCTTGTCTAGAACAATAATAGTGACGTTTGTAGTAACGAGTTTTTGATTGCCGATGATAACGTCACAATGCTGTTTTGAAAATTACAACTTTCACTACTGATGCTTTCGAAATAATTTGATGACAGTGATAAGAGAAATATTTCGAAATGTAAATCTAAGTGAAATAATGTTAAAGATCATAACCTAATGCAATAAAATACTGGAAATAATCAGCTGTTATTTTGAAATTAATTAATGACTTTTTCAACTAAACATAAATACATCCATTTATTCAGTGTCATTGTTGAACTACACCCACTTAACCAGCTTTGGATTATAGAGACTGGGCGTTCACAAATTGCAAATTACTTATTTTATCATACATCATTAAAAAATTTGACTAGCCGACTATAGCTTGTGATTTCTAACAAGTTAATAGAAAAACTGAGAGCTAATCACAAAGTTTGTGTTTCTAAACGCACAAGATTTGGTAAACCTGGATATGTATATAGGGCCAGTAAAATGTCACTGAGCCCTTGCCAAATCATCCGGCAGTTGGGTCACTGAATATCGAGCAGTTCATCGATCACCGTCAAGGTCAAACACAACCAACGCGTACCAGGTAATTACACGCCATGAACTGGACCATGCGGTGGTGGTCACACTCTCGCTTGTACCTACTCTAAAACATTTCTATAATAACATCATTTGTGTTATACAGTATTCAAAGCATCCATAGTACCTTGATACGACCAACAGATAAACCACGTTAGGTGCTGACCGCGGGGTGTGACTTCGTTATCTGTTGGTCACACCATTTCTGTCTAACTCGAGTAGTCACCCAAACATTCGACATAGATCATCTACGTTGATGATCTACATATATAACGATGAATTTGTTCATCCTTTTGTGCTCATCTAAGCAAGATATCTAAAATGGTCCACTAATCGATAACTACCTTGGAGGAAATAGTTACACATGAGTATTTGTAAATAAATGCAGTAATAAATAGAATAGTGATAAAACCCAAAAAGAAATATATTTCGTCTGATTGATGTTTAAAGGCGATCCGATCGTATAAAAAGTTAAGCTAAGATTAAAACATTTCAGAGAAATATAGTTCTCACTGTTAAACTCATTTCAACAAAAATTCATCTTTCAATTAATTTGTTTATCAGTGAAAGATAATTCAATTGTCAAAATTAAGTGTATGTTAACATTGTGAACTGGCTAAATGTTTGTCTGTCGGCAGAAAGTACCACTAAATACAACAAATTCATCTTACTCTACAAATATAGTTATTCGTGGTTTGTTTCGCCTAGAGTATTTGGTAAATAGGCGGATTAATACAAATGATTCGCAAAATATTCTTTTGCTAGTATTGAAGAAATAGCAAATATAAGTTTAAAATTCATGATTAATAAATATCGTAATTTTCATCATGAGTGTAACATCGAAGCCAAAATGCCTTCCTCTTTTTTCAGCTCCTTAATGGTAAATATGAAATTCCAGTTTTTGTAGTGAAATATAACATTTTTAGACATACGAACTTTATTTACAATTCTAAAAGAATGATAGTATATAATCATTAGTTTACTATGACTGGGTTGTGTTCTAAACTATTTTTGAAAAGATGAATTTTACAATAAATAATTGTTATTCTGTGTTGATTAGTTTAAACCCTAAATTCTATTCTGTTGGTAAACCTCATAATTTACCTTACAGTAATCAATTCAAGTACTCATCTTTACTATACATAAAAGTTATAGACAAATTAAGAATAATCTTTACAACGGTGTTTATGAAGAATACTCACTCGAATGTCCGAGACAGTGTTTTTCCATTTTTGTAAACTGTTCTGATTAATAACCATTAATTATCACAAAGCTCAGGACAAATTTAGCATCCTGCTATTTCACTTCAAATCTCCAAACGTTGTTTGCTAATAGTTACGATCTATATAGTCTGAATTGAGTCCAATATGAGTTTTATTCACCCAATTATTCGAATCATTTAAACAAACTGAACAATGAAGATTAATTTAGTTAAAGGGTTGAGTACTTCAGTTGATAAAGTTCCATTCCCTTAATGCTAAATCGGCTCTCAGTTCATTCATTAAAATTAACCGTGTGCATAAACGAATATTAATATGACCGAAATTTGAAAGTATTTAAATAATTAGTGAGATTACATCATACGTCTATGTTGACATTTATTGTTACCCTAAATCGTTAATAATGACACAACCACTACCTTGAATATTCCGTGTACAAGATTACATAAGGAGAGGATATATTTGAACCAATGTAATCGATTTTTCGCCAGTGTTACTCTGAGAACATTAGACACAACGTTTACAATTATAAGGTGCTTGTCAAAACAATACTTCTGTAGGACATTTTGTAGTTTCTGAGACTAACGTAACAAGTGATTGATTTTATGTGAGTGGGTTTAAAATTAGTCGCAGTAGCACTAACATGATTTTTCCCGTTGATACAACTGGGTACGACCCCGGTGCGGAAGCCAAATCAGTGGTACAACCATACAACTCAAGCACCTGCATTCGTGAATGGGAAAAGGTGTGACAAAACAGCATGCAACTCTCTTATTACACTTGGCTGATTGCGACCATGTATGAGAAACAAATCATCCAGAGTTATTTACCATGCACCCTCTTTTGTGTAGGATGCGATCTCGTCTCCTACACGTAACATAAGCTAATGGTGGTTCTAGTTAACATAGGATTTTTTATTCCTAAGAAATATGTAATACCCTTGTCTCCTCATTGGCTGAATAAAGCTTGACAAACGATTTTACTTATTATTTACTACATACTTTGTTCGTTTTTCTTTACCATTTTTTCGTACACATTCTTCAGTGTATAATGTTTCGAACACTGCTTGATACATGATTTCAATGCTTCTTTATCCACGTTTTTTTCAAACTTACTACTATAAAACACCAATTAAAGCCATTATTATTATAACACTATAACTCTGTCAATCTGTCGTTTATACTTATTATGTTTAGTTATGAGATATATTTCGTTGTTGTCATTAATCCATAAACTCCCTTGAGTAATTTGATGTTTTCTATAAAAGCATATAAATATTACTGGATGCTAGAGTAAAGCCAGTATAACCACTTAATGATATGCTCCAAGCATTCAGTAAGCTGCACACCATATTAATGTCTTTAATTGACAGAGTCGTGTTTGTTCACGCATCTCGAGTTGATCGTACCATAAGTTTGGACAAAGATATGTGACACTGAAGAAAATATACAGTAGCGAGTTACACAATACACCTTTAAATCAATATCCTTAAGGAAAACCACCCGTTACAATCAGGTCAACTGTTCTCCAATCGATTCAAAATACAAAGTACTCAGAAGTGATCTATGTAAATAATCGATTACGTCACTCTACACGTGTAAAATTGAATATAATTTGTTTATATAATCAAAATAAAACCTTTACTATTTATTCGTTGGTCTTCAAACCATTTCACCGGATTTCCATAATAGCTTAGGAATATTAGTATTTTGTCGATTTCCGAAATCTCAATCACTTGACTCGACTCCCATTTAATCATAAATATAAAACCCGGTAGACTTTGTATTTTTATTTCAATGTTCAATATTTTCTCAAATATACAACCATTGCAATATGAATGATTTGAACCTGGGATTTACAATAAATTAAAAATTCTGTTAAGAACTGAATTAATTCATAAGATGCAAACCCAAGAAAACTTAACACTTGCTGGTTACTTGGTTTATTTTGTGACACATTATTTAGTGTAGTTGATAATTAATAACAATGTAACCCACTTGTCAAATACAGATTCATTTATTCAATATTAAGCCAGACGTTTTTCATGTAATACTCAGTGATAGCATCCAGCTTCCTAAACCAAAGTTGGGACGAGGCGATGAACTCAGGGTTATATAGTTGAAAATTAAATAATTTAATATTCCAAGTCCATTATTTTTCTTCGTCTACTGATCAAACTATCCTCCATTTAACTGAAAATCTGATCTATTTTTTATCTGTAATTGTTTTTTCTATAAGCCTTGATGAGATTTAGTAATTTAATATGTGGAATACATGGACCTAGAGCAATTAGTTATTATTATTATAATAAGAATTAAACAATAGTAATAATGAATATCATTAGTTTTAATAATGAAAGAAATAAATGTTGCCTTTCTTCCTGTTAACCAAATATAATCATCATCCAATATAGGATGCGTAAAAAGGAAAAGAGTAAGAGAACAGTGATACAATTTAATTGCTCATTAAGATATTTGCTTGAACAATATATTTTTATATTCAACAAATTTGTAACATGTCCAAATATGCAAAATGAGCTGTTTCAAACTACAAATTATTGGCTACCATTAATGATATAATTGGCAATATCTGTACAAAATAATAGTAGTAATATAGATGTGTGCACAATGTTATATTTTTGTACGTGTGTGTAAATGTCAGATTATCGAAAAAATAAGAAACAAGTACAAGTATGGTCGCTGTAAATAAATAGATATTATTACCATATCACACACACAGATATATAAGGGAGCATCAACGATTAATCCATCAAATCCCACACAAACGAAATAATATATCCTCAGAGGATGGTCAAAACTTTTTAACACAACTTGAAATATATTCTATTTTCCCCTTACATGTTATTGTATTTACTGTAAATAATTTGCTCTTATGTAATAAAAGGTTAAATAGTTATTTTAAAAAATGAAAACTTAAGTAGTTTCTAAAGTAACTGAAATAATGTAAATTGAACACTTATGAAAAGTGAGAACACGTAACTGGTAATTTAAGTTTTTTTGTTCTTAAAAATACTGGAGAAGATATCATTCACAAGACTTCAATACGAAATAAGATTTTTTTAATGTATTTCTCTTTCTCTATTCACACAAAAAATTAAAATTAAGAAGTACTTAGTATGTGAGCAATTGAGAAAGAAAAATACGACAGGTATAAATCTAATTTTATTATAACCTGTGATGAAATTCACTTAGAATATAACCAATGGATAGATTTTATCTTTAAAGAATAATTTTATAATAAAAAAAGGAAAGGCGAACTGCCAGAAGAGAAATCAGATTCATTTCTGTGGTGTAATTAGTGTCAAAGATAATAAAGCGCTCTACATACGTACACACGACTTATTCTTGTACACATAGAAGATCAAATCCTATGTTCATAAACTACACAGAGACTAAACGACCAGAAAGAGCACTGGAATACTAAACTAGACAACACAAATGTATATGTATATCATATTTACTGGAACTCGATTAAATCATAAAGAATGGAAATGAAAAAGTGACTTATATGGAAGGGAGCACGCGTACACATGTAAAAATGCCGCTTAAACACAATTCCACTAATGTATCAATGTTTAAGAATTGGAATAGTGAAAACGATTAATGTCTTTTATTCATTAGGAGAAAAAGGGGAGAAAGAAAACATTCAATCTACCCCACTCTAACAGACACAAACTTCTTATCCTCAGTACTGTTAATTAAAAATATAGTAAACCATAACATGTGATTGTCTAAATACGGAAATTGTACTATTACATAAGAATCGCAACATGCGTATGGATAATAACAATAATTTTGTTTTTTATTAGTTTGATTGCAAAAATAGTTTTGTGTAATGTAGACGAATAAATGAGGTTCTTTATTATTTTAAGAAATTTCTTATTAAAAAAAGAAGGTAAAAAGAAATGAAAGGGTCAAAAAATACTGTTTCAACCCGTGAAAAGTGAAAACTTGTGTACAAAAACAATGCCATATATATATATATATATATATATATATATATATATATATATATATATATATATATATATATACGACAGCGTAGAATATAAGAGACCATGAAGTTGTCGTTTACCAGTTTAGTGACCAATCAATCAGTTATCAAGAAACATTGAACACTAACCACACAAAGATTGACAAGGAAAGTAATAATAATAATATCAATAACAAAGGTTAAGTGAAGTCCGAAGAGGAACCAATAGAGGATACAGTGTCATCTTTTAAACAACCAATACAATAATAAGTGATAGCAGTTACAATAATAATAATATTAATGATAATCGTTTTACTTTTGAAATTATATTTTGTGGCATGAAAGCAGAGCGGTAGCGAGCATAGACCAATCTGAGTGCATTTCCACTCCTACAAAAGATAGTATCATAGCTCCATATCTCTAGCCATATCATCCGTGTAGTCTGACATAGAGCTTTCACCATCTGAGGAACTAGACTCAGCTTCTCTATTCTCTTCAGCTTTTAAAGCTTCCTCACTTGCGAAACGTTGGACATACTCTATTTTAAAATGTGAAAAAGAAAATAGGAAAAACAGAACACTAATGTGTAAATGAAACTAATGTATTTATTTATTGTTTGATTCTTTGCAACTTCTTACAACATAGAAGTAATGGTATTCATTATTAACATTGGGACTCGTTACTTTATTCAAATTTATGAATGAGAAATACTGAACGCAAACAAATGCAGATGAGATCATTTAAAATATGAAATGTACCATATATGAGTACCAAGAAGAAACACTGAAAATTGAAGGTCGATTTATCATATAAAAGTTGTGGTCTCGAATCCGAAATGAAAAATAAAATCCATTGAGAAAATGTACGATACATGTTACAGATTTTATATGGATGCATGAAAACTAGCGAATCCATGAGTAAAGTACACCAGTAAATGTGATAGTCAGTATGCAGTCGTAGAGATTTGAGTTTCATTGGGAATC
This sequence comes from Schistosoma spindalis, assembly GCA_946903255.1. NCBI lineage: Eukaryota > Metazoa > Platyhelminthes > Trematoda > Strigeidida > Schistosomatidae > Schistosoma > Schistosoma spindalis. The sequence continues at coordinate 22,889,909 of OX336417.1, read as the reverse complement.
ATGAACTGGCATAAATTAGGATACAGCTGAAAACCTGGGAGGACTGGACAGCCTTTTTGTCTTAGTATGGGACTCCCTGGAAGTGAGCATCCACGAGGTCGAGCATTTGCATGAGAGACCGAAAGTCCTAGGTTCAACTCACCTGTGCGGGGTCGTCCCATTTTAGAACGAAATGACCGTCCATTGCTTTAAGGTTCTCGATGGTACTTAACGTAAATTGGTTCATGATTTCAATGAAATATGATTGTTTAAACAAACGGTAAAGAATTACAACTGGATCTTAAATTGTTCAATTTTAACTGTATCGAACATTTCATGTGTTTTGATTTTCTCAAACCTGTTTAATCTCGAGACAGTACAGTAAACATAATCTATGAAAAAGTCTACTAAACCAGTTTTGTTCAATTGAAGGAGTCTCAAATCGAAAATATCATTTGATAAGACTGTGAAGCCTGGACAACATTGGCTCAGAAGGATTTAAATGTCTATGTTGACGTGATATTCCGGTCAAATGTGATAAGTAGGCAGAACCTGAAAATAAAATTATAGAAGTCAGTAGTAAATCTTTTTTACGAGTCTGTGGGACAATTGAAATTGACGATTTGCTAGTGATTATTGATTTGAAACTAATATCTTTAAAAGTCAATCACCGATTACTTTGCATCTAATTACCTTTTATTTTATTTCACTGATTTTCTCAGTTTTTATTGGCATTAAAGGTATCAGTAATATCATTATTTTTTCCTCCTTGCCAACCTTTGTCGGTTAGGTTGCTTTGACGTATCGCAACTTTATCAGGTAATATTTAGTTTGTATATTCAAAACAATAAACAAATAAATATAAACTAGTACGCAAAATGATGACAAATGGAAACAAAAGGATATTAGTCACCCTGTTTATATGACTTATAATTAAGAGAAATTTGAAAAATATACATATTAGATACAGACTAAACGCTATTTTGGATTGTTCATTTAAATATGCATCCTTCCCATGCACTCAATAGAATCTGGTTAAAAGTTTCCATATTTAAGCCTTTTTTCGATTAATAACCTTCAAAACATTGACTTTAACGAAAAGAATGAAATGAAACTAAAAGTACAAATGAAACTAGGTCAATCAATGTACATCATGATCGATAACTTATCGGTAATTATTAGAAAATAGCTACCAGTAACATTGTCGAACACCAATCAAATATTTTCATAAAACTTCCACTGTTATGATCATGCCGTACCTTTATACAATAACAAATAACGTTACTTCTTTAACTAAGTGCAGGTTCAATGACACAATTTGAAGGCAAGCTTTTCACGCAGGGTTTTATTGATAATTCCTAGCTGTACAACCAAGAGTTCGCCAACTTGAAACACCGACCTCGACGGCTTGGCGATGTTTTAAGACACATTCCAGTCACTTCCATATCGCGGATTATTTCCAGCGCAGAGACTGGGTGGGGAAAGCAAAGTGGTGAACAGTCTATGACATTGTTTTTCTAATTACGCTTTTCGTAACAGAGATGGCCCTCTCTAGGTGAAACGTTTTCCAAGTTATATCTTTCGCTTAACCACACTGCTTGTTAAATTTTATTTCAGTTCATTTCTTTATTGATTGTACTGTCTTTGACTTGTGTTGCGTATTTTCTGGTCCTCTATTGTACCAGAATTTATGTACTTGAAATAAATAACATATGAGTAGTGGATGTATTGACAAAAGATCTACGTATTAACTTATTAGTCTGAAGCATTTACTGGAAAGCTTATGCTAAATTATTTTTGAACTCTGGTTTTATTTAAAATTAAAGCCATGATAATGACTGTCTACAGACCAACCTATTTGCCATAAAATATTTAAATGTCGGAATCTCTTCGTTACGGTGAAATTTATTGTCATCAAACGAAATTACCTTAGAACGAGAGTCAAGTGATAAACTGATTCATTATGTAGTGGTACTTTGCAAAGTGGGAAGTATTTCAGGACTCGGTATGCTTGTTACTTATTTTGTCAATAAATACTAACATTGATTAGAAATTCTTTACAGCACGACAAACTTATCCAAAGTATATTTTAATGATTAATTTTGACTGCTAAGTTGACATACACGGATGAAATAATAATACATCAGTGGTTGCAAAGGTTGAATTTAGGAAGAAATTCAAGACATTGAATGAATAAAGCTTTTTAGGCAATTGATTTGCTTCACAAATATAAACAAAGCAAGGATGGAAATATTTGTAGAATACGATTGATTGTAATCCTAATTTAGTGAGTTGAACTTACATATCCTTTTTGACCTCCTGAACTTTCAAAATCTTGTCTTATTGCGTAATGAAATTATCTTAACACTAGAACTATTGCCTTAAGTAATTACAAAAAGAACATCCTTTTAACAACCTTGATTCATAATTTCTTTCACATTACATACAACTTATTTGTTAATGATTGACAGTTTATTTCTAATATTATGTTGATAACTGAAAATAATTAAACACACTAGTTTTTATGTGGCTGCAGAGCAGTGATATAGAATGAATTGATTGTATTCTGCAAATATTGTCATTATTACTTCGTTTTAGTTATTTTTTGTCAAAAAACGACAAGGTCGGATGAATTTGTTGAGGATCAGAATATAATGTCACCTAGAAAAGTGGAGACTTATAACACTTGAATAAACGCAAAGAGGAAGGTAAGGTCGCAAAGTATCTATCATCTGAAAAAGCAATAAATTATGCTAGAATTATCTTCAGCCGTAATAAATATAATGCCTCAATATTGACAGTCGAACTTGCTCAGATTATGGAGTACTAATGTATAAGTTGATGTCCTCAAGTTGGTCAGGCTGATTGATCAGTATACAAAAAAAGACAATTCTATCTTAGCAACTACAAACTAATTGGAATAATGGATTACTAGATAATATTTGACTTGTTTTAGGAAAAACTAAACTAATCGAACCTAACAGCCTGCAGTCGTCATAAAAGATGATGTGATCAGACTTAGAAGTCTCAACATCTCAATATACACATGGGTATAAGTACTTCAATTAGAGCATATCTGTGACTAAGGATGTTACTTTAAAATTCAGTAAGGTTAAAATTCACACCGTTAAAGAGTTGCCCCTAAATACTCTCACATGGCCATGAGTATACAACCACTGCCAGGATAGTCCTAATCACTGCCTTCGCGTGGCGGGGGTATTGTGTACAAAATTGAGAGCACGAAAAACGAATGTTCTGTGCTTTAGCCGGGTTTGTGTACACAGAGTCCACCCTGATTCCGAACCGATGGTGCACATTGGCTTCAGTACCCTGCAGAAACGAACGGCATATGAACCAATCGTCGGTTACCAGCTACCATGGGACTGCATTTCCTGACGTTGCTCCAATGCCTTGTAAATCAGACCTTTTGATCGAAGGCTACGGGTGTGGCCCCTTAAGTAAACCACCTGCTTCGATTTATGCACCAAGGTAGTACCACAGCCCACACACAAATCAAGTGACTTGTGAGGTTCATATAAATTTGGTGCGTCCTTGTACCAATATTTTTGTGTTCAAATAAATAAATAAATATAATACGTTAACGAGTTGCCTCTAGAACTGATACAGCTAATTGCCACAAAATAATAGTACTCACTTTCTTTTTTCTTAGCCTTAGAATTATTTATGAAAGTAAATTTACGTGTGTGACTTCTCAAAGATGAAAAAACATATATCTTGTAAGTGCTTCAAACAGGGAAGAATTTTTAAGGTGATGAAGCTAACATCTCGTGAAACCATTTGTTAAATGGGTATCACTAAATTAAGTGGTATATTTATGCAATACACTAATCTTTCCTCAATTTTGTTTCGGCAACTCATTCATAATGAGTGAGATATTGAAATCAAAGCCTGTTAATTGGAATTTAAAACAGATAGCAAGAGACTTAGAACTTGGTAGACGAATCATAGTTCACATAAAACTATGGGAGATGGTTTTAAGATGCAAGGAAACAAAATTACGTGATTAGACATGATAAATCCTGATTCCGAGAGAAATCTCTCACATACCGTCTTTAAGGTGCATTGATTGTGCAAGAAAAAGCTTATGTACAATAAAGACCTTATGAACCACATGAAAGAGCAAAAACACGTAAAAACCGTTAGTGGGGAGTCGTTCAATAATTTATTGACAATATTTATTCAGTTTCTTAATATTTTTCTTTTCACCTTCCTGGAATAAAATATATGGAATTCGAGCTTATGTGTATTTCTTCCAGGCACTACGATGTATGTCTGCCCTTTGCTCCTAACCGTCCTCACAGATGCAAAGTATTAGACAAAGAATTATTGCTACTTCTTACATATACAGTAGAATATTTCCTCTGAACCATAAGTTAGCAGTATTACTTTAATCACTAATTTTGAAATTTTGCTTTAAACGTTTTTAAGACTCTGAGTACTATAGATATCTTCGATTAATGGTATTATCCTGTTTGCAAAAGGATTTCTGAAAAGTAGTGTTAACTGGTGTAGCCGTTTGGAAAGTTATTGGAGCTTAATTTGCAAAGGTTGTCTGTGGCAACTACGGAGAATAGACTGAAAAAAACTTCACTATATACCCGAACAAGTTGAAAATTTCCGTGAGTGCTTTAATTCATTTTACCGATACCATACTGAGTTTTTGAAACTAACACGGTAAATATACAAATATAACTGAAGTTTTTGAACATTACAGATAGCAATGTCAATTATTTTAGGCTATATCATACAGAAAATCCCTAGTTCCAATGTTGGGAGCACGTACTGTTTTACTGAAAGACAATCGAGTCTACTGTTAGAAAACAAAACATATTGAGACAAACACATTTTAATTGAATTTTATTGAGATGGTAACACAATATTCACATTAAGTAAATGAAAATATGGTATTTCCACCCTGACAATTAACGATTCTAGGTGTCTTTTTTAACTAGTTTCCAGGGTATGAAAGGATGAACACCCTACAACTGAAGTCACATTTACTTATTTACCTTAATAGTCAGGTGACAACAATTTAATCTAACGTACTCGTTTTCCTAAACCGTAAATAGGATTTTGTTTGTATATCTAGGATATAAAGTTAGCCTAGAAAATGACTTAGCCGAACGTTTATTATTTTTTACTACTGGTTCACGAGCTTTTAAACGAACAATAATGAACCATCACGTAGATATGAACGAGACTGGACGCAACTGGTATGACTGCGAGAAACCCAGACATAAGATGGTTATTATCCCAGAGGCAGGCAGACAATGACTTGATTCGTGTTGGCCACGTACGGAGAAAATGGAACTAAAATGAGAACGAGGACAGATGTAATTTGCGACAAACAAATGTACACAGCATATACCATATATATATATATATATATATATATATATATATATATATATATATATATATATATATATATATATATATATATATATATATATATACATATATATATATGTATATATATATATATATACTGGAAGTCGAGCTGTCTACTCTTAGGGAAACGAAGTGCATGCAATTAACCCATAAGTAACTTCAAAATAGAAGGATGATGAATTATGTGAAAGGTTAATACTTCACTGAAAATACTAAAGTTAATAAACCCATTTGACCTAGACACAGATTTTAATGTTCCTGGACTATTTCGAGACGTTTTACCGTATCCAAAACAATGCGCTTGGCCAAACATTGTATCAAAATAAGAAGACATGAATAACAACCGAGTTTTAAGCATGGAGCAGAACAACTTACCTTTAACTTTCGTGACATACTCAGAGGGTTTGAACATAAACAAAGAAGCAGCGTCGCTATTAAGTGGATCTGTAGGATTTGGATATGCTAAAAGCTGCGGCAAGAAAGACTCAAAAATATTGGTTAAGTCTAAAATACAGAACATGATCTAAATTACCATAAAGAGCAGACCATTGTTGGTTTATGACATCAAGACAAACTGTACCAGATCTGATGGACAATACAACTTTCTAGTAATACAACTTACGCTTCATCAATATTCGGGTGAAATATTTTGTTCATGAATCCTGTAAATCCGAATAAACATTTATTATTACTTACCAATTGAGGGAGATTTGAAAGGATATCGTTCAGGAAGATCAACACGAACCTTCCAAATTCCACCCTCGTATGGAGCTAAGCAGTAAAAGTTAGGCATAAAATAAACAACTTTCTGGAGGTCCAAAGAATTTTACCATAAGCTCGTTTAAACCACCTAGTATTGTAACTTCGTACTTACTCTCGATCCTAAAAGTGAATTTAACTAATTATCTGATAATAACATACAATTTGACAACATCTGTATCCATTCTTTTCTTTCCAGGACTAGGAGACGACATCCTTCAATCTTTGATTGTGAAAATTCAGATCAGTGAAATCAGCTGTGTTTGTGAAGTGAAACTATGGTCCTGTCTGCATATATTCCAGTCGAACTCCTAGCTTGAGTACTTTTCCTTACCCAAAGATTGGTTTTGTTCAAAATATTAGCACTTTTTCGCGAAGACGTTAACGGTACTAAAGTCCACAATGTGCAGTTTGACTGTGATCAAGACGTCGTTGTGACGTTAACGCAGCTGATTTCGGAAATATGTAGGTCAATACACTGGTTACTTACACCCCATCATAATAACAAACAGTATGACTTAATTGTATGAAATTAAGTAGTACATAATTTTTTATAACTACGGGATAATTAAAACTTAATATTTGTTTAAGTAACTACTTCTTCTGTCACCGCGCCTTATGAAAATTGCTTATTCCAATTTGTTTGGTTTCTGATTGTAAGGATGGAAAACCAAATGGTTATCGTTGGACATGCGTACATGTGTCAGACTCCTGATATTTTCATGTGAAGTAGTGTCTTGCTGATGCTAGTGCAGCTGAAACCTGACATCGTGTGAACTGCAATCATAATCATCTACCAAATCACATTTGTATTCAGGTGTACTCGTTAAACTAAACGCTTCATTAGTTCTGCATAAAAATCCCTTAGAATAATAGTTTACGAATGCACGGTGTTTAATGGTAATTGCTTCGACTCAGCCCTAATCCCTTTTAGTGTGTTGGAGACTAAGGTTTGATGCTTGTGTAGATCTTAAAGATTGACGGTTCTCAGATAAGCTAATTTCCCTTCGAGTACATCTGTCGGAGGAGCCATATCAGACAGTGATTCACTCGTTGATAATTCCACTAGAAATTCGACAGTCAGATAACAAACATCTAGTCCTAATTTTGTGAATTCTCAATCTCGCTCTCGAAAATGGAGAAAAGTGACCTCGTGAATGTTGGTAAAACATATTTAACTAGTTTAATGTTTTTAAGATACTCAAACATCCTTCCCGATTATAAGGGTAATAGACTTACTGTATATAACTTCTATCCATACTTGAGCTTCACGTTTCTATTGATCTGTAGAAATAAATAAATCCCAAAATAAATAGTTCTGTAAGTCTTCGACATTTGATGCTGACCGCGTTAGCTTTTTTATGGACTCACCTAGTTGAGGCGCTCGGTCATGCATCCGCACCAGATCACGAGTGAGTGTCAAAAGAGCACCGGAGAACGAGTGACCACATCAGCTTTCATTGTATGAAATAAGGAGACTTGTCTTGTAGGCGTTGTAACATTTCCAGGGCCTTAGGATAGCTAGTGCCCCTAGATATGTGTATTTCCATTTTTGTTTTCTATGTACGTTAATATCATGATGTTTTGAGTGTATTACATTATCTGACCTAATTTTTCGTTGCATATCAGTATGCTTACTAGTGTTTAGTGGTAAATAATCACCTAAAATAATTGCTCTCATAAGTAATCGACATTGGTACCAACCTCAATGCTCTATATACACACCAACTGAAAACTGTAAGTCAAATATAACCACCATACCACTTCACGAGTCGTCACAAAACGCTCTTTCTGCAATCGTCAACGTCTGTCTGTAGAAGTCATATGCTATTTGTGAACGGAGTTAAATATGCCTTTACTTGTGTAGATAGACAACTACCTAGTCTAGTTTACTCCAAGTTGACTAGCTGCGAAGCTGTGCTTAGCGAAGTACCTCAGGGTACGTTTTTTGAACCACTTCTACACCTTCTGTACGTAAATGAATTTCTCAGTCCCCTATCACCACCGGTTTTGTTGTATGTTGACGAAATCAAGATTCGGAGAGCATTGAAGATGGAGGTAATCGCTTACAGATTCAAAATGACCGATAAATTGCTCAACATGGTCCGAAATTTGGCCGCTGTCATTGCGTGTCTCTAAGTATATTATGGTGTATATTAGTCCAAAAGGTGCAGATACATACACAGTGAATAATATCGAGCCATTTATTGTCTAGAAACACAAAATCTTAGAAGTTGTTGTGAATCAATGCGTACAAACCACCAGTGAATTTCTCATGACAACCGCTAAAGGTTTTAGGTAGAACATTATCAACGCTAAGATTTGGTATACAGTGCAGGTTCGTCCAAAACTCGAATAATACATGAAAACGACCAATCCTTGCCCAAAAATAATAGAGCTGTTAGAGAAGGTTCAAAAACCTTGATTTCAAAGTTAATGTATGGCGAGAAAGTGTTTCTCCAGTTGATTGCTTATCTTCAAAGCAAGTTGGATAGAGTTGTATTAACTCGTATTCAATATGCTATTCTATCTTTACCGTAGCGTGTTGTTTACAATCGTCAACCGTTATAACGCGGGTCGTTACGATACAATGAGTCCGTATAGACATTGATCTGACTTCCACGTATGATCTTATAGATTGGGCAATTACATAATGAGAAATCTACAATTTTAGGATTAGGCCTATTATCAGAGCAGTACTTATAAGAAAACAAACCGAAATATTATATTGGTAAGCTTGATTATATAAATGAAGCCTATTAATCCTTGTTTCCACTCTAACTTTCTCGATCGACTTCTACCTATGTTAACCGATTATTTAATTAGTCTTCTGAATAATGCTCACGTGTATTATCGTATTGTAATGTTAATCAGTACTCATAGCTCACTAGGTCAATCGATACTAATAATAGGTCATTAGTTATTAGTTTCAAAAACTTATTTGGCATTTCCTAGTTGAAATTACCTTTGTTATATGTTTATAAATGTCAACACGCTAACTACATCAACTTCGTATGAATGTCTACGGTGCAAATCGTCATATTCCTAACTGTAGCTCCGCAAGTCGTCCGAACTTTAAAAAATTTTTGACCAAGCTTATCAGTTTTATATTATTGCATTCCAAGCAGACATTTTAAATTTAAATACCGGGGCCTATTATTAAAATCAACACTTAATAAACAAATATCTTTGGATCGAAATTGTTAACATAAACCAAAAGTAGTACTGATATCAAGATGGTACTTTGACGAACAAATGTTCAGTCAGTAGTCAAATCTGAATCACATTAAATGGATGAGGTGATAAAGGATATAAGAGAATTATCATGTGCAGCAAGTAAATATAAATCTATTTTCTGTGGGCAGATCACGTGAAAGTTTTTCAAAAGATAATATTTCGTTTTGCTATAACATCGAGTGCTTTCGTTTCTGTGAGAGTGCCCGAATTCACGATCAAAAATGTTCAGTTCCAGTCAGTGCAAACAGCACAATCAAGATGGGGGAGAGAATCAGTATGATAGCAGCAATCAGTAAATATAAAACAAAATGACAAAGATGTAGTTCAGGCAAAACATAACCGTTCAGTGAAGACGTAGGTAGAACAAAACCAAAATGAAATACAAATAGTACCATCTTGAATGAAATCAAAATATCAACAAAGTGTACATCTGAATGAATCAAGGAGAGTCAATCACAACAGCCAGAATGTAGAGGGATTCCGATGAATAATACGTTCAGAAGGGGTCTTACTAGGAGTGTCGACTTGAATCTAGAAGAGGTCCCTCCAAATCAAGTTGAATATCCCTCAAGTCTTCACTTAAATCGGCCCGGCAAAATAGTTCTGTGATCAGCTTGACGGTTGCTTAAACACCCGGATACGAACGTTGATACCATGTGTTGAAAACGTTGTGCGATTACATTTGTGGAGACTTGGAAAATCCCTACCATTAGATGAATCACAAAGAAAAATTCCCTCATCCGTTTTTATCTTTTGGTTCAATATAATAATAACTTATTCTGACCTGTAACGAAACAGATCAGTTGAGTAAGTAAAGCTGCCTGTTTTTAATGAGTATACTGATTAAAATCAGTCTGGTTAAAAATAGTAAAAAAGTGTTTCTGATGCTGTTGCTGTCATACATTATAAGATAGCGATGAGTATGTTTGGTGTTTATTCGTAGACTGTACATATAGCGCTGACCATATTCCAAGATCACTGTCATGAAACAATTTACTTAGCAATAACATCGGTAGCAGGATAGCTAAGTATCTGAGCTTTTAATTGCCTGCAAAACAGCAGTCCTAGAAGATTTTTCTGAGTTAATTAAATGCTGCTGCCTGTGTACAAATGTTAAAAATCTCTTTGACAACTGGGACTTTTAGTTTATCAGACACGAAATCTACTTGTGTATCTTCCTGTAAAACCAGACGCAGATGCCTGGGAATACTTAAGTGGGGGCACTAAGCCTATGCTATGCATTGCACAAGTTGTAGTAGCTTGCGTGATCTAATATTCGTGAACTCGAGGTAAGTCACAACTGCATAAATCCCTTTCTTAGAAACATATGATTTGTTTATTTACCTTTTCAACATTTTCAACTAAAGCCATTACTATTTTTTTATTTAGAATGTGTGATGGACCGGACAATATAATAACCCAAAAGATAATAACAGAGTTATTAATAACAAGTAATAGTATTTATATATATAGGCCAAATGTTATAGACACAATAGAAATAAGGAACGTTACTTAGTTCACCAAGAGAGTGCGTGTTCCAACTTGATCTGGTATTAAATATCCACAATTATAGATGGTTAATAATTCCAGTAAGTTTGATGGATTTGTAGTGGCATTAGGCCCTACCACGAGACAACATGAGAAATAGACATTAAACATTTAACGCGGAGAAATACAGAAGAATGGAGAAAGCGGGAATAATAAATTGAATCAGTCCGAGTTGATCGGATGGCATGGCTCGGCCTTGCGGGCGGGGTCCCATCTGAATGTTATCTTGTGTCTTCTATTCATCTTAAATATATTCTATCTCTAGCCTAAGCTCGTTCTCTATCACGTATTGGTAATTGTTACAATGCAATGAATCGGTGTAGACGATGATGTAACTTCCACGTAAGATCTTATAGATTAGGCAGTTACATCATGATAGATCTACAATTTTAGGTTTAGGTCTATTATTAGAGCAGTGCTAATATCATAATAGACCGTAATTCTAAAGATTCCCCAATGATATGATCCAGCGATATATATGTGGTATATTCCAATTACGGTCTGTAAAGGTAAATGGTATTTGATTCAGACTTCGGTTAACACAAATGCGAGTGGATGTAGAACGAGAGGTATGTGCGAAGTAATGTATTCGGGGGACAACCACAATAGTGTCACGCTATGTTAGAATCACAACGGAAAAAGTGGTCAAGGTCATACACTTAAACAACAGGTACAATAATTTAATGATAAATGTACATGCAGTGGGAAATTGACAGAATAAATACAGATAACATTAAAAACTATTGACAAAATAAACTTGTCGGGCATATCTCCACAAATGTAACAGGAACAAGCCTTCACAGATCTTACAAACTCTTTTGCCGTTAGAATAGTGAGACCTGCGAACATGATCTTCAACGACATCCTCACTAAATACGATTGCATGACGAAATTGGATTATCAAAAGGAATGCAGACCACATCAATTGCAACCCCACATTACTACCACGGGACCACCCACTCGCGCCAGGGCAAGACGACTACCCCCACACAAGTTGCAGTTCGCGAAGAGAGAATTCGAATATATGATGCAACTTGGTATAATCAGACAACCAAACAGTCCCTGGGCTTCGCCTCTGCACATGGTTCCAAAGAAGGACGAAGACTGGCGACCATGCGGGGATTACCGACGCTTAAACAATCAAACTACCCCAGACAGGTACCCCATACCACATCTACACGACTTCTCTTTAAACCTGCATGGAAAACAAATTTTTTCGAAAATCGACCTAGTAAAAGCTTATCACTAAATTCCAATGGCACCCGAAGACATTGAAAAACAGCAATAATCACTCCTTTTGGCCTGTTTGAATTTTTAGGTATGCCATTCGGGCTAAAAAACGCCACCCAAACGTTCCAGAGGTTTATGGACGAAGTCACACAAGGATTAGACTTTGTATTTGTCTATATTGACGATGTTTTAATCGCTAGCTTAACACTCGAAGAGCATATGCAACACTTACAGATCCTCTTCGAACGTTTCAAGAAACACGGTGTCGTTATTAATCCTGCTAAATGTATATTTGGTGTTCCGGCCTTAGAGTTTTTAGGACACTACATCAACTCTCAAGGCATTAGACCACTTCCAGAGAAAGTTGAAGGCATCATTAACTACCCAGAACCAACCTCCGTAAAATCACTACGACGTTTTCTTGGGACATGCAACTTTTATCGACAATTCCTACCGAATTGCGCTGAAGTACTACAGCCGTTAACTGATTTACTGAAAAGCGATAAATCAAGTACCAAGAAAGAAAAGAATCAAATATTCAAATTGCCTCTTGATGCCAAAGTAGCATTCGAAAAAGCTAAATCTATGATTGCCAATACTACCATGCTACAACACTTAAATACTGACCCCACAACATTCTTAATCCTGTGCACGGATGCTTCACAGAAAGCCGTCGGGGCAGTACTGCAACAGCGGGTAAACAACACGATTACCCCCATTGCCTATTTCTCGAAGAGATTATCGTCAGCACAAGAACGTTATAACACTTTTGGACGTGAACTCTTAGCTATGCATTGAGCTTACAGGTCGACTCATAAGACTATTTGTAAACTAACGCCCTCCCTTCTGTACATTTTCCCGCAAATTTTAATTTCAAATAAAACACTGGCGTCTTGCATTCCGTGTTCTATCTCTGTGGTGTAAAGTGCTCGGTTAATCATTGTGTGCTGTTGTTTCAGGTTCTTCCGCCCTTCAGTAACTGATGCTAATACGTGTTACACGTTGAGGGCTGCTATTAAACGCAACTCGATTTCGTAAATGTTGCTGTCAGCTTAGCAACCAATCGGAATGAAGCGGAAATTATTATATCCGCCATCTTTGTAAGCAATGGCGGTCGGCTTTCCACGTTCTTTGTCTTTGCAGCTATTATTTATGTGTAGCTACCTAATTTAATGTTTCAGTGTGCTAAAATGCTGCAGTTAGTGTAATGTTCTAAATGTTGGAGTAAAATTTGTTTCGATTCAGCATTGCTTTCTGGGTTTTTGTTGCTGCTACTAAAGTCAGTGTATTTCTTCAGGCAAGCTCGCTAGTCTTATGTTATAAAATGATAATCTGTTTTGTTTTGACTATTGTTTTTTAGATATCCAAAGCCGAAGTTAGCTTTTTCTAGGTAAAATAAGTGTTGCTGCCGCCTGTGACTAACTGTCCGCAGTTCGTTCCCAACTGTCCATTATGATGTTACGGGGGAAATGAAAGAAAACGATCTACGGTTTTTAATTTTCTTCAGTATTTTGGACAACTTTATCCCATCAACGCGTCAAACTAATACTGAGTGCCCAGCAGTGGGGAATATCACCAATGTTTTCGAAAGGGCCCAGATTTCTGATAACCATAGACAAAGTCAGAGAGGCTACCAATCTATTACAGAGAGGTTTTTAACAAAAATATACCACATAGCAGTATCAGAGGGGTTGTACTCATCACGTCGTGCGTGAAAGCAAGCTTGACATTGAAATGCCGGAAATTAACTAACAGTGTGTAGTGCAGATTTGCTGTTTTGGCCATAAAAGGAAGCCGGAGGGTCATGATCAGGGAGTAAAAGGGTAATTAACTGTTATATAGCTTACGATTTTATAGATCAAACTTTACGACCCACAAATTTGTGTTTCTTTTACGGTATGATGTCAATTGGTACCTAATATGTTCACCCTTGTGATGAAAAATATCTGCAAAGTTTCACCTTCATATCCGAATTATATTTGGACAAGTGTCTTCCAGTTTGAGTGCTTCGTACGTCCTGGGGAACTCGCTTTCTACAACGTTCGTAGTTTCAGTACAACTTTCTCATGCATTAAGTCCAAAGCAGACATTAGTTTTTCTAAACTACCCTGTTAAACCAATATCCGTGTTCTCTATTTCATTTAATCGATGAAGACATGTCGTACATTGTGCATCTGCTGTATGCTGTCGTCTTACTCCAATCCAATAGCATCGACAAAAAAGAGGGAGACAGCCATTTGTGTATCATAGCACTGCTTTTAGCACTATATTTTACAACTACATATTCTCATACTCTCAGTTTCTTTTGAACCACCTCCATTTGTCAGTTGATTATCCACTCATACCTTGTCTACAGTTATTTTCTTTAACCTATTAGGATGCTCCTGCTTACTAAATACTTTAATGAAAGAGAATCAGACTGAGTAGTCATACTTTAACCATTTCTTCATGAACATTGTCTTCTCTGCTTCTCGTCCTTCTTTTTTGTTTTCTTGCTCCATTTTTCAGCCCCCTTGAGATACCGAACGGGTGACACCGTCCTGCACCATTTTAAAGACTCCAATATTCCAAAGGGATATAAGATTGCGATTTCTAGAAGCCCTCAACTGCACATGAATCTATTATCGACCATCAGTTGCACGTCGCAACGCAACTTTCATGAAACGCGCTAACTGTGATACTGACTAAAACCATTCTACATTCATATCTTATAAATTATAGACCCAGCTGAGTAACTTACTACAGTTGGAATTTGTATCATTTGTAACAATTTGATCTTGCCTGTAAACTGGCATGCCTCATTTAACAAAATGTTATTTGAGAATAAATTATTATTATTATAACTATAGTCTTATCAAACTGTTTACGGGAGACCCAACTAACAGCAGATTAGAAAACGGATGCTGCATGTCCACTCTGGTCTCACGACCACTTCCAGTTTTTTTGAGTTAATTCTTTTACCCTTTCGTTTGAAATGAAAAACAACAACGACTGCAGCTTAACATTACCAATGGAACTTTTAAAAGGGAACCTGATGTAAATCTTCTCCTGATACTCGGTTATTAATGAAAGTTCCTGAATAAATCTTTAAATCTAATGCTATTTTGTTTTATCTAGTTAATCGTTGTAAGAATCTTGTGGAACAAGAGCCTCTCAGCACCTAGCTCATATGTAGTAAATTTAAGTGGTACATACCTACGTCATTTTCTTGGCAAACCTACAGACTGGAGTCCTCTCATAACTTATTCTAGCCACAATGAGTTGTCAAGGCAGTTGGTGGATGGACGCGCGTCACACGTTCTAACCGTCCCTGCGTCTAATCCCATAGATTCTTATTCAAATAACAAGCAAGCAAGGCCCCTGCCCAAACTAATCGAACACTAGTAACTCAAAAGCACATTGTATGGTATCGTACATTGGTCTACGCAATTGTTTAGCTTTCTAGTGAAAATATTACTACAGTCTTGCTAAACATCACATGAACCCCCTATCTCCATCAAAGCAAATAAGTCTGTATTTGCTGCATACAACAATTTTATTTTTCGAAAGTAAGATATAAAAGTTAGGATTGGAGTAAGACGACAGCATACAGCAGATGCACAATGTACGACATGTCTTCATCGATTAAATGAAATAGAGAACACGGATATTGGTTTAACAGGGTAGTTTAGAAAAACTAATGTCTGCTTTGGACTTAATGCATGAGAAAGTTGTACTGAAACTACGAACGTTGTAGAAAGCGAGTTCCCCAGGACGTACGAAGCACTCAAACTGGAAGACACTTGTCCAAAAATAATTCGGATATGAAGGTGAAACTTTGCAGATATTTTTCATCACAAGGGTGAACATATTAGGTACCAATTGACATCATACCGTAAAAGAAACACAAATTTGTGGGTCGTAAAGTTTGATCTATAAAATCGTAAGCTATATAACAGTTAATTACCCTTTTACTCCCTGATCATGACCCTCCGGCTTCCTTTTATGGCCAAAACAGCAAATCTGCACTACACACTGTTAGTTAATTTCCGGCATTTCAATGTCAAGCTTGCTTTCACGCACGACGTGATGAGTACAACCCCTCTAATACTGCTATGTGGTATATTTTTGTTAAAAACCTCTCTGTAATAGATTGGTAGCCTCTCTGACTTTGTCTATGGTTATCAGAAATCTGGGCCCTTTCGAAAACATTGGTGATATTCCCCACTGCTGGGCACTCAGTATTAGTTTGACGCGTTGATGGGATAAAGTTGTCCAAAATACTGAAGAAAATTAAAAACCGTAGATCGTTTTCTTTCATTTCCCCCGTAACATCATAATGGACAGTTGGGAACGAACTGCGGACAGTTAGTCACAGGCGGCAGCAACACTTATTTTACCTAGAAAAAGCTAACTTCGGCTTTGGATATCTAAAAAACAATAGTCAAAACAAAACAGATTATCATTTTATAACATAAGACTAGCGAGCTTGCCTGAAGAAATACACTGACTTTAGTAGCAGCAACAAAAACCCAGAAAGCAATGCTGAATCGAAACAAATTTTACTCCAACATTTAGAACATTACACTAACTGCAGCATTTTAGCACACTGAAACATTAAATTAGGTAGCTACACATAAATAATAGCTGCAAAGACAAAGAACGTGGAAAGCCGACCGCCATTGCTTACAAAGATGGCGGATATAATAATTTCCGCTTCATTCCGATTGGTTGCTAAGCTGACAGCAACATTTACGAAATCGAGTTGCGTTTAATAGCAGCCCTCAACGTGTAACACGTATTAGCATCAGTTACTGAAGGGCGGAAGAACCTGAAACAACAACACACAATGATTAACCGAGCACTTTACACCACAGAGATAGAACACGGAATGCAAGACGCCAGTGTTTTATTTGAAATTAAAATTTGCGGGAAAAT
The DNA here is from genome assembly GCA_946903255.1 of Schistosoma spindalis. Classification (NCBI taxonomy): domain Eukaryota; kingdom Metazoa; phylum Platyhelminthes; class Trematoda; order Strigeidida; family Schistosomatidae; genus Schistosoma; species Schistosoma spindalis. Next base: position 22,872,827 of record OX336417.1, on the reverse strand, counting down.
GTACAGAAGGGAGGGCGTTAGTTTACAAATAGTCTTATGAGTCGACCTGTAAGCTCAATGCATAGCTAAGAGTTCACGTCCAAAAGTGTTATAACGTTCTTGTGCTGACGATAATCTCTTCGAGAAATAGGCAATGGGGGTAATCGTGTTGTTTACCCGCTGTTGCAGTACTGCCCCGACGGCTTTCTGTGAAGCATCCGTGCACAGGATTAAGAATGTTGTGGGGTCAGTATTTAAGTGTTGTAGCATGGTAGTATTGGCAATCATAGATTTAGCTTTTTCGAATGCTACTTTGGCATCAAGAGGCAATTTGAATATTTGATTCTTTTCTTTCTTGGTACTTGATTTATCGCTTTTCAGTAAATCAGTTAACGGCTGTAGTACTTCAGCGCAATTCGGTAGGAATTGTCGATAAAAGTTGCATGTCCCAAGAAAACGTCGTAGTGATTTTACGGAGGTTGGTTCTGGGTAGTTAATGATGCCTTCAACTTTCTCTGGAAGTGGTCTAATGCCTTGAGAGTTGATGTAGTGTCCTAAAAACTCTAAGGCCGGAACACCAAATATACATTTAGCAGGATTAATAACGACACCGTGTTTCTTGAAACGTTCGAAGAGGATCTGTAAGTGTTGCATATGCTCTTCGAGTGTTAAGCTAGCGATTAAAACATCGTCAATATAGACAAATACAAAGTCTAATCCTTGTGTGACTTCGTCCATAAACCTCTGGAACGTTTGGGTGGCGTTTTTTAGCCCGAATGGCATACCTAAAAATTCAAACAGGCCAAAAGGAGTGATTATTGCTGTTTTTCAATGTCTTCGGGTGCCATTGGAATTTAGTGATAAGCTTTTACTAGGTCGATTTTCGAAAAAATTTGTTTTCCATGCAGGTTTAAAGAGAAGTCGTGTAGATGTGGTATGGGGTACCTGTCTGGGATAGTTTGATTGTTTAAGCGTCGGTAATCCCCGCATGGTCGCCAGTCTTCGTCCTTCTTTGGAACCATGTGCAGAGGCGAAGCCCAGGGACTGTTTGGTTGTCTGATTATACCAAGTTGCATCATATATTCGAATTCTCTCTTCGCGAACTGCAACTTGTGTGGGGGTAGTCGTCTTGCCCTGGCGCGAGTGGGTGGTCCCGTGGTAGTAATGTGGGGTTGCAATTGATGTGGTCTGCATTCCTTTTGATAATCCAATTTCGTCATGCAATCGTATTTAGTGAGGATGTCGTTGAAGATCATGTTCGCAGGTCTCACTATTCTAACGGCAAAAGAGTTTGTAAGATCTGTGAAGGCTTGTTCCTGTTACATTTGTGGAGATATGCCCGACAAGTTTATTTTGTCAATAGTTTTTAATGTTATCTGTATTTATTCTGTCAATTTCCCACTGCATGTACATTTATCATTAAATTATTGTACCTGTTGTTTAAGTGTATGACCTTGACCACTTTTTCCGTTGTGATTCTAACATAGCGTGACACTATTGTGGTTGTCCCCCGAATACATTACTTCGCACATACCTCTCGTTCTACATCCACTCGCATTTGTGTTAACCGAAGTCTGAATCAAATACCATTTACCTTTACAGACCGTAATTGGAATATACCACATATATATCGCTGGATCATATCATTGGGGAATCTTTAGAATTACGGTCTATTATGATATTAGCACTGCTCTAATAATAGACCTAAACCTAAAATTGTAGATCTATCATGATGTAACTGCCTAATCTATATGATCTTACGTGGAAGTTACATCATCGTCTACACCGATTCATTGCATTGTAACAATTACCAATACGTGATAGAGAACGAGCTTAGGCTAGAGATAGAATATATTTAAGATGAATAGAAGACACAAGATAACATTCAGATGGGACCCCGCCCGCAAGGCCGAGCCATGCCATCCGATCAACTCGGACTGATTCAATTTATTATTCCCGCTTTCTCCATTCTTCTGTATTTCTCCGCGTTAAATGTTTAATGTCTATTTCTCATGTTGTCTCGTGGTAGGGCCTAATGCCACTACAAATCCATCAAACTTACCGGAATTATTAACCATCTATAATTGTGGATATTTAATACCAGATCAAGTTGGAACACGCACTCTCTTGGTGAACTAAGTAACGTTCCTTATTTCTATTGTGTCTATAACATTTGGCCTATATATATAAATACTATTACTTGTTATTAATAACTCTGTTATTATCTTTTGGGTTATTATATTGTCCGGTCCATCACACATTCTAAATAAAAAAATAGTAATGGCTTTAGTTAAAAATGTTGAAAAGGTAAATAAACAAATCATATGTTTCTAAGAAAGGGATTTATGCAGTTGTGACTTACCTCGAGTTCACGAATATTAGATCACGCAAGCTACTACAACTTGTGCAATGCATAGCATAGGCTTAGTGCCCCCACTTAAGTATTCCCAGGCATCTGCGTCTGGTTTTACAGGAAGATACACAAGTAGATTTCGTGTCTGATAAACTAAAAGTCCCAGTTGTCAAAGAGATTTTTAACATTTGTACACAGGCAGCAGCATTTAATTAACTCAGAAAAATCTTCTAGGACTGCTGTTTTGCAGGCAATTAAAAGCTCAGATACTTAGCTATCCTGCTACCGATGTTATTGCTAAGTAAATTGTTTCATGACAGTGATCTTGGAATATGGTCAGCGCTATATGTACAGTCTACGAATAAACACCAAACATACTCATCGCTATCTTATAATGTATGACAGCAACAGCATCAGAAACACTTTTTTACTATTTTTAACCAGACTGATTTTAATCAGTATACTCATTAAAAACAGGCAGCTTTACTTACTCAACTGATCTGTTTCGTCACAGTCTTTGTAAAATGTGATCGATAAACGAACGCACCAATGATAAGGTGAAACGCTCACCATCACGTTAACTTTCTTTGACCTTGTATGACTATACTTTTTTTATCCACCAATCATAATTTTATGTTCATTATAAAACAATATTCGCTTTGCTGACTCATTTTTCCTATTCTCTGATTACTGTTCGGTATGTTAATTATGTCTCTGTTTCCCCTACGTTAATAGACTGTACTGTTTATTTTGTATACTAACGGTGTGTAATTTATGTTTTAGAAACAGATAAAGTTTATCAAGCCAAATAGCTTACTTGTTCTGACTTTGGCTAGAGCAAGACTCTGTATTCGACAGTTTAGAGAATAGCTTAGGAAATTGTTTCCTACAACGTTTCGAACAGTAATTTTCAATATACCTACTGAAATGACCTCCATTAAATACTACGATTCCGAAGAGATTCCAGAGTTATCACCCCATCATTTGGGAGTTTATGACGAGGATCAACTTGAAAAGAACGAACCCAAAGACAATAGTATGATAGAACTAGAGTTAGCTAGGTTACGCATAACCAAGTTAGAAAAGGAAATTGAACTAGAAAAGTTACGTCGCCAGGGATGTGAAGGTTCTGGCCAATCAGTAAGCAACAGTGAGAATACAATATTAAAAAACCTGTATTTACCAAAAAGAGAAATCTTAAGATTATCGGAATTTCATTAAAAATTTCGAAGAATGCATTGGGAATGAGAGTATTGGATTTAGAGCTAAGCTAAATTACTTGATTCAATTTTGCGACGGAGAAGCGAAAGCCGCTATCCTTCATTGTACTATACTAGAACCAGAGATAGGTTATCGTCAAGCCCTAAAACTTTTAGAGGAAACGTTTGGCCAAAAACACGTTATAGCACGCACGTTTATCGACAACTTGCTAAACTTTCCCATTATAAGAAGGAATCAACCAGATGGTTTGAGAAGACTGTCTCGAGAAATGCAAGCATGTGGTTTGACTCTCGAACAGATGAATTACGTTTCTGATTTGAACTCTTCTAGAACTATCGAAACTATGGTTCTGAAATTACCAACGCACATTCAACAAGAGTGGCTAAAGGTAGCTTATAAGATTATCAGAGGAGGTTGAGAGCCTGTGTTTGCCGATCTTGTTGAGTTTGTAAAGGAACAAGCTGATATAGCTAATACTAGATACGGCCTACTTGTCAACCGCGGTAGTAATAGTGACAATAGAGATGTTGGTGTTTTAAAAGGGAGAATTACCGGAGATTACAATGCAGAAAGGATATCTTACGCGAGTACTAGTGATGACAATGTTGCCTTACGTAGTTTGTCCTGTTTGGAGTTCTCAAGTAATCATTCTTTAGATCAATGCCAAAAGTTTAAAGACAAGAATGTTAGAGAAAGGAAAGAATTCGTCCTAAGACACAAGTTATGTAATGTTTGTCTGAAGGCAAACCATGTAGCGAAAAATTGTCGATCACCGAAGTCGTGTGATGTTGAAGGGTGCGGTTGGAGACACCATACTTTGTTACACGAGAAGCGGGAAGAACAAAGAAATACTAATGGTGATGCCTACATTAATACTCAGCTTTGTACGGAAGAAGGCGTTAAGTGTAAACAGAGACCAGTAGCATTTGCAGTAGTGCCTGTGTGGATAAAAAATGGTGAGAAGATTATTCAGACTTGCGCCTTTCTAGATAGTGGGTCAGACACCTCTCTCATAGTTGGTGATCTAGCTGATAAGTTAGGCCTCGAGGGAAACCCGAAAACGGTATCTTTAAAGACTCTTAGTGATGAATCGTCGTTGGTATCCAAAGAAGTCGATATAGAGTTGCACTCGTTGGAATTTTCTTCATCCATTAAGGTCCAGAAAGTATTGACAGTCAACAAATTGCCGGCAGTTTACAGGACTGTACCAACGGCGCATCAAATGGCATCCTGGCCCCATCTAAAAGACATAAGTTTTCCGAGAGTAGAAGATGAGAACGTCAAACTGTTGATTGGGTGCAATGCACCGGGCATACATGAGATGAAAGAGATAAGAACCGGAAAGACGAATGAACCGTCTGCTGTGAGGACTATATTGGGTTGGACGCTGTTCGGCCCTTATAGAGAACCCCGTGCAAGCAACTGTGTACTGAATTACCTCTCGGCTAAGGAGGAAATTAGAAGATAAGTTTGAACAATTGCATTCAACTGAATTCAAAGACTCATTTAGTCGTACTTCATCGATATCTGTGGAAGATTGCATAGCGTCACCAGAATCGTACAAACCACTGACTAATCAGACTCATTGCTCCGCCGATGCCTCAGAATCTGCATGTGGTGTTGCGGAGTATGCTCGTTCCGAAAATGTCTCTCGTCAAGTTCATTGCTCCTTCTTATTAACCAAGTACAAGGTTTTTAAGCCAAAAAGCGAAGCACTATGTGCTAATAAACCCAAATCAACTTTAGGAAAGCCTAAGGAAGAGACGGACACCAAACTGAAAGTCAGGACTACGAAAAGACCGAAGGCCACTGTAACAAAGAAACCAGTAACTAAGACTCTGAAGAAGCATACAGCACATATTCGCCGTGGTATCGAGGATGGTGTCGAGAAAGGCGCTCTTGTACGAGTTGTGACTAAGGCTAAGGGTGCATCTGGTAGCTTTACAGGAACCAATACTATTCTCAGACAGATCAAGTGTAGTTGCAATCGGAATAAGATAGCAAATGTCCTTTTTGAGAGAGGTTGTGAATGGCGTTTCAACCCACCTAGGACAAGTCATCGAGGTGGTGTGCGGGAACACATCATAAGATCAATTAGAAGAATTCCAAGAGTGCTTTTATTTCAAAACGTGTTGATCGATGGAGCTCTACAAACGTTCTTGACCGAGGCAGGACGGATACTAAATAATAGACCTCTAGTTAAAACGACAGACGATCCCGGTACCCTAGAGGCTCTTACTCCGAATAAGTTGTTGTTAATTTATGAAGGATTATCATTCGACGGTGCTTCGGTGGATAAGACGTTATTATATAATAAAAGATGGAAAGAAGCTCAAAGATTAGCTACCGCACTCTGGAATAGATGGATGAGAGAATATTTACCGACTCTCCAAACAAGAGACAAATGGTTGAACGTACACAAAAACTTACAACCGGGTGGCCCAGTTCTTGTTAGTAGCGTCGAAACGAGTAGAGGTCTATGGCCGAAAGCTATTGTTGAACAAGTAAGCTATGGTCCTGACGGTCGAGTTCGTACGGCGAAGTTGAGAACCGCGAACGAAGAAATTGTTCGAGACGTACGAAGCTTATGTCTACTGGAAGAAGCCGGCTATCTAACGGCGACGACGACCCAGACCAATGGACGTGGTGCGCGTTTCGGGGGGAGTGTAAAATGTGATCGATAAACGAACGCACCAATGATAAGGTGAAACGCCCACCACCACGTTAACTTTCTTTGACCTTGTATGACTATACTTTTTTATCCACCAATCATAATTTTATGTTCATTATAAAACAATATTCGCTTTGCTGACTCATTTTTCCTATTCTCTGATTACTGTTCGGTATGTTAATTATGTCTCTGTTTCCCCTACGTTAATAGACTGTACTGTTTATTTTGTATACTAACGGTGTGTAATTTATGTTTTAGAAACAGATAAATTTTATCAAGCCAAATTGTTTCCTACGGGCTTCAAGCACTATACTTAAGTATATTGGTATATACCATAATTCTTTTGACTAAACGTAGCTTCAGGTTTATCAAACATAACTCGTGATGATGGTCGGTGTCTTCCTTTTCAGGCTGAGTGGGTTTAGAAAGACCAATTCTTTGGAAAATGTTCGAGGAAGTTGTGCAAGACATGGAGTCTGCTTTGTTTACAACAGAAATATGTTGTATATCTGAAGTAAAATGTGAGATAAGGTTTAGTTGTCAATAGGATCCTCTGTCTGGACTTATGATAAATCATTCATCAATTTGCACGTTCATGGAGATGAGACACGTAAATGCATCGTCGATGGATTTGAGAATAGTGTGCAGAATCTCTTGAATCGTAAGGAGCGCACAAAAGTACGCAGAGTTCGAAAAAGTGATCTTGGAGGTTTTAGAGATGTCGTCTAAAACAACAGTAATATGATGTACAGCTGCATTTTTAGAGAAAACCGATCTGGATTTCTCAAGACACATATTTACCAATAGGCTGTTTCTGAATAATAATAATAATAATAGTAATTTTTGTATTTAATCACCTATAATCACCAGTTGGACGCCGACCGTTGTGGTTCTTTTTAAGAAACCGTGTGCAAAGAAGATGCCAATGAGCTGTTTGATAGGAGTACGATTCTCAAACCTATCACGTGTTCAAATTCGACCTTGGTTATTTTGGCTTTTCAAGAGATAATCGGTGCGCTTTCGAAACTACAAACGATCTTGTAGTCGTGACGTGGTGTTTCAGGTTACACACGTAAACACGGCAGCACAGGGTACTTGTTAAGTGAGCTCTGGAAGTATGGATGGATTATTTGCTCAATTTTGGCCAGACACAACTTAAAACTAGAAAATGAGGTTTAACAAATAGACAAATCACTAAATTATAATTTTGTAACAGCTTTATATTAATGATTGGAATAGAAACGTCAGCAACAACGAAAATCCAGTGAATAAGTTTGCGTAAACCCACTTTAAGGCAAACATGTCTCTTACAGTTTGTGATGATGGTTATTCTGTTTGTTGTCGGTGAGTTGATAATTGGATCTTATATACTGTCACTGGTATTCGGGGTAAGAATGCCTACCTCCGCACCAGTGTCGACGAGATAGCGAACTTTAATCACGGATGCATGACAGATGACTATGTGTGCTGGCTACAGTTGCGACTGACGCGTGACGGCGGTGAAGCTCCTCGAAAAGTTTTTTATGACGGATGATTTTCAGTTTCGGAAACTGCAGAGTTCTCTGCCGTTTCTAAGAGACTTACCAAGAGTGTTGTGGTACTAAAAGCGGTCGGCGTTATTTGTCCTTTTTGGTCCGGCGACAGATCTTTTTTGAAATAGGCTTCTCTGGAGAGTTCCGTAGATTTGCGGTTATGATGAATGGGCGGATAACGAGTGAGACTGTTTCAATTGTCTGCAATATCATTTTGTGTCATCTGAGGCTTTTCTTTGATGGAATAAATCCCGTGCTGAGGGACCTGGCGACCTACAGAATCTGCCCAGCTGATGAAGTTATTTTACCCGAGGCGTTATTTTGGGACGATACGAGGACCCCCATCGGTAGGTGGGAATCTTCGTTAAGAAGATCTGTCTGAAGAAGCCTTTGTTGAAGGTCCGCTGACCAATAATAGCTGTGTAAGTAGAAGTGCTTCTGTTGCACAGCCTTATTGCGATCCTATATTGTGGAACAATTGATTAACCTGTGTTGATCCGTTAAGGTTTGAATGTTTAGGGTCAGCCTTCACTAGGTGTCATAAGGTTCTTGAACATCGCTATTAAACACACTAATGTAATGTGCCTGGTCAAGCCACGTAGCTGCGTCCTAACTACCATCAAAAATTTTCACGTAGGGCTGTCACACCGTGCTTGTGGAAGTCGGTTGTCGCTTTATAGAACCAGGCTTTGATACACTGCCATTGTTGCCACCTTGACGTGGTGGTCGGGCCCGCCTATGGTGATGAAGCAAACGAGCTACACTAGCTGGAATAACCGTTCCTCAAGGTCCCACCATGCCAGACAGGTCGTTTGAAGAGCGATAGGACTAAAAGCAACAAATCCAAGGTCCAGAGGCGAAGTCGTACTGCTGACTGTACAGAGGTGTGACAGCAGTAAGGTGTTTCCTTCAAACAACCAGCATAACAGCGATGCTGCTTTCCCACAAGGAGGGGTGGGTTTAGAAAAGGTCGACTCTAAAAATGCACACCTCGCCTTATCCCACGGCGGTAAAGTTTCAACGTCGAACCCACTACTAAAAGTGTCACAAATATTCAAGGTTTGACAATGGTTTTATCTGAAACACTATTATTATTGAGAAATACCATATCTATTGAGTTTTGTTATAAATTTGAATTACAACTCATGCGCTTATGAACACATCAATTCACTTCTCAGCTTATTCTTGTATCTTTCAAGTTCTTCGCAAGACGGTAACAATGAAAAGTATCTCAACACTAGGTGCAAATACACTAAGAACCAAAGTCAACCGACATTTGTTAAGATAAGTATGCATTCAAGGTTGACACACATTGTACAGCAGGTATGAATCAACCGCGTATTTCCAAGTTGAGATCATCTGTTTTACAGGAAGCCTAATTATTTTTCATTGGATACTCATAATTGCGTTATTTGTCTTTCTAACAACAGAATTTTCGTCATAAATTTTGGCGTTCAGTCCTTATTCACATTCAAATAAAGCTAATATGTCACATACTAATTAGTATGGGACATATGAAAAATTCCCTGTAACTAAACTCCAATTAGGAAAAACACTAGACTATAATAAACTTAGCCTCAAAGTCAATCGCTTAATCAACGTAATTCTGTTGCATGCAAATTGAATGTAACGGTTTCGCAAACCAGATCAGCTGATCGTTAGCAAAGACTAGTCTTTGCTAACGATGATTATAAAAGTATATTTATTTGCATAATAGCCTGAAACAGTAAATGTGTATTACTAATTACTACTTTGACATTACTGAAAGTTGTGAATGTTCAGACTGCAATTGCATTCTAAAACTTTATAAAGTACTGGCAGTTAAATCAGGTCCTTTGTAACTGTTAGCACAGTAAACTGTAGTAAATCTCAGTGTTTGCTGAAAAACTTTTCCACTCTAGAACTGTTTTCAGTACGTTTATAATATGTCATCAGTTGAAAAAAATCTCAACTATTCCTCAGTGGTTTTGATTTTGTGTTCTATGTAATAAATACCGAGGGCTTTAATCCTTATGATTTGCAGGACTTCATCACCAGTTGTGAGATGTCTTGAAACGCTGATTGAGTATCTGGATTTTCATAACCAAGTTAATATCTCATCAATCTATGTGGCTTCACTGGGTTAAGATGTCATTTTGGCCTCGGGAATGCTTAGTAAATTTACCCACAATACTTCCACTGGGACTCATAGATGCCCAGATCCATGCGCTTTAGGGCTCCTTTCACTGGTTCACCTCAAACGTGAAAGTGTGTTAAAGCGCATTATAATGCGAGATAACAAATTAAGGCCATGTTTACTGTTGCACTGAATCGCACGAAATGCTTTCTCGTTTGCTTTCTCCAGAGCCTCTTGTATGAATATAAAGGTAGGACCTCATTCACATAATCTTGTTCAAAACAAGCCTTTTGTGCTAATGGAATGTGTAAAATCACAGAATTTCGGCTTTGTTCTTTGTATGAGAACTAGAAATGCTTATGAAATTCATAGATTAAAATAAGTATTTTGAACCCGAGTGGATAGATATCACTGCCGAAAACCTGGCGAAGATAGTCGGGATTTTTCGCCACTATTTAGGTAGTAGTAGTAGTAATAGTAGTTAGGAGTAGTAAATTTTCTAAACAATTAAGCCTCCTCAATAATGTTATTTCTGTTGGGGAACAAACGGGGATCTTTTGTGTCTGAAGTTGATCACTCATTTTTCACGTATTGCTTCCAATAATCTCAACACACGCCATTTACAAACTACTAATTTTTGATGCGGATATTTTACATATCTGTTTTTATTTTGTTTCTGTCATTCCTCACCTTTGAGGAATATAGTTTAAAACTACCCAAAATGGCGCGAATGTAATCACTTTATCATCTCGATCTTAAAATCCAGTATTCCTTCATACACACATTTCTTGTCTTTCTTTTCAATCCACACTCAAAATATTTGGTCTTTCTCATTATCATTGAAACTACATTATGTAGACTTGTTTACTTTTCGTCTCATTTTTACAGTGAAGTGTAACAACTTGAACTAAAGCATATTTACGTCAGGCTCCATGTTGATTATGATCGACAGTGAGTATCAGGCCACTTTGTGTCACTTATAATACCCCCCAAATACCCTGGTACGGCCGAGGGTGGGGAGAGTCCGCTCTCCCTTTCGAAATGCTCTCACATGGCCACGCGTATATAGCCTCTGCCAGGAAAGTCCTACTCACTGCCTTCTCGTGGCGGGGGTGTTGTTTACGAAAATGAGAGGACGAAAAGCGAATGTCCGGCGCTTTAACCGGATCCCAAACCAATGGTGCACATGGGCTCCAGTATCGTGAAGGAACAAATGGCGTATGAACCAATCGTTGGTCACCGGCTACCATGGGACTGCATCTCCTCACGATGCCCCACTGCCTTGTGGGTCAGAAATTCAGGTTGAAGGCTCGGGGTGTGGCCCCCTAAGAAAACCACCTGCTTCGGTCTGGGCACCCGGGCAGTATCACAGCCCTCACACATATCAATTGAGATTTGTGTGGCGCATATGTATTTGGTGCCTCCTTGTACCAATATCTATGTGTTAAAATAAATAAATAAATAATACTTATAATACCGTTAGTTCAGTCAGTCAGTAACAACGTGGAACTTCGTACGTACGTACATCAGTTCGAGTTGCCACACCACATTGGCACAGAGATTCAGTTATCGATTCAAATCCCGTAGTGGTAGAGGTAGTGAAAGTATAAGTAGTGATAGGGAACATTATGGTTTGATGATGTTATTTAAGGAGTATAGTCCAGTGGAATATATTCAAAAGAAAATAAAGGACATGAAGAATTCAGAAGATTAGAGTTTGAGAGAATACAAAGAGTGGATGCACCTGCGCCATTGCAAACGATTTTTAGCCATGTCATTCAAGGTCTCTAACCATCGGATGCTATCATTTCACGGTCCCCAACCAGGTAGTCTACATCTACCAACACGGCTCAGTCCACTTGTCAGTGACTTCATGGATTTCTGCCGTTATGTTTATATGACAAGTAATCACTTTTGTTCTTATCCTTTTCAGTCCAGGACTTTGAATAATCACATCACTATAAATGTTGGGCTCTGACTATAGTGATGATGATCTTGATAGATTACTTGAAATTGATGAAGAAGTAAAGTATGAAAATCAACAATTGCCGATTGTTGACTTGGACACAAATAACTGTTCCCGAAATCCTGGCCATAAGAGAACTCTATCACTGGAGTTAGAGCAATGTAATTATTATTATTATCTCTGTTGATAAAAGTTTTAGGTAGTTCATCAAAAATGTTAAAGACATTAGTGGCTGACCATGAAGAGGACAAACTCCAAGATAATATTCAACCATGTACATCTATACCGAAAAATGCTGGTTTATTAAAAAGGATTCCATTGGTTGGGGATTATGTTTCATTGACGTTTAGTAGTGGTGAACGATTTTATCTGAGTTTTGGTGAATCCGATATTGATGATTTACCTGATAAATTTAACAAGTATTCTTGTAACTATGAATCATCAGATTTGGTGTATAACGCTGAGGAACTTGTAAGCCTTTTCAATTTTTTGTTGTCATGTATCTATTTATATAAATATATATCAGCTGAAGAATTCCAAGTCTAACATGATAAGTGCACAAGTCGGAGAAAAACACAGAGAATCTGGTTTCGCACAGTTATGGACTACAAAATATTCCCCATCTACTTATTTAGACTTGATATCGGATGAGGTAAATTACGTCGGTTAATATTCTTGGTATTTCCACACTGTAAGTAGTATGTACATGTTTTTGGTCTTTCGATATAGTGTAGATTATAGATATGTTAGCCTGTCTAATGTTTACCATGTGGTTGACGTATATGTATGTTCTTATTTCTTTGATCTCATCTTATTTGCTGTATACAGCGATTCGCTCTGTAAAAGAGTTAGGTAAGGTTTTAAAATATGTCAATATATCTGCTATCTAACCTGGTGTATGTTCAGTTCGAGTTTAACTGAGGTTATTATACCATACGAATTTTCCATTCAGTGACCGAACTTAAACCACATATATATATATAGGACCAAGCAAATGTACCTAGGTGATTTTGCCCAGATTTACCCTCAATAGACAGCTACGTCTACATCTGTAGTTGTAGACATATTACTCGTAGTAAATCAACTATTTAACGTCGAATGATTCACTGTTTCGCCATTTTTCTAGATGTAAAGTTCATCTTATTTTTAAATTCTATGTGCTTACTGTCACCACGCTAATAAAAAGTTGTTTTGTTGCAGACTACTAATCGAACTCTCCTCAGGTGGTTGAAAGCCTGGGACCCATACGTATTCGGGACACCAGTACCTAAAACCCAAGTTAAGTCAAACACGAATCCAGGACTGTTACCATACAAATCGAATGATATTGAAGCTATAGCTGGCGAAATTAATCCTCGTGATGGACTACCTCGATATAGACTGGTGTTGATTTCTGGACCTCCAGGTTTAGGAAAAACTACTCTTGCTCACTTGTTGGCACAGCATGCTGGATATCAAGTAGTTGAAATAAATGCGAGGTTTGTTCTTGAATTACACTAGAATTACAAATTATCCTTATCAATTCCGCTAGGCGTATTGATTTTGTGATAAATTTGGTGGTAAATTTTATGTTTAGCTTGAAATCTTACTGTGATTCTCGCTTTAGATGTTTATCTGTGACCAACAGTTCATATAACTGGCTCCCGTTTTCCTATCAGTAATGTCTGGTTCTCCACTATCAATGTTTAATACTGGCAGTAGTGTGAACAACTGTTTCCTTTGGAAGAAGAAAGTAACTCAGTGGGAGAAATTTTTTTAATGGTTTATTTACTTGAGCTGTACAGTCGTATTTATAGTTAATTCCATTTGCTAAAATATTAACCCATAGTAAAATAGAATAGTGTTGAACAATTAAAGGAAGCTTGATGTGGTATCTTGTCATGAATTTTTACGAAAATCAGATATTGAAAGTTATGTAATGATCGGCTAGTGAAAAGTGCTAAGATGAAGGTAACTGTCCACTTGATAACTATTAAGAACAGAATACTTAAGAGCCTTAGTAATGGCTAAGTAATAATTATAAGAATAGTTGGAAAGGAGTAGAAATGAAAAAAGATAGATTATGGAAGATAGAAAAGAAGACTAAGACCATGAAAGAATAAGCGCTAAACACACTATTTTTGTATTCACAGGTTAGGCTTGGAAAGGTGGATAGCAATAGCCTTTGCTGTACATAAGTTTTTCACTTGCAACCCTTTTGTGCTGAATCTTCTGACTGTATGTATGGCTTTGAAGGAGGCTTCTGGTGAAGCGGGGTGACTAGAATTGGCTAGCTGCTCTACAATTGGTCTTTTGATTGACTCCCGTAATTCTTTAGAAGGCCAAGCAGGATAATTTTTGGAGATGCGTTTCGAAAAAGTTCGCTTTATGGGAACAATATAACCTGCTTCATATGAACAAGTAAACTGATAAATGCACGTTAATCTGGCCCTACGTTTCTGCCTATTTTTAGAATACCATAAAAATATTGGTTGGCGTTTGATCCAATTCTATATAGTGTATTTGTTGACAAAGGTACACTTTCAGCTCTAATAAATTCATAGGGATTAATTATTACTTGAGTTATTTAACGACGTCTCTAAACAAGATGGGCCAGATTATCTAATAAATCATAATTCCTATCACTTTTGTAAACCCACTTTTGATAATGAGTTACAATTGTCATAAACTTATGTCTGAAAATTCTCGCCAACTGTTTTTAATCACTTAGCAGCAATTTCAGTGTATGTTAGCGTTTAGTTATTTCAGTTAGTCAATGACAATATATCTTTGTTAAAAACTAAACATTGATATTGTTTTCTTTCAGCGATTTGTTAGTTCATTCAGTAAGATACTTTTTAGTATTACATAAGCCCCCAAATACCATAGTACGGCCGAGGGTGGGGAGAGTCCGCTCTCCCTTTCGAAATGCTCTCACATGGCCACGCGTATATAGCCTCTGCCAGGAAAGTCCTACTCACTGCCTTCTCGTGGCGGGGGTGTTGTTTACGAAAATGAGAGGACGAAAAGCGAATGTCCGGCGCTTTAACCGGATCCCAAACCAATGGTGCACATGGGCTCCAGTATCGTGAAGGAACAAATGGCGTATGAACCAATCGTTGGTCACCGGCTACCATGGGACTGCATCTCCTCACGATGCCCCACTGCCTTGTGGGTCAGAAATTCAGGTTGAAGGCTCGGGGTGTGGCCCCCTAAGAAAACCACCTGCTTCGGTCTGGGCACCCGGGCAGTATCACAGCCCTCACACATATCAATTGAGATTTGTGTGGCGCATATGTATTTGGTGCCTCCTTGTACCAATATCTATGTGTTAAAATAAATAAATAAAGTACTACATATTACTTATTGTATTAGTGCACATCATTTTCACGTTAGTTATCTCTCAACCTGTAATATATAAATAAGTGTATTATCTTTATTGTGGAATTTTTTATTCACTATCCTGGTTATTGTTTAAAAAATAGTTTAGTTCAGAGAGCAGTCTAGTTGCAAGCTTAGTTTCTAGACTTAATCTCTACTTTCATCATGGTTTGGATATCTGTTTATGTTACTATTAGCTCTCACATTCAATAAAGTGTGAATTGAAGCCATCTACTTAAACCTGTACTTAATTAGTGAGTTAATAATTGTCTATATCATTCTTGTTTGTTATATTTTCAGTGATGATCGTAGTTTAGGTGTACTACGTGATCGTTTAACGGCAATCGTTTCTAGTTCAACCAGTTTAAATACATCAAGGAAGACAAATTTTGGTAGTCATGAAACAAAGCTTAAACCGTGTTGTTTGATCATGGATGAAATAGACGGAGCTATGCCTGCAGTAGTTGAACTATTAGCAAATGCTGCAAAAAATACTTTGTCGTCTAATACTGAACGACAACAACAGCGAAATAGACGTGCTAATCCTTCATTAGTTTTACGTCGTCCTGTTATATGTATATGTAATGATCTGTAAGTATGGTGATCTAATTTATTTAAATATATTACTTGTTATATTATGCACTGGTCAGTTTGATTTATTGTTTACTACAATCTCGTAGGCTTGGTTTGATTCAACCAGCCAGTCATACGTGACGTGGAACCCAGCACATTTGTGGGTCAGTTCAATTTGCTGCAGAACATTAGCACGGCGAGATTCCGGAGTAGTAGAGTTAGTTATATCCTTAATAACAGTGGGAAAAATTAAGCATAGAAAGGATGATTCAAGAAAAAAAAACGAATTCGTGGAACAAAATTGTCTCAAACAATTTAGAATCTGAGGACCTTATTTTTATTTATTTATTTGTTCATTTATTTATTTCGAACACAAATATTGGTACATATAGTCAGTAAAATAAACATGCACCACACAAACAAGACGATAAAATGTGTACAGCTTGAATCAACATTATCTGAAGACGGACAAGGTAAATATATCTGTCTAATTGGTTTCATTGATTAACAGTGTCATAGGTAAATACATTTTAGATCAGTATGTTATTAATGCATTCTTTCAGGACTGATTATGTCTAAAGTTCTTTACTTAAAGTATTCGAAATATGTGCATTCTGTATAGAATGCTTTCATTTGTGTTAATCTTTTCGCACCAAAAATAATCTGATTTCTACTCACAATAGATATGTTTGTTAATCGAATCGAACATTTCTAAATTTGCGATAGCTGTGCTATTAAAAAATATTTCCGTGTGCTAAAATATGTATTTAGTTGGTATACATGCCAGTACCAAAAAAGTTGTTTGTGTAATTTACAGATTGACCTTAGGTGGGCACCATTGGAAACCAAGAAACATTAGGAAGCTTCTTCGTTTTAGCATAAGACTCTTCATTGGTGGATAACCACGACCTAGACAGAGATGGAATTTGAGGTCTCCCAGTCTATTGGTGTACGTTTAACTGTTGAACTATTGGGTTAACACTCATTAGTAACCAGTGGTCTAATGTTTAAGTACTCTAAATGTGACACTAAGGTCCTGAGTTCGATTCCTAATGGTAGTGGTAGGTTGGTTTACCCTGCTGAGCAGTCCCATTCGAAATAAATCTTAGGTAAACACCACCTACTAATCGGAAAATTTTTTTACAAAACCCCCTTTTTAAGTAGCTATTTGTAAGCTCTTTTGTAAAAATTACTTCAATAAATAAATTTACGTATTTTTGTAGGTTCACTTACTGTATAAATACCACATTCGGCTTGTGAAAACATAGCGCAATACATTGCCACACTCCAAATTGGTAGATGTCAATATAAGAATAAGCATATACCCAAGTCAATAAATCATACTTAAAAATGTTAGCTGGTTTAAATTTTATTGGTAAAGTTATAAATTTACAACTGGAATATTTTCAAGTGACAATTTAATTAATCTAACCTATTTTGCAAGATAAAATGGGTAGTTTTACGTTCTTATAGAAAATAATCATCCATTAATTCGACGCGGGCTCAACTCTGTGTTGGATGCCCATTGGAACCCATTTAGTTTCACAATCTGCTTTTTATTTATGGAAACACCGTTGCTTAGTAGTTTAAACGCTCAACGTCCAACCACTAGATCATGAGTCTCAACTTCACCGTGATTTCTTCTCCATCACACAGAAAACATAAACCAAAGCTTTGTATAGGAAATAGAATTCTATCACTGAATTGTGTTAACTTTTCATTGGTTCAGAAATACATCATTCCTCTGAAATGATCGTTGGTGTATGCTTTTGTCTTTCAATTCTTTATATTGATTAAATTGTAAAATACATTTTTGTTTCTCATTACTAGATATTCTCCATCGATTCGAGCGTTACGAGCTCCTGGAATACCTTGCTTAACTATACGTATACCTATTGTTGACTTAGGTCGATTGGTTTCTAGACTTGATTTAATAGCTAAAACAGAAGGATTATCTCTTGACAAGATAACCCTTACACAATTGGTAGAAATGTCTGATCGAGATATTCGTTCGTGTTTAAATACATTGCAAGTTAGTGAAAAATTCCTTTGTAATTATTTCTGTATACATAAATATTTCACTTTATCTAGGGACAGTTATTTGTTTATGGTTTTCTACTGGGATAAAAAGCGTATTCACACACTGATTACCGTGAATTCTGTTGAAGTTTGTATCAATACTTATAACTTATTTGCACTAGATCATTGTTAATTAACAGTTCATACATAGTATTATTGAAACCTGCTGTTAGGAAAACAATTAAATTAATATTACAGTTAGCTGTATTTCGCAGAAATTGATTGTAATTGACGAAAGTCGTAAACACTTCAAAAAATCAATCCCCCAACAAAATTTTCTAAATGCAAAACTAATATACTTAATTGTATGTTACTGGCAAATGGTTCTGTAATTTTAGTTGTTAAGTCTAAGCACATTCTGACCAAACAAAATAAGTTGCTACTCTTGTAGTAAACAAGAACACCAATGGGGACAATCGAATTTATTTGACAACAAATTACAGCACTTGTTAATAAAATCTAAAAACCATATAGTGAATCGTTAATTTGCAAAATATCAATCCATCAGTCAGTCAGCTGAAACGTAGGACTAGGCACATATATGCATCGGTCCAAGTTGCCACACCTCATTAGCACAACAAGATCAACACCAGATTCATAGAAGTAGTTAATTTAGTGGTGGTAATATATAGAAGAAAGATTGCATATAAGGACATAGTACAGGAAGAAAGAATTAGTTCGTAGAAAGAAAAATATGAAGTGATTTTAATCTCTTAGTTTAAAGGAAGACAGAGAGTGTATACACCGACGCCATTGTGATCGATTCTGAGCCATTTCACCAAGAGTCTCCAACCATTTGTTACGATAGTCACGCGGACACCAACTAAGTAGTCTGCATCTACCAACATGGCTCAGACCAGAAGTTAGTGACTTCAAGCACTGATGCCACGTTTTGGTTTGGCCGCCCCTCACTTTCTTCCAATTATCCCTAACACCAGTTATCATTGCGCGTCGTGGTAATCGGTGTTCAGGCATACACAGCACGTGGCCCAACCATCTCAGTCAATGAAGATTCATAACCTCATCAACTGATTTACCATCATTCCCTAATACCGTACGTCTAACCTCACTATTACTTACCTGGTGATCCCAGCAGATTCGAGCAACATTTCTAAGGCACCTGTGGTCAAATACTAATAACTTACGAGTATCTTCTACTCTTAAAGGCCATGTTTCACAGCCGTATAGTAGAACGAAACGAACTGCCGCGCAGTATACTCGTCCCTTAATTGATAGACGGATATCTCGCCTTCGCCATAGATGACGTAAGTTGGCAAAGGCCAAACGAGCTTTTCGAATCCGTGCTGAGATTTCGTCAGACACCAACCCATTAGGGCTGATCAGACTTCCAAGATAAGTGAAGTTGTCAACGCGTTCGACTACTTCACTCCCTATCCTTAGTTCAGGTGTTGACGAAGACCAGTCCTGAAGCAACAACATGCATTTAGAGGGAGAGAAGCGCATCCCAAACATTCTGGCATTGTTACTCAGTGCTACCAAAAGACTCTGCATTTCATCAGCATCTTCACCAAACAGGACTATGTCATCTGCGTATTCTAAGTCAATAAGTGGACCTCCTGGTAGGAGATAAATACCCGAGAATTCAGTCGATGAGAGCGTTATTTCCATCAGTAGATCTATGATGAAGTTAAACAAAAATGGAGAAAGTGGGCAGCCTTGACGGACCCCACTTGAGGTTGCAAAAGCAGATGACAGTTCGCCATAAACTCTGACTCAATCAATCATATCAAACTGATCTGTTCCTGTTGCAAACATCAATCGATTGTCTGACATTTCATTGTTCATGAGCTTCCATACAAATTCCATTGTGTTCCCGCTCTTCCTTTCTTGATCTTCCCCCATCTTCTGCTGCCAGACATTACGTTTAAAACTCGCGTCATATACTACTTATATCAATATAAGTAGCGCGCACCACACTCTTACTGATCACTTATTTAAAACGAAATCGGTTTTGTTTACTTTCAAACTACAATATTAAGAGTCAGTAAATCCTTTCCTATTGAATAGTATTCAATTGACAATTATCTGTTGACATATTGAGTGTAATCTCACAATAAATATCAGGATGCTAGCTGAAAATCAGTTGCATAAAAGTGGTTAATCAAGTGAAAATGAGATCATCATTAGTTCTTTCAAACATGTAAATTTATACTGGATTTATGGGTTCACAGTCAAAGCCCACTAGAAAACTAATCTGTTGTATCGTAGATGTTTTCATTACACTACATTTCAAAATATTTGAAAAAGAATTATATGCTCTAGTGATCACAGCGTTCAACTAATATAGAAACATTATGTGTCTGAACTAACAAAAATGACTGTGTAGCTCATCGTAATTATCGGAAATAAGAATTCACGTATCATTAAAACTATCTGGAAGCACTAGACAGTCGTCTCGTCGTAGTATGAGACTTCTCAGCTGTGCCCATCCTCGATCCCGCACTCGGAATTCGAACCCAGGACCTTCGGTCTCGTGTGCGAACGCTTAACACCTAGACCACTGAGCCGGCATCCAACGGAAGATGGCCGCGCAATTTCATGGATCGGTTGAAATTAGACATCAACACAGTTAAAATCCAAATCAGTAGTCTAGAGGTTAGGCGTTCGCGCGTGAGATCGAAGGTTCCGGTTTCGAATCCCAAGTGTGGGGCCGTGGACGCGCACTACTGAGGAGTTCCATACCAGAACGAAACGTCTTTCCAGTGCTTTCAGGTTTTCAATGGTGGTCTAACAATAATCAATTGATAATCTCAATCAAAAACCCAACAATTTCCACAACCACATACTGATAATTAAAATTACTTTTGAACTTGGCAGTAGATCTATTTTGTAATTTAAATTGATAATTAAGGGATTTTCGAAAGTAGTTCATCTACCATTTCTTGTCATTTAGTAACACTATTACTCCGTGTTGATTGGTAATTCAGTTCACATAGTCAAACTGCCGACAACCCTAACTAGAGTGCTCAATTTCTCGAAGATATTAGTTAAAAACAACATTGCATATGGAGTTTCGTTAAAGTGGAATAATAAAAGTAACAGATAATATTTGACAGATTTCGAGCGATCATATTATATTCATAAAAAAGTGATTACAGTACTTATGGTAACCATTTATTAAAAAGTACTGGCTATGCTAAAAATGATAACTCACGGCTTGAAACGTCTGCTTGTAGAAATGACTTGATAGGCGAATCAAATATTGTTGATTTTTCAGGTCACAATACTTTTTAAAAATGTAGAGTATATATATATATATATACAGGAAGACTGGGGCGAAACTATTTTGACCATATTGTTAACCTTTGATGTCTTCTACGCCATGTTTAAAAGGTATTTCTTGTTAAATGTGATGATGTAGTTGTCTTTTGATCGTAATATTCGTATATGTCTGACACGTAGAATCTCCAGTCAACTCGTTTATTTATTTATTTACTTGAACACATAAATATTGGTACAAGGGGGCACCAAATCTATATGCGCCACACAAAACAATGATAATTTGAAGAGAAGGAGAAAAAAAAGAAAAGAAAAAAGAAGTAATGAACGTGGGGAATTATAAAAAAAAAGAGAGGGAACAATAATGGGGGAAACGGAAAGGTACAATCAGAAGAAATCTTTCAGTTAAGGAAGAGGCAACCACTTTTTTTATGAAGAAAGTAAAAGAAGGTTACAGCAGGATCGCCATTGGCTTCTATTCTGAGCCATATCTGATAATGTCTCTAGCCACTGTGTTACACCGTGTCTCGGACCCCAGCCAGGGAGTCGTGAAGGACCAACAGAAGCTAGCCCTTTGCAGCTTTCTTTCATACCACGACACCATGTCATATACTGACCACCTCTCCGCTTTTTCCAACCAGTCCCAGAGTCGGCAAATAATGCACGACGTGGAATTCTCTGGGACGACATTCGTAGAACATGTCCAAGCCACCGAAGTCGGTGTTTCAAGATGGTTACACCAATTTCATTATCGTCTCTGTGCCCGAACACACGATGTCGAACCTCTGCACTACTAACATGGTGTTGCCACTGGATGTCAGCAATCCTTCGGAGACAACGATGATCGAACAAAGAGAGTCGTCTAACATCCTCAACTCGGAGTGGCCAGGTTTCACAAGCATAGAGCAAAACTGCTCTCATCGACGCGTTGTAGATCCGACCTTTTACAGCCAGACTAACATCACGAGGGCGCCAAAGATGGCCCAGATTGGCATAAGCCGCTCTGGCATTCACTATACGTGCATTGATATCATCACTCACGCCACCACCAGCACTTATGCAGCTACCTAGATACACGAACTTCTCGACTACTTCTATCTGTTCACCATCCAGAGTGAGTACAGGATTAGAATGCTGCCAGTCTTGTAGAAGTGCTTTGCACTTGGAAGGTGCAAAGCACATACCATACCTACGGACACTGATTGCCAACTGATTAAGTGTGGATTGCATGGCTTGGGCATTCTCGCACAGTAAGACAATATCATCCGCATACTCAAGGTCGAGAAGTCTTTCTCCAGGCAACAGATCCACGCCACCATTACTTACATCCATCAGAGCTGTTTCCAGAATGTCATCGATGGCAAAGTTGAAGAGGAATGGTGAGATTGGGCAACCCTGCCTAACCCCA
The DNA here is from genome assembly GCA_946903255.1 of Schistosoma spindalis. NCBI lineage: Eukaryota > Metazoa > Platyhelminthes > Trematoda > Strigeidida > Schistosomatidae > Schistosoma > Schistosoma spindalis. The sequence continues at coordinate 22,850,329 of OX336417.1, read as the reverse complement.
CTGCTTGAATGGAATAGTGGAGAAAGGTGGTTGTATGCCCTCACTCTGCCTGAGGTGTTTGTGTATAGGGCTTTTAGGATGTTAATAAACTTCTCAGGCACACCCTTCTTCAATAGACAATCCCAGAGAACAGTTCTGTCCAACGAATCGAAGGCAGCCCTGATATCAAGAAACACTACGATTATTGGCCTTTGATAAGTATGGCGGTGTTCTAACACTTGGCGGAGGGTGAAGATATGATCAGTACATCCTCGACCGGAACGAAACCCAGCCTGCTCCTCGCGAGTCAATCCTTCTCGGGTTTTGAACAACCTACGAAGTATAACGGAAGCCAATAGCTTGGACGCAATCGGAAGTAGACTTATTCCTCGATAGTTGTTACAGGAACGCCGTGGACCCTTTTTAATGATAGGGACAACTATCGACTCATTCCATGACGTTGGTACACTCTCTAGTTCCCAGACCTTTGTAAACAACGTCGTCAGTCCCTTAGTCAGAAAGTCACCAGCATCTTTAAAAAGAGCCGGAGGTAAGTCGTCTGGGCCCGGTGATTTGTAACGTTTCAAGAGTTGGAGTTCCTTGCGGACTTCCGTCTCATTTGGTGGATCAGTCGTCACCGGCCATGAAGGGCAGGACATACAATTTTCAACCGAGAACGTTTAGGTAGAGCCGAATTTTCACCATAGGCGAGCTGCTGTCTAAGTCGAAACGGATACATAAAGTAGGAATAATAGAGAGTGAATAAATGACGTGATATAATAATAATAATAATAATAATAATAATAATAATAATAATAATAATAACAGTAGTGCGAGTCATTTCAGTGTAAATCGGAGCGAAAAGAATATTTTCCATAAGTAAATAGTTTATCATGTTTTAGTGCGTAGGCCGGGATACTGCCCGGGTGCCCAGACCGAAGCAGGTGGTTTTCTTAGGGGGCCACACCCCGAGCCTTCAACCTGAATTTCTGACCCACAAGGCAGTGGGGCATCGTGAGGAGATGCAGTCCCATGGTAGCCGGTGACCAACGATTGGTTCATACGCCATTTGTTCCTTCACGATACTGGAGCCCATGTGCACCATTGGTTTGGGATCCGGTTAAAGCGCCGGACATTCGCTTTTCGTCCTCTCATTTTCGTAAACAACACCCCCGCCACGAGAAGGCAGTGAGTAGGACTTTCCTGGCAGAGGCTATATACGCGTGGCCATGTGAGAGCATTTCGAGAGGGAGGGCGAACCCACCCCACTCTCGGCCATACCAGGGCATTTGGGGGCAATCAACTCGTACTTTATTCAAACCATAAGTCAGTGTATAATGCATGTCTGTTCGCCAAGATCATGGAATTCGGTTGGTTTAGATTTAAAGATTTACTGGTAGCTTAGCAATCACTCTCAGATACACCTTCATTACGTAGAAGTGAACTTTATAAATGTATTAGTAATATGGGACAGGGCAATAGACACATTACAGTGTTTATTTAATATATATGCATAACCTCTAACCATCCATTTTCATGTTGTGGTGTGTTCTGGAATCCGAATTGTCTTCTCGTCTAGTTTTCAAGTGTTTTGCTTAATCCATGCTTATGATGTGCTAATCCTCTTCTCTTTGACGACTGTGATACTCTTGAGCCTGCGTCCTGCTAAATACCACTTACGAGCAATCTTGTGTGGCGTCCACCACAGTAGGTGTACATCGATATGGTTTTTTCATTTTTCTCATTGACTCTGATTCTACGTTTCATAACAACAGAACGAACTACGTACGACAGCCGTCAGTTCGTTGTAAAATATTCTAAGATTTTGCTCCAGAGTTTGAGTTATTTTCCTAACTTTTCGAGGTTTTATTCTTTCTACTATCCCAGTAAACTCCACCTGTAGCTCTCCGAGAGTTACTGCCGGTCCCAAGCCCGGATAAAGGAGGAGGGTTGGGCATGGGGTTAGCGTCCCTATCCCGTAGAAAACTAACTCGCTAAAAAAACGCTAACCATAAAAAATAACTCAAACCATTTAAACTATGCCCTGGGAGTTAGAAGGTCTTCATTTAGAAGAAATATGACGCCTCAGGGTGAAAGCCGAGTTTCTTCGGAAGCCATCAGGCCGATGCCCCTTCTAACAACCAGAGCAACAATTTTTATAAGTATATGGAACGTCCGGACAATGTGGGAGACCGGGAAGACCAGTCAAATAGCAACGGAAATGAGGAGATACAACTTGGAAGTACTGGGAATCAGCGAAACCCATTGGATCCAAGCTGGACAACAAAGGCTAAATACGGGAGAGATGCTGTTATACTCCGGTCACGAAGAGGAAAATGCCCCACACACTCCGGGAGTTGCTCTAATGCTGTCCAAAGTAGCACAAAATGCACTTGTAGGATGGGAATCTCACGGATCCAGAATCATCAAAGCATCATTCATAACAAAGAAGGAAGGGAACACAATGAACCTTATCCAGTGTTATGCATCCACCAATGATCGCAACGACGAAGTTAAAGATCAATTCTATGAGAGGCTGCAATCAATCATGGAGAAGTGCCCAAGAAAGGACCTTACCATTCTGATGGGAGATCTAAACGCCAAAGTCCGAATGGACAACACCGGATATGAAGACATCATGGGACTGCATGGACTGGGAGAGAGAAACGAAAACGGGGAAAGATTTGCAAATCTGTGTGCATTCAACAAATTGGTCATAGACGGTACAACATTTCCACACAAACGTATACACAAAGCTACGTGGATCTCACCGGACCACACCACAGAGAACCAGATAGATCACATTTGCATCAATAAAAAGTTCCGAAGGACAATGGAAGATGTGAGAACCAGGAGAGGAGCGGATATAGCTTCAGATCACCACCTGGTTCTGGCCAATTTAAAACTGAAGCTAAAAAAGAACTGGGAAACTGGACAAACAGAGCTGTAAAGGTTCAATACAGCCTTCCTTCGAGATACCGGCAAAATCAATGAATTCAGGATAGCTCTCAACAACAGGTTCCAAGCCCTACAAGATCTACTGAAGGAAGAAGAAACTACTATGGAGAACAACTGAAAAGGTATCAAAGAAGCATCAACTTCAACGTGTCAAGAGGTTCTGGGCCCCAAAAAGGAACACTGGACAGGATCAAAGAAAGGAAGAACAAGAAGACAGCAATTAACAATAGTCGAACACGAGCAGAGATAGTCCAAGCACGAGCTGAATATATAGAACCAAACAAGCAAGTGAAGAAGAGCATTAGATCCGACAAGCAGAAATACGTGGAAGAACTAGCAACGACGGCGGAAAAAGCTGCAAGAGAAGGAAATATGAGACAGCTTCACGATACGACGAAGAAGCTAGCAGGGAAATACAGTAAACCAGAGAGACTGGTCAAAGACAAAGAAGGAGGACCAATCACTGAGATTCAACAACAGCGCAACAGATGGGCAGAGTACTTCGAGGAACTCCTGAACAGACCGGCTCCAATGAATCCACCGGACATCGAAATCAGAATGGCCGTCAGACAAACCAAGAGCGGGAAAACAGCAGGACCTGACAATATACCAGGTGAAGTCAGATATCAAAGTAACTACAAGCATGCTTCATTTTCTATTCAAGAAGATTTGGGAGGAGGAACAAGTGCCGATGGATTGGAAAGAAGGACACCTCATCAAGATTCCAAAGAAAGGAGATCTGAGCAAGTGTGAAAACTACAGAGGCATTACACTACTGTCAATACCGGGTAAAGTCTTCAACAGAGTGTTACTGAACAGGATGAAAGACGCAGTAGATGCTCAACTTCGAGATCAACAAGCTGGATTCCGTAAGGGTCGATCGTGCACAGACCAGATTGCGACACTACGGATCATGGTCGAACAATCAGTTGAGTTGAATTCGTCACTGTACATCAACTTCATTGATTATGAGAAGGCATTTGACAGTGTAGATAGGAGGACGTTATGGAAACTTCTTCGACACTACGGAGTTCCTGAAAAGATTGTCAACATTATCCGGAACTCATACGACGGACTACAGTGCAAAGTAGTGCATGGAGGACAGCTGACAGATGCATTCCAAGTAAGGACCGGAGTAAGACAAGGCTGTCTACTCTCTCCCTTCCTCTTCTTTCTGGTGGTCGACTGGATTATGAAGAATTTGACATCTGAGGGAAAACACAGCATACAATGGACAGCTCAGAACCAATTAGACGACTTGGACTTCGCAGATGACCTAGCCCTCCTATCGCATACACACGAACAAATGCAGACAAAGACAGCCGGCATAGCAGCAGTCTCTGCATCAGTAGGCCTCAACATACACAAAGGGAAAACCAAGGTCCTCAAACACAACACGGAGAACAGCAATCCAACCACTCTTGATGGCGAAACTCGGGAAGATGTGGAATCCTTCACATACCTGGGAAGCATCGTCGATAAACAAGGAGGTTCAGATGCAGACGTACAGGCGAGGATTGGCAAAGCTAGAGCGGCATTCCTTCAACTGAAGAACATATGGAACTCAAAACAACTTTCAACCAATATCAAAGTCAGAATCTTCAATACGAACGTCAAGGCAGTTCTACTGCACGAAGCTGAAACTTGGAGAACTACAACAACCACCATCAAGAAGGTACAGGTATTTATTAATAGCTGTCTACGCAAGATACTCAACATCCATTGACCGGATACCATCAGCAACAGCCTTTTGTGGGAGAGAACCAACCAGCTTCCAGCTGAAGAGGAAATTAGGAAAAGACGATCAAATGGATGGGACATACATTGAGGAAATCATCAAACTGCATTACGAGACAAGCGCTAACTTGGAATCCTGAAGGGAAGCGGAAAAGAGGAAGGCCAAAGAACACATTACGTCGGGAAACAAAAGCAGATATGAAAGGGATAAATAAGAACTGGAAAGAGCTTGAAAGGATTGCCCAGGACAGGGTTGGATGGAGAATGCTGGTGAGCGGCCTATGCTCCTTCACGAGGAGTAACAGGCGAAAGTAAGTCAGTAACTATCCCAGTAGAGAAGCGTTACATTATTCTGCGTTATGACCTTTCATCTGATAGTATATCAGTAAGTATCAACCAATTACTCTGATTGACTGCATATCTTATATTACGAATACAGACTGTAAATTCACTCAAAGTTTTTAACTTGGTGTCTAACTTAATTCTTAACCATTGTCATTGATGTTTACTCTGAGATTTTTTAGGATAGACTTAATTCGGTTGAGCTATCTATTACATATAAGAAATAGAGTGCTTACATAACACGAGTACTCGTAAATTCTTTTTACGACTATACCAGAATAATAATAATAATAATAATAATAATAAAGTCCCTCCATTTTGTGTGTAAACGAACTGGGAAATCTTAATATCTGATCCCAATTAGTGTGTGAATATTTTATTATTATTGAAAAGCTTTAGAGTAGAAGATATAGATGTTTTGTTAATCAAAACTTTACTTATCCTGTGGGGGTGCTACTTATGTAGACATAAGTAGTATATAATGTTTGTCGTGAACAGAATGCCTGGCAGCAGAGAAACATGAGGGTCGAACAGTAAAGGATGTAAACAGAATGCAATTTGTGTGAAAATGTAAGAACAAAGGAAGTCTGAGTCATTTGAGACAATTGATGGACATTTTGCAAATTGGGCATTTAATATATGGTTGTTAGATTTTACTAACTAGTTCTGTAATCTGTTGTCAAACACTTTCGATTGTCCCCATTGGTGTTCTTGTTCACTACAATTCCATCATTTCAAATGATAGGAAACGACACTAAAGATTCATATTTGTCGTTGATGAGAGATCTTTCGTCATATGTTTTAAAAACTACTTTGTGTTTCACTTATATTTCAAACATTTCGTTTTCTTTTCAGTTCTTGAATTCAGTGAAATCTTTAGATAATAATGTAAACCATAAATCAGGTTGTTTGTCAGTGAATGATATCTTATCATTGTCCCAATTTCATAACGGTGGTCTGAAAGATGTTCAGAAAAGTGTATTTGATGTGTGGAAAGCTGTATTCACCATTCCTTCATCTCGTTTACTTTCAAATCGTAGAATAACCAAGTCTGAATGCAATAATATTAATGCGAGGAGAAAAAATGGTAAAAATCTTGATACTCAATCTGCTAGGTAAGTTTTGTATAATTTTATGTATTATAATTTACAGCAGTTAGATATTGGTGATAATAATAGATTAGTTGGATAAACATTAGTGTCAAATTCTATATTTTTAACAACTGATTAACTGACTGAAGTTGAATAATTCATTTTGCTTTATTGTTTTGTCCAGATTATTTTACGAATATCTGAGTTTAACCCCCGAATGCCTTGTTACGGCCGAGGGTTGGGAGATCCTACTCTCCCTCTCGAAATTCCATCATATATCCACGCGTATGTAGTCACTGCCAGGAAAGTCCTACTAACTGCTTTATTGCGGCAAGGTTGTTGTTCACGATTTTAAGAGGACGAAAAGCATATTTCCGGCGCTTAAACTGGGTTAGTTAGTACGGAGGATCCACATATGGGAGTTGGAAAACTGCGATTCCAAGCCAGTGCAGCACATGAACTTCAGGATCGTGAGGGAGCAAATGGCTCATGAACCTATTGTCGGTTACTGGCCACCATGAGACTTCATCGCCTAACGCTACCCCACTGACTTTGTGGATTAAACCTCTAGGTGAAAGGCTCGGGGGGTGGCCGCCTAAGAAAACCACCTGTCTCAGTTGGGGCGCTCGGACTGTATCCTTGTCCACACAAATTGGATGATAACTGCTTTGTGTGGTGCATATGTATTTCGGTGCTCCTTTGTACCAATGCTTTTGCGTTGAAATAAATAATCAGTGTATCTCATTATTGCACCAGCAGTCAGTATAGAAATGATATAAGGATATTTTAAATACATAATAATGCAGAGTGTTTTTTACAAATCTATTAAGATTCAAATAAATTATGTAAAAAGGTTTGTTAGTTGATTTTACATTTTTATAACAGTTTTTCATCATAGTACTAGCATTATTGTGTCATTCAAAAAACATGAGTGTTATAATGAAATTCTAATTCTGTAGAGTAATTTCTTTAAAATTTTAATAAATTTTAAAAGAACAGTTTTACAAAATTCCAGTACCTTTTTGCTCATAACCAAGTACATAAATATTTACTAGATAAAGAAATTACATTGCTAATCGTTATCTCCAGTATTCAAAAATTATTATTTCTAACATTGCTTAAATTTATTTTGCCTACTTTTAAATTGTATCACTATTATTACTATTGCATATAAATTGTTGCTTATACTTATCTATTTAAAAATAATATTAAGACTAGCCTATATAATGGACGTGACAGAAGCCTCTACTGATCATCAACAAATCACACTGGGTATATTTGAGAATTATCTTTATGGTCATTTAAAGGATGCTACCTTACGAGTAGTAAGTTTTACTTGTTTATATATCTCGATTTGTTATATATATATATTCTTGTTTGAAATATTCTACTTTCATCATTCTTGTCTATTTTTCAGGCTTGTCAGGCATCTGAGTGGTTTGTGTTTGACGATTTGCTTAACACTTGTGTACAAACTAAATCGAATTATTCACTCCTACGCTATGCTAATTTCTTGCCTTGCTGGTTTCATATGGCTTTAGCTACACCATCAGGTCTTTTCAACACATTTACTACTGCTAATAACACATCAACCGGAAATGTCAAGTCTGTAAGCGGTTTACGTTGGCCTTCTGCACCTTTGGAAACTGCTGCCACTCGCTCGCATTATTTGGCAATATTGGATCAGTTATATTCAAATCAATGGAACGTACCTCAATGTAAATCTGATAAGTCTGTCAGTAATTTTAGCAGTTTTCGGTATGTAGTGAACAGAATTTTTTTGTGTGTGAATGGTAAAAAGTTGGTTCTCTGTTCTCTTATAAATCAAAATGTTGGAAGTGAGACCTGTTGTCAAATGATCGCATTTTTAGTCTTTTCATACAGCTTCAAGTTTGTTTCAGGATGTTGTTAATTGTCAGATAAACTATCTCAAATACTAAGTGCTTACCCAGATTTTTAGCTCTTGTGTTAAATTACAAAAATATACGATTAGCTGTTAAAAAACAAACTCCTTTTTATTTCTGTTTGAAATACAAAAATTACTCATAAAAAGGTCGTGTGTGACCGACCTCAAGCAGCTGTCCCTTGGGCACTGCAGTCACGCTCTCAGGTCACTGTGACCACCTCTAGTCCAATTTCCTTTTCAGGTACCTCCAGCAGAACCCTTTCACGGTGTGGGCAACCGGGAAGTGATAACCGCCCTCATACCTCTAACAGCACTCAAGACCACTGTATTCATAATCAACCTCCCTCTTCAATTCTTATTATTCCTCCTGCATCGACTTTCTACACTAAACTTCCTCTTTTGGCTTCTCCTCAAGTGTCACCACAGCCAACGACTCTAGTGCTCAAAACACTGTCCCAGGTCTACTAAAACCTCGCTCCAAACTACACATTGGAGCCTTCACCGTACGCACACTATGTCGAATCGGTCAACAGGCTTCCTTGGCTAAAACCTTAGAATCTCGTTCCATTGATGTATGCTGTGTCTCCGAAACACTCATACAGGATCCTAGTGTGGTCATTCACTTGACCTCACCACGGCAAAACGGAGTGCCGAAGAGATACACCCTCCGTGTATCTGGCGACCCGATGGCTAGTTCTCGTGGACTAGCAGGTGTAGGCATAGCACTTAGCATGAGGGCGGAACAAGTGCTATTAGAGTGGATCCCCGTTAATAGTCGTCTATGCGCTGTTCGGCTAAGCGGCTCGGTAAGAACTCGGAAGGATAGGGACACACGTCGTTGCCTTTCCGTCGTTTCTGCCTACGCTCCCACTGACTGCAGTTTTGATGAAGTGAAAGATGAATTTTACAGAAAGCTGTCTGAACTTCTTCAGAAAGCTAAACGTTCCGACATAGTACTTGTGGGAGGTGACTTCAATGCCCAGGTAGGTAGCTTAAACCAAACTGAAAGACATTTAGGTGGGTATTTTAGTATTCCGGCACAGCGAACAGATAATGGTGATCGTCTGCTGCAACTGTGCTCAGACAATCGTTTATTTTTAGCAAACACAAATTTTAAGCATAAGGAGAGACATCGTCTAACATGGCGACCCCCTGCACCAAACCAACGATGAACTCAAATAGACCATATTGCCATCAGTCATCGTTGGAGAGGGTCGGTAGAAGATTGTCGCTCATTCTGGAGTACCTGCTTGAACTCCGACCATGCCCTAATACGAGCACGCATCTGCTTGCGCCTCACTGGACGCAAAAAAGACTCATTAGAACCGAATTGAGTAATGAGAAAACCAAAAGTAGGTTCCAGGAACAACTGAGGTCACACTTAGGTAGTTCTGAAAACGAGGCTGACCCAGATGTTGCTTGGAAAGTTATACAAGCAGCTGTGGAAACAGCAGTGACATCTACTAGTGATTTAAACCAAAGGGTTACAAAGAACCAATGGATTTCTTCAAGGTCTATTGCACTGATGGATTCTCGCAAACTCATTCCATCAGGTTCTGAATACGATGAAGAGCGTAAAGAAATCAGATCTAGATTAAGCAAAAGTCTAAGGAACGATCGTGAGCAGTGGTGGGCAACGAAAGCAAAAGAGATGGAAAAGGCGGCGGCTATAGGGAACACAAGACAACTCTACAGACTAATAAGAGTCAGACTATTTCGGAAAAAAACGACACTCTCATCTGTTCCCAGTCCAGACGTTTAGAACGATGGGTGGAACACTTTAAGGAGCAGTTTAGCTGGCCTTCAGCTACTCTACAACTACCCTCTATTCCCAGACAGTATGAATGGAACATTGAAGTAGGTCCCCCAACTCTACTTACTTACTTACTTACGCCTGTTACTCCTCGTGAAGGAGCATAGGCCGCTCACCAGCATTCTCCATCCAACCCTGTCCTGGGCAATCCTTTCAAGCTCTTTCCAGTTCTTATTCATCTTTTTCATATCTGCTTCTATTTCCCGACGTAATGTGTTCTTTGGCCTTCCTCTTTTCCGCTTCCCTTCAGGATTCCAAGTTAGCGCTTGTCTCGTAATGCAGTTTGATGATTTCCTCAATGTATGTCCTATCCATTTCCATCGTCTTTTCCTAATTTCCTCTTCACCTGGAAGCTGGTTGGTTCTCTCCCACAAAAGGCTGTTGCTGATGGTATCCGGTCAATGGATGTTGAGTATCTTGCGTAGACAGCTATTAATAAATACCTGTACCTTCTTGATGGTGGTTGTTGTAGTTCTCCAAGTTTCAGCTTCGTGCAGTAGAACTGCCTTGACGTTCGTATTGAAGATTCTGACTTTGATATTGGTTGAAAGTTGTTTTGAGTTCCATATGTTCTTCAGTTGAAGGAATGCCGCTCTAGCTTTGCCAATCCTCGCCTGTACGTCTGCATCTGAACCTCCTTGTTTATCGACGATGCTTCCCAGGTATGTGAAGGATTCCACATCTTCCCGAGTTTCGCCATCAAGAGTGGTTGGATTGCTGTTCTCCGTGTTGTGTTTGAGGACCTTGGTTTTCCCTTTGTGTATGTTGAGGCCTACTGATGCAGAGACTGCTGCTATGCCGGCTGTCTTTGTCTGCATTTGTTCGTGTGTATGCGATAGGAGGGCTAGGTCATCTGCGAAGTCCAAGTCGTCTAATTGGTTCTGAGCTGTCCATTGTATGCTGTGTTTTCCCTCAGATGTCAAATTCTTCATAATCCAGTCGACCACCAGAAAGAAGAGGAAGGGAGAGAGTAGACAGCCTTGTCTTACTCCGGTCCTTACTTGGAATGCATCTGTCAGCTGTCCTCCATGCACTACTTTGCACTGTAGTCCGTCGTATGAGTTCCGGATAATGTTGACAATCTTCTCAGGAACTCCGTAGTGTCGAAGAAGTTTCCATAACGTCCTCCTATCTACACTGTCAAATGCCTTCTCATAATCAATGAAGTTGATGTACAGTGACGAATTCAACTCAACTGATTGTTCGACCATGATCCGTAGTGTCGCAATCTGGTCTGTGCACGATCGACCCTTACGGAATCCAGCTTGTTGATCTCGAAGTTGAGCATCTACTGTGTCTTTCATCCTGTTCAGTAACACTCTGTTGAAGACTTTACCCGGTATTGACAGTAGTGTAATGCCTCTGTAGTTTTCACACTTGCTCAGATCTCCTTTCTTTGGAATCTTGATGAGGTGTCCTTCTTTCCAATCCATCGGCACTTGTTCCTCCTCCCAAATCTTCTTGAATAGAAAATGAAGCATGCTTGTAGTTACTTCGATATCTGACTTCACCTGGTATATTGTCAGGTCCTGCTGCTTTCCCGCTCTTGATTTGTCTGACGGCCATTCTGATTTCTTCTGTCGTTGGTGGATTGACATTTATAGGAAGATCTGTGTGTGCTGCTTCGATGTCCGGTGGATTCATTGGAGCCGGTCTGTTCAGGAGTTCCTCGAAGTACTCTGCCCATCTGTTGCGCTGTTGTTGAATCTCAGTGATTGGTCCTCCTTCTTTGTCTTTGACCAGTCTCTCTGGTTTACTGTATTTCCCTGCTAGCTTCTTCGTCGTATCGTGAAGCTGTCTCATATTTCCTTCTCTTGCAGCTTTTTCCGCCGTCGTTGCTAGTTCTTCCACGTATTTCTGCTTGTCGGATCTAATGCTCTTCTTCACTTGCTTGTTTGGTTCTATATATTCAGCTCGTGCTTGGACTATCTCTGCTCGTGTTCGACTATTGTTAATTGCTGTCTTCTTGTTCTTCCTTTCTTTGATCCTGTCCAGTGTTCCTTTTTGGGGCCCAGAACCTCTTGACACGTTGAAGTTAATGCTTCTTTGATACCTTTTCAGTTGTTCTCCATAGTAGTTTCTTCTTCCTTCAGTAGATCTTGTAGGGCTTGGAACCTGTTGTTGAGAGCTATCCTGAATTCATTGATTTTGCCGGTATCTCGAAGGAAGGCTGTATTGAACCTTTACAGCTCTGTTTGTCCAGTTTCCCAGTTCTTTTTTAGCTTCAGTTTTAAATTGGCCAGAACCAGGTGGTGATCTGAAGCTATATCCGCTCCTCTCCTGGTTCTCACATCTTCCATTGTCCTTCGGAACTTTTTATTGATGCAAATGTGATCTATCTGGTTCTCTGTGGTGTGGTCCGGTGAGATCCACGTAGCTTTGTGTATACGTTTGTGTGGAAATGTTGTACCGTCTATGACCAATTTGTTGAATGCACACAGATTTGCAAATCTTTCCCCGTTTTCGTTTCTCTCTCCCAGTCCATGCAGTCCCATGATGTCTTCATATCCTGTGTTGTCCATTCGGACTTTGGCGTTTAGATCTCCCATCAGAATGGTGAGGTCCTTTCTTGGGCACTTCTCTATGATTGTTTGCAGCCTCTCATAGAATTGATCCTTAACGTCGTCGTTGCTATCATTGGTAGGTGCATAACATTGGATAATGTTCATTGTGATACCCTCCTTCTTTGTTTTGAATGATGCTTTGATGATTCTGGATCCGTGAGATTCCCATCCTACAAGTGCATTTCGTGCTACTTTGGATAGCATTAGAGCAACTCCCGGAGTGTGTGGGGCATTTTCCTCTTCGTGACCGGAGTATAACAGCATCTCTCCCGTATTTAGCCTTTGTTGTCCAACTTGGGTCCAATGGGTTTCACTGATTCCCAGTACTTCCAAGTTGTATCTCCTCATTTCCGTTGCTATTTGACTGGTCTTCCCGGTCTCCCACATTGTCCGGACGTTCCATATACTTATAAAAATTGTTGCTCTGGTTGTTAGAAGGGGCATCGGCCTGATGGCTTCCGAAGGAACTCGGCTTTCACCATGAAGCGTCATATTACCTCTAACTCCCAGGGCATAGTTTAAATGGTTTGAGTTATTTTTTATGGTTAGCGTTTTTTTAGCGAGTTAGGTTTCTACGGGATGGGGACGCTAACCCCATGCCCAACCCTCCTCCTTTACCCGGGCTTGGGACCGGCAGTAACTCTGGAAGAGCTACAGGCGGAGTTCCCCCAACTCTAGCTGAAGTTCAAAAGGCTATAGTTAATCTGAAACGAGGAAGGGCAGCTGGTCCAGATGGATTGGCCTCAGAGGTGTTTAAGGATGGTGGTCTAGTTTTAGCGATTAGGTTGACTAATATTTTAGCTAAAATCTGGGAGTTAGACGTCATCCCATCTAACTGGTCACAATCACTTATCGTCCCAATATTTAAGAAAGGGTACAAATCATCCTGTGACAACCACAGAGGGATTAGTTTAACTAATATAATATCTAAAATACTAGCTTCGATAGTTATCGGACGCCTAACTAAGACTTGTGAACTGTAAACACGTGAAAATCAGGCTGGTTTCAGACCTGGTCGTGGCTGCATTGACCACATATTCACCATTCGTCAGGTTCTAGAACACAGGCATACTTATCGGCCTCCAAACTATGGTGGTATTCCTTGACTTAAAAGCAGCGTTTGACTCTGTTGACCGAGAGGTTCTGTGGCAGTGTCTTTCATTGAAAGGCGTACCTCAGAAGTACATAAACCTTGTGAAGGCTCTTTACTCGAACACTACTAGTCGAGTCAAAGCTTATGGCGAACTGTCATCCGCTTTTGCAACCTCAAGTGGGGTCCGTCAAGGCTGCCCACTTTCTCCATTTTTGTTTAACTTCATCATAGATCTACTGATGGAAATAACGCTCTCATCGACTGAATTCTCGGGTATTTATCTCCTACCAGGAGGTCCACTTATTGACTTAGAATACGCAGATGACATAGTCCTGTTTGGTGAAGATGCTGATGAAATGCAGAGTCTTTTGGTAGCACTGAGTAACAATGCCAGAATGTTTGGGATGCGCTTCTCTCCCTCTAAATGCATGTTGTTGCTTCAGGACTGGTCTTCGTCAACACCTGAACTAAGGATAGGGAGTGAAGTAGTCGAACGCGTTGACAACTTCACTTATCTTGGAAGTCTGATCAGCCCTAATGGGTTGGTGTCTGACGAAATCTCAGCACGGATTCGAAAAGCTCGTTTGGCCTTTGCCAACTTACGTCATCTATGGCGAAGGCGAGATATCCGTCTATCAATTAAGGGACGAGTATACTGCGCGGCAGTTCGTTTCGTTCTACTATACGGCTGTGAAACATGGCCTTTAAGAGTAGAAGATACTCGTAAGTTATTAGTATTTGACCACAGGTGCCTTAGAAATGTTGCTCGAATCTGCTGGGATCACCAGGTAAGTAATAGTGAGGTTAGACGTACGGTATTAGGGAATGATGGTAAATCAGTTGATGAGGTTATGAATCTTCATTGACTGAGATGGTTGGGCCACGTGCTGTGTATGCCTGAACACCGATTACCACGACGCGCAATGATAACTGGTGTTAGGGATAATTGGAAGAAAGTGAGGGGCGGCCAAACCAAAACGTGGCATCAGTGCTTGAAGTCACTAACTTCTGGTCTGAGCCATGTTGGTAGATGCAGACTACTTAGTTGGTGTCCGCGTGACTATCGTAACAAATGGTTGGAGACTCTTGGTGAAATGGCTCAGAATCGATCACAATGGCGTCGGTGTATACACTCTCTGTCTTCCTTTAAACTAAGAGATTAAAATCACTTCATATTTTTCTTTCTACGAACTAATTCTTTCTTCCTGTACTATGTCCTTATATGCAATCTTTCTTCTATATATTACCACCACTAAATTAACTACTTCTATGAATCTGGTGTTGATCTTGTTGTGCTAATGAGGTGTGGCAACTTGGACCGATGCATATATGTGCCTAGTCCTACGTTGCAGCTGATTGACTGACTTACTCTGTTTGAAATTGTATCGTTGAATAATATGATACATAAAAGCTTAGTTTTTCGATGTAAACTTTCAGGTACAATAATACTCTTTTTTGTTTTTATTTAAATGACTTATTTTGATACATTAAAAATATTTTTACCAAAGGACAACAAACATATCGAATTTTATGTAGTTTCTGTCTATATATCTCATAACTTTACTTAAAGTGTGCATTGATTATTGTAAATAAATGACTGGGATCCTATTCTTTTGATTGCTCATATGTATTTACTTACTTCAGTCGATGCCGGGTATTATTGGATTATCTTATCAGTCCCTTAGTTATGAGCAACATAGAACCTAGCACAAATGTGCACTAACCCACGTTGGACAATACGTCAATACAGCGGAATAAAATGAACAAAATGAATAATGTGGTATTAGCAATCGTAGCATTAGTGATGCTTAAGTAAATGGTGTGTGTGGTTTGAAAGGAAATAAATTAGTAGAATAAACAGCACACTGCAGTGTTGAAACTCAGAAATTAGGAGTAGACAAAAACTATATACATCTGTGGTAGTGTGTTCGATTCTGAGCCATATATTTGGTTGGTAAATTACATTTAATTTATTTAAAATTATCAGTGAGTCCGATTCTTGCTTGGTGCTTTGTATTTATGTTCTAAATAAAGTTCTTCTTCTACAATATCGTGATTCGTTAATGTGGTATTTCTTATTTTTGATGATAAAATTTCCTAGATTTCTACCACGTCGTCATTTTTTATTAGATATGGCACCTATTTTAATTGCTCTTTTGAGTATGATCGCTTCCACTCTTCGGCCGTTGAGTGCACAGTTGTACAGTCAACATGAGAAATTAGCGCTTGACAATTTAGTCAATTTAATGTTAAATCTTGGTGTGAATTTGTTAGCAGAACAGGATTCTGAGAGTAACGAAGTTCAATATCAACTTAATCCGTAAGTACAATTTGTTTTGTTTTTAAAAAGATTCAATATGTCGGCGTTTTTTACATCATTAGATTACGTAGTAGTTGTGTGATTACTACTCATAATATGCATTGTGTAATAGAAGAAGAGCTTGCACATGTTGTGTGTATGGGTAGAACCTATCATATATGTCATAATACTAGTTCTCTATTGAAAATGGTGTCGCATTAACTGAAGTTAGTAATATAAGCTGTTGAGTTTTAATTCAGTGCTGTTGGTAACACTAAAGGGTCCTGTGTTCGATAAGATGTCGGGTTCTAGATGGACACCGCTCAGTATTAACTGCCGTAACTTTATTGAGGAAGTTTCATCGGTCCTTAGTTTTCTTACAAATAGCAGACACTATCCTACATACTGATTACGTATGGTTTAATTTAGTGACAAATGAATTGTTTTCATTTAACCATCATGCGTCGGAAGCTTAAATAAATTATTTTCTACCTAGCATATGAGTGGCTTATAGAATGGTTGAAATTAATATTTTAGATAGGCTTATCGGTTATAAATTTTCTTTTTACTGTTCTGCTCTGAAACTGCCTTTTAAAACGTGTCATATAATATTTCAGGCCGTTAGATCTTGTTGCTTGTTTCACAAAGTCAAGTAGTTTGAAATCACTTGGATATGCTACTAAACAGTTTATCGCACGTGAGTTAGAAATTGAGAGAGTTCGACGTTCTGAATCAATGATTAATCGAAGTGTTAATAAATCAGAAGCTTGTAATGTCATCACTAAATTGGATTCCAAACCATCACTGGATAATTTAATGGATACTGTATCACAAAACTCGAAACTTATTAGTACAAAAAGTTCAAAGGTATGGTAAATTTAACATTCATAATTATGTAACTTAAGCAAATATTGATGTTCATAGCTTTTTGTAATGTTCACTTAATTTGATATTTAGATCAATGAGGTATTTTTTCTGACATTTATATATAAAGTTAATGTATAATAAAAAGTAAATAAAAACCAAAGCATATCTTCACATTACTTGTAAAATGTGTCTAATGTAGATAACAAATAGTTCAGTTTAATGAGATGATTACTTGTTGACTATCTTCCCGTAACTTAGATACCTGTCTCAACGTTAATAGAAATTGTTAACTCCTATACACATAAATTTAATAATTTTAACTGTTTATATTCTTTGTGGTGTACAAAGGTTGAGCTATCATCATTTCAATTTTTTAAAAATTATTTGAGGAGTGGTATAGACACAGATGTAAACCTTAGGTTAGTAGTTATTTTATATTCAATTTTTTTTAATCATCATAATCTCAAAATTTTTTCAAGCTCTAAGGCGATATTGCATAGAGAACTTTTATTATATATATTTCGCCATTAGAAGTTTATAGTCATATATGGTTAATATCATAATTCATTTACCAAACATAAATTTATGAACTCAACTGTATGTATGAAGTATAATCTTACTTTATGGCTGATAAAACTGAATTGATTGAGTATGTAGGTATCATTACCAATGTTTGATTTGATAGTTTCGAATAAATTAAGCATCGGGTAGATTGTTATTAATAAATAATATATTTATAATATCCCAATGAGTAGAAAAATTAGATTTTCTGACTTAGTGTAAGCTACTTCAGAGAATAAATAACCAAATACTGGTTGTTAATTCTTTGAAGAAGTGGCTTACACTAAGTCACGAAACGTCAGAAAATCTAATTTTTCTACTCATTAGGATATTACAAATATATTATTTACTTATTTACAAATTAATTGAAATGGAATTCATAATAATAACTAAAAGTCAATTACCTAAAATACTTATTCTCTAATTTAAATATATGGCAAAGTTATATTAGACTTTTGATAACTGTACTATCCCTACAATTTCAGCTTTCCTCTTGTTTTTTTTTCACCATAAAATTGTAAGCTTACATATCTAATCATGTGCATATTGGAATCAAAGTATTACACTGACATGTACTCTGAAGTAATTTCTAAACTCGGGCTGACATTAAAAATATTTAGCGGGAAGTTGTCAATTATTATATGCTTGTTTTCTTGGCTGTGAATATTTTGAAATTTATTTATATCCTATGTACATGTTTCAGCGATCGTTGTCCAGGGTTCTGGACAAAGATCGTGGTTGTTAACATAATAAATAATTGCTGAGATTATTTCAGATATAATTTACATATATAATGACTTCTCTATACTCGGCGCCCAATATCTGTCAAACTATTCGTTCTAATCTTGACGAATATTCCTATAAATTTTAGACTTGGTTTCTATTCCTGATAGTCTTAATTTGGCTAGGTTGTTTTTCTGTAAAGGTTTGAGAAAATAAATTCTCGATTTCATTATTTGTATAGAATTTTCCTGACAAAATTTTGACCGCTATATGAATCTTATTTTATGATGTTGTCCTTTATCTCTCGTAGAATTATGTTTAAAGTCGTTTGAGTTTAAAATTTTTAGCGCTAGATCAAACTTTTTTTTCGACTTTCCTAGGTGAAAAAAGATTTCTTTGGACGCATAATCAATGATAAAATGAATATTTCCAGTACTGTGAATAAAACTGAAGGTAAATTGTGTTCTTTTTATATGCCACTAATGTACAACAGATTGCGGTGAGCAAAGAGAGTCCATTGTCGATCGAGATATTTACTACCGCTTTAAGGAGGGCTACTCAAATGCAGTTCGACGACCGGTTACTATGAAAGAATTCTTGTAAATGAACCTGGAACTTTTACAAACATTTTAAGTATAATCGCAGAGTTAAAGTAGTTTCACTTAGTACTTCATTTTCTTGTTAATTAATCCTATTGATTGTCTGCAGTATTTTGTATTTCCACACATTGATTCTTTTGATGATTGTCGAAGAATCGACAATTTCGTGTTGAGTCAACTATATATATAAATCTTCATTATTATATATGCAGTTGCATATGTGTTTCCTCAGGATACTTGGTTATTTTTTGAGATTTCTCACTTTCGACAGTAACCCAAGACGATGAGTTTTTTCTCTGCTACCGTATTTACACTTATCGACTCTATGTATGTGATGGTCAGTGTTTTTAGAACTAGTTATCACTTGTTCGTCTTATTTTGTAATTAACCTTAAAATGATTTAACAACTAAATGTTATCACCGTTTTCTTAAACGTAGCGGTTGCAGACGATTTACTCGAACTGTTTTGATACAGGCTACATCTTATCTTCCGTAATAAACATCATAATGCATTATGACCATTCTTATCCGCGAGATTTACCTATAACTTACTTTTGTGTGATTTAGTGATGTGTACAGTATTTATACTCAACAAAAGTCCCGTCATAGTCCGATTGCAGTAGACCTTCTTAGATAATGAGACAGCTACAGTAGTGACATCTTCCCGTTCGCCCACAGATGTTCTTCTAATTCAACGAATGGTTACATCTCAGTAACATGCATATGTACCCCAAAGGCCTCTAACACTTGTATCGCTCATTTAACACCACCAGGCGGATGGCAGTCGTGTTTGTGTCTTGTTGCAAAGGTAGTCAGGTTACGTAAGTCTCCATTATTGGTGTCAATTGCTAGGTCAGCATCCTTATACACTGATGTCTGTTAAGGTACTGAATATTTTATCTAAGCTGTGGAAAGTTTAATTTACCCTAAGTACTTGCAGTCGATTTTCCAGAGTTGAATGCAGTTACAGGAGCTAATATATTATAGACTGAGAGTAAAATTACCCATCTACACATTAACGAGTACACAATTTGTGTAACATAACTGGTAAGACAATTGGAGTATAATGATAAAATATTCTGTAATGTATTAGTTAGGTTACATTGAAATGTCTTATAATATCCTATCAGCAGTTGACTTGATATTAAATGTTCTTTCTTCACTCAACATTAGAGTCTGTTATGACAAAACTGGTCCACGACTCAAGCTGTCTCCCATACCATCTACATTTTGCCCTGACAATTAGTCTTTAAATATAAATTGTAGTGGTTAGCAATTTCCATGGTCAGTTTTGGATTACAATTTTTGTAATCCATCATACTATCATACCCTTTTGTGTTCTTACGAGATAAGGCAGTGCTCTTCTAACCAAAAGGTTCCAAACAAATATCTGCATGCACAGATTACATATTAAGTTGATTATCCCACTGCTTGTGAGTAGCGTTCCAGATGCTGGGGATATCGCAAGATAGAGATAAAGCACTAATTTCAGTGCCTGGTATGTAGTTCCCATGCCTTTGCTGATATCCGTATTTATTTACTGCGAAGTAGATTCATTCTGTCCAGACTTAATTTTTGTGACGACGGCGCATGTTGTTACTTTTCATATCTTAAGGCAGCACCTTATTTAGACTGACTTTAGCCATTGGAGTGTTATTTCAGGAATGCCAACCAGACTCGTTTATTGAACCAACTAGTAGAATAATGTTGCTCGTAAAGTTTAATTTGTAACTTCATCGGACTTCTAACTTTATGCATAAATGTAAATACAGGTGGTCCGTCTCAAAACACTTAAGAATATCAGGAAAAAATTGATTGTTATGCTATAAAATCTAAAGTTATGAGTAATGCCACCGGAAATATTTCAAATAATTATGGAAGGAGCAGATAAGTTGTTCATTTAAATAGTCATTTCTATTGGGAATATATAAAAGAAGTCTCCCAGTGGAAACTAAGCAACAAACCATGGGTGTAAAGCTGAAGGCGAATGCTTTGTTGACTTGCACTAAGTGTCTTGAGGCGTTTATTCATTTAAATCATGTGTTGAGCTCGAATTTTGAAACCTGGTCAAAATCTGGCTCACTTACCCATCAGTTCGTTGAAGTTTATCGTTGTTCAGCAGTTTGATCGTTATAGTCACGATTTACCTGTTAGGTCTCATTGCAAAGTGCTCTGTCGCAGCATGAAATTCAGGTGGGAAGTATCTGTTTAAATGACGTACCATGCAAGTCCACTAATGATAACTGCAGTTGCTTGTAATTGGACC
This sequence comes from Schistosoma spindalis, assembly GCA_946903255.1. Classification (NCBI taxonomy): domain Eukaryota; kingdom Metazoa; phylum Platyhelminthes; class Trematoda; order Strigeidida; family Schistosomatidae; genus Schistosoma; species Schistosoma spindalis. Next base: position 22,829,531 of record OX336417.1, on the reverse strand, counting down.
GGTCTATAGGTGGTTACGTGCACTTAACAGTCCGCTTCAAATTCTCACGCGTGTTTGTCTGTTGCCTTGCCGCAAGGAATTACTAAAATGATCTCGAGGTCTTCAGTTAAATCTCTGAAAATAAGTGCACTCACGGCAAACATTTTGATGAATGTATCTATGTAGAAATGTTGACGGAAATTAAATGTTCTGAAAGGTTCAAGACTCGCATGAAAGTAACCAATTATTTGTCGGGAGGCTATTTGCAGTCGGTTTGTTTGATTAAGTTTGGTAACGGTGAGTGTTGTAGTCTGGTAGTAAGTTGTATCACTTGACATTCACCACATACAAATCTTACCATCCATTTGCTATTCGGCAGCAGTCTACAGGTGCCACATATTAAGTCCGACTCGGTGGCAGAGAGTCGTCTAACATCCTCAACTCGGAGAGGCCAGGTTTCACAAGTCTAGAACAAAACTGCTCTCACCGTCGCGTTGTAGATCCGACCTTTTACAGCCAGACTAACATCACGAGGGCGCCAAAGATGGCCCAGATTGGCATAAGCCGCTCTGGCATTCACTATACGTGCATTGATATCATCACTCACGCCACCACCAGCACTTATGCAGCTACCTAGATACACGAACTTCTCGACTACTTCTATCTGTTCACCATCCAGAGTGAGTACAGGATTAGAATGCTGCCAGTCTTGTAGAAGTGCTTTGCACTTGGAAGGTGCAAAGCACATACCATACCTACGGACACTGATTGCCAACTGATTAAGTGTGGATTGCATGGCTTGGGCATTCTCGCACAGTAAGACAATATCATCCGCATACTCAAGGTCGAGAAGTCTTTCTCCAGGCAACAGATCCACGCCACCATTACTTACATCCATCAGAGCTGTTTCCAGAATGTCATCGATGGCAAAGTTGAAGAGGAATGGTGAGATTGGGCAACCCTGCCTAACCCCACTGCTTGAATGGAATAGTGGAGAAAGGTGGTTGTATGCCCTCACTCTGCCTGAGGTGTTTGTGTATAGGGCTTTTAGGATGTTAATAAACTTCTCAGGCACACCCTTCTTCAATAGACAATCCCAGAGAACAGTTCTGTCCAACGAATCGAAGGCAGCCCTGATATCAAGAAACATTACGATTGTTGGCCTTTGATAAGTATGACGGTGTTAGATTGCTACTGTTGTATTTAGTAGATATTCAGTTTAAACACCATTGCTTGGTCTGGGAAAACATACTCGTTACCCTCCAGGATAAAGAATAATTAAATATCCAAGGAGCAAATATCATCCTCAGTTTTCATTCATCCGGTTATGTTTTTATGCCAACCCTAAGTGAAATATCTTAAATATTACAGTCGTTTTATGGTCGACTTTTTGTAAATCACTGGTTTTCCATGACGTTAGCTGCCCCTCTTTTTATATGTATCGTGTGACAACAGTTGAAACGCGAGATCCTTATTTGTAACAGAGACGCCTTTTGACATTCAGCACTGGACGATAGGGAATATAATGCCCACCATAGACAAAGAAACTAACAAATACTTGAGCTGTGTAGCGGCAAATAATTCCCCAAAATAAATAGCTCTGTAAATTTTCGACATTGGATGCTGACCACAGTTTTAGTGGGCTCATCTAGCTGAAGGCGCTCGGTCAAGCATCCGCGCCAGATCACGTGTGGGAACGCTATATCCAACATCTGCCGCAATCGCTAGCCAGATTAGTGCAAACGACCTTCGATATATTGATAGCTTATCAAATACATCTTCGATCTCGTCGCTCCTGTCTTTTGATTTTACTTGGTGGGTGCGCTTCATATTAGAAGGTGTAACTGGTTAAATCGTTTTCAAACTCCGAAAACCTGTGGCATCTTCATTGGTGAGCCCGACGTGATCTGGTACACCAAATTGCAAACTGTGAGTCTGTTCCTTTTTGTGATTTTATATATCATTGTCTTACTTTAATCTTTTTTTTATACATTGTGATATTTTTTCCGTGTTTTGGGGTATATGTAAATATTTCCCAATTGTTCGTTTTCGTACTTGATATATTACTATGACTGAACAGACACCTAAAGTATTTAAGTTAAAGACTGTGTCCCTACCTTCCCTCCAACTTATGCCCTTCTGGACAGACAATATCGAAGCCTGGTTTTGCTACGCAGAAGCTGACTTCTACGAGCACAGTGTGAACGACACACGCGCACAATTCCTCGCAGTAGTCAAGGCACTACCGCGCGAATTCACATGTACTTAACAGTTGGTATGTTTACTAGTGATGTTTCTCACCCATATCTTTGTTGTTGAGGATTTTTCTATGCCAATCATTGGTATGGACCTTCTACAACACCAAAACTTAATTATCGATACGCGTAAACGGAGGCTAGTCGATGTATATACTAATTTATCTGTATGCCTGACTTCTTTTTCTGTTTGCAGGTTATCTCCTGTCACTATTAAGCACACTATAGACCCCTTCTATCAACCACTACTCAATAAGTATTCTGACATTTACCAACTGCAACCGAAATTGCCGTGTGTAACCAGCAACGTTACACATCACATCACGAATACAGGACCACCTGTATTCTCTAAAGCACGCCGACTGACCCCCGAGAAGTTAAGGTTGGCGAAGAACGAATTTGACCATATGATAGATTTAGGAATCATGCGACCATCAAATAGCCCATGGGCATCTCCGTTGCACGTGGTCCCTAAAAAGGACAGCAACGATTGGCGTCCAACTGGTGACTACCAGCGATTAAATGCGAAAATCACTCCCGATCGTTACCCGTTTCCCCACATTCACGATTTGACAGCTACCTTGAAAGGTGCAACTGTCTTTTCAAAAATTGACTTGGTAAAAGCTTATAACCAAATTCCTATGACCACTGAAGACATTCCAAAAACCACTATTATAACGCTCTTTGGACTCTATTAATTTTCGCGAATGCCTTTCGGTCTGAGAAACGCGGCATAGACCTTCCAAAGGTTCATAAATGATGTTTTTCGAGGTCTAAACTTCGTACATGCATACGTTGATGACTGTCTAATAGCAAGTCCGGACAGAGAATCACATCTCCAGCATCTGGACCTTGTTTTCGACCGACTACAAAAACATGGCATTACCGTAAACATTCAGAAATGCCAAATCGGAACCGAATCCTTAGACTTCTTAGGACACACTATAGATGCGCAAGGCATCCGAACCCTTATAAAAAAAGTGGCGGTCATCCTAGATTACCCAGAACCGACCACCATCAAGCAATCGCGCACGTTTAACGGTTTGGTAAGTTTTTATAGACGATTCATACCAAAATGTGCGTTACTTATGAAACCCCTTACCGACCAACTTCGTAGAAATGCGAAATACGTCAATCTGGATGACGCTGCACGAAAAGCATTCTCCACGGTTAAGGAACGTATCGCTCAGGCAACCATGCTTGCTCATCAGGACCCTGAAGCGTTCATTAGTATCGCAGTAGACGCATCCGACTCAGCAATCGGAGGAGTCTTACAACAATCAGTTAGCCACTCCTGACAACCGTTGGCATTTTTCTCTAGACGGTTGCTAGACACGGGTTCGAGGTACAGCACATTCGGTAGGGAACTCCTAGATATGTGTTGTGCTGTCCGGCATTTTCAACACTATATCGAAGGCCGTGAATTCACCATTTTTACCGACCATAAACCACTTACTTTCTCCTTAAGCTCTTCTTCCGACAAGTACTCACCACGTGATTCTCGACAACTGGACTACATTTCGCAGTTTACACCAGATATTCGACACATTTCTGGAGCACACAATGTAGTTGCAGACGCCTTGTCTCGCATAAATTCTTTGAACAGTTTCCAAGGAATCGACTTTTTGAAAGTCGCCCAACTTCAAAAAGAAGACAGTGGTCTTCAGCACGAGTTTGCCTCAACAACACTTAAACTGCGCATTAAACAGATGGGAACAGGTAACGTAACCTTACTTTGTGACACATCTACAAGTAGGGATCGCCCAGTCGTGCCGAATCAATATCGATGCAGCGTCTTCAATACGTTGCACAAACTTTCTCATCCAGGTGTTCGTGCAACCATCAGGCTTATAGCATTTGGATTTGGTAGGACCAGATTCAAATGGATATTCTTATCTTTTAACATGCGTAGACCGTTTTACTCGATGGCCAAAAGCATTACCCATCAAAAACATTACTGCTGAAACAGTGGCCCGCGCCTTCGTCGAACGACGGGTATCCAACTTCGGCTGCGCAACAACCATTACTACAGATCGTGGACGTCAGTTTGAATCTGAACTGTTCCGTTGTCTGACCATGAAACTAGGAATCACTCGCTTCCGAACGACGGCCTACCACCCACAAGCAAATGGGTTAGTAGAACGTTTGCATCGACAACTAAAAGCGTCACAATCAGCCGCAAACATTTCTCAGTGGACTGACGCTCTCGCACTCGTCTTACTAGCCATACGCAATGCAGTGAAAGCTGACATTGGATACACTGCGTCTCAACTCGTTTATGGTACAACCTTTCGACTTCCAGGAGAGTTCGTGGATCCTTCATCCTCTTCAATGGACATGGATCTAACCTCCTACGCGAACAGGCTTACAAACGCAATGCGTTCAGTTAAACCCGTTTCCACTCGACCACAATCAACTGATGTTTTCGTTCAACCTGACTTACGACATAGTACACTCGTCTTCGTACGTCGAGACTCGCATCGACGACCCCTCGAATCAACATACGAAAAACCTTTCAAAATTCTTCAACGCGAATCTAAGTATTATATAATCGATAAGAACAAAACCAACGAAATCATCAGCATCGATCGCCTCGAAGCAGCGTATTTATAAGGAAATCCTATTCACGTCGATTTTCCTACAATACAATCGCCCGACACAACTCCTGCCCTTTTAATACCTCAATCGACAGCCGACACACACGTTGATACTTCGGCGGTATCCGAAAATAAATTCAAAACAACGCGTTCTGGAAGCAGAATAAGATTTCCAGAACATTTGGACGATCACTGCACGTAAGACACAAGTTAACATTTTATATCCTCTCGATTTTCCCTGGTACTATATATAATTTTTTTTAAAAAAAACCGAATTTAATATGCTTATATATTTTTATTATTTTTTTTATTTCAAAAAAGAAAACAAAACAGAAAAACGATACTATAAAAATCCTTTTTTACGCTATTACGTGAACATTGGTTTATTTTCCTTTTTCGCCCGTTTTATGTTTTCATGCGCGTACGAGTGTATTCCGACTAGCACTTACATATTTTTTTTCTTTTCCAGGATGGCTGCAAAAGGCGATAAAAAGAACGATGAAGTTGCGAGAAACGAACATCTTCATTGTACCTTTTTTTACTATATTGTACATCATGGTCCCTTATAGTAAGGAAAGACGACCAGACGCTGCTGAAACTAGCAAGCTATCAGAAGAGTGTTTACCAACGAAAAACTCGTTGGGTTCAAACTTCTGGCTGGCCACGTCTTAGGGTCATCACTACCCCACCAGGGAGGAAATGAACTGTAGCGGTAAAACATTCCCCAAAATAAATAGCTCTGTAAATTTTCGACATTGGATGCTGACCACAGTTTTAGTGGGCTCATCTAGCTGAAGGCGCTCGGTCAAGCATCCGCGCCAGATCACGTGTGGGAACGCTATATCCAACATCTGCCGCAATCGCTAGCCAGATTAGTGCAAACGACCTTCGATATATTGATAGCTTATCAAATACATCTTCGATCTCGTCGCTCCTGTCTTTTGATTTTACTTGGTGGGTGCGCTTCATATTAGAAGGTGTAACTGGTTAAATCGTTTTCAAACTCCGAAAACCTGTGGCATCTTCAGCTGTAATGGTTTGCGATCACCATTATGTTTTTCGCTGCTCTCATTCACCTAATCTTAGCTGTTAAAAGTTCGTTTGGTTTCTGTCCGATGTTTCGTTGGATAGGTTTCATCTGACATCCAGAATATAATTGTAGTGGTATTGGTTGGAACCACACATTCCCTTACACTGAACACAAGATAACTGAAAAAATAGACATTCAACGTTTGTTATGGGGAGCATGTCAAGTATGGTGAACGCGGAGATTTTCAACAAATCGTATGGCATGGCTCATACTCGTATACGTGGTATTTCAGTAAAACTTTTCTCCATCCACATTGAATATATTATCTTATTTTCAGATTAAATGTGTTATTTAGAAGTACTATGTATCATTTTTTGACACGATACGGCGGGACTGAGTTGAAAATAATGTGACTTCCACGTAAGACCTCATAGATATGGCAGTCACATAATTACATCTACAATTTTAGGATTAGGTCTATCACTATAATATTAATAATTCTATGTACTCATAAGCACTACAATTAGTCATTAATAAATAGTTTTCCCATAACATATTTTATGACTTACTTCGTCAGAATCTATGTGAACTACCAAAAACCATTCTTGCGATAATATGTAGTGGATAAGGGTGAATATATAAAAAAGATATTATGACATGCAAAACGAAAAATAAAACACAAATATGGAAAGCAGAAAACAACTTGTAATATCAGTCAAAATAACTAAACTCGCAGTTAAATTACATATAATGAATAAAGAGGAGATAACGTTAACACCAGCACATGCGCCAGTCCATGGCATTCGATTGACTGAAGCGCGTTGATTGTTCTTGACTTTGCCAGGGATAAATGATCTGTTCCATATTCTGTGACCCAACTGTCGGATGATTTGTATAGGGCTTAGTGAAATTCCACTTACCCGCCGTATAAGCAACACAGGTAGTTTGTAAGGTAATCTCAGTCAATAGCTATATTAAAGGACATACAATACTCATATTTTCCTTAGCCAAGGTCTGTTACTAATGGGACAGAGGGAAAGAAGATGTTCGATTAATTTGTTTGAAGGCTGTAAGAAAAAAGAATTATTGTTGTTTAAGAGAGATATAAATTCACAATTTGTACAAATAAACAGAAGATATCGGGTACGAATACGACAACATTACAGAGTTATACGGTGAGAAATATGTGGTATTTTATTTTGGCCACAAAAATATCCGGTTTGCATGTAAGTGGAACTACAAAGCTTCAGCTTTATCTAGTTAGAGACTGTACAAGAAGATCCATCCTTTCAAAAACTTTTATGGATTATATTTTACTATCAAAAGTTCAACATTCCTGTTTCGTAGCGGAAAATATTTTACATTCCTTTAACTTATTGAATGTTGTAAAAGTAATGATAAATATAAACTAATTAAAGTCTTCATCTTCATTCAAATTTTTCGCTTTCGTTCGACTATTATGAAGAATTTATCACTACTATTCACTGCTTCGCAGTCTTTTCACACAGTTTTTCATGTATGTTATCTATGATATCGAACAATCACGTTTCCTGGTGAATAAGAGCAAAAAAAGAAATAGTTCAAGCTAACTGTTACTTTAAAGGCTAGCGATTTGCTATTTGAGACGAAGATTGTCTTGTTTTTCCAACTTGTTACAAAAATATTTGAGGTAAGGTCATTGAAGAGGCATAGAAACAAAAGCGCTTAAAATAAATATATGTGGCAAGTCAAATAATTCGTTTTTCTTGTTAACTATGCCAATTTTTTAAACTGAACCATGCCAGATAGAATTTGGAAAATGGTTGTTCGACGTAGGATCGGCAAAAATATGGTGACTTTGACATGATCACCTGAATCTAAAAATGCAATGTGAAGTGAATCTTAAATTCGTTGTCATCAGAAGTTACTTAACGTACCGAAGTAAATATATGAGTAGAAACTCAGATATTGAATTTAGATGTTTTACTCCCTTGGTCTAGTACGTTGAAGCTAACTTGATGTAGCAGGTTTTCTTTCCCAATTGGTCGCTGCCGTAACACTTTTCATAACCTAATAAGAAGTTGTTAATGTAAACGCAAACACTGTCTGCAAAGGTGGTGTGCAACTTGGGGTGCTATAATAAATATATTGACAAAGAGAGCGTCTGAATGTTTCGGTACATTGACAGTGGTAACCTATTGTGAAGAACTACAGGTCCTAAGTATAGTAAGAACACCCGACATTCAGTTGCTTTCCATACCGAAACTTCATGTATCGAACGACATTTGCGTTGAAAGTCGCATATGCGACTTCATATGTAGTGTGCGCTCCCCAAAAGTTTGGGGAATTTCCCCTAAATTTCCCCAAAATAGGTAAAATTTTGCCCGAAATTGGGAGCTCGGGATTTTATCATGTCCAATGGCAGAGTTTCAAATGAACTTCCACCACGATGATGGTTAGATTGTGACCTACTACGAAAAGTGACATCATTTCTCAATTCGTGTTCACCATTGGGGAAAGTCATTCGACCACCCATTCGTATCCCTGAAACATGACATTTGTCACAGCCAGCAGTACCGTTGTGTCCAACAACATACTGAACGTTACTGCGAGCCGGAGCGTCACAAATAACAGCAACCAATTTAACTGTTATATGTGCCTGATACTTATCTACATTTAGACCTACTGTCAGCAACTCTTGCAACTCAGTGATAAGTGATGCTGACATGTCGTTGAAATCACATGGTTTCACTTCACCCCCATATATCCCAACTATAAATACATTACTAACTATTGGACCCGCTATGCGACCTAGTATCGGCCACACCTGTTGGTTAGAGCTTTTAAAAAAACTTAGACCATCGTAGTTCAACTGCAGCTTTAGTTCTGTAAAACGGAATTTACGTAACCAACTTTCCGAAATTCTCAGCAGACGTGATTTCAACCCCAAATGGTAATAAGTCCCCGTTCCGAGAATTTTAGGCTCCACGTCGTTGCATCTACGTAGAACACTTCGGACGGATTTCGGTAGTTCAGGTATGCGCACGGGAATGACGTCCAGAATTTTGTCAGCCTTCTTCACTGTTACATCACCACCTTTCATGATGCCTATGACAATTCGGTCGAACTCTTCTTTCATTGACAGATGACTGGGTGGAGACATTTCTGAAATCACACCATCTATACATAGTTCATTAAGGAAGATAGACTTCCATCGGTTGTAATACCAGCACACTGGGCATAACTACATGAAGCAGTGGCTTTTTCGGAGACAATACTGTAACACTGCTCTGTAGCCACCATTGTACCTACTCCGGTTATGTCATCTTCGTCACTGCTGCCAAACTGATAATTTCTTATGAATTCATCTCTCAACTTGCGCAACCTTCTGTAATAAGTTGATCTGGGACAGCCCAGCAACCTCAAGTCTCTGGCAGCTTGAGCCTTTCTTTTAGTAATCGTATCAAGCTGTAAATTATTTTCCTGAAACAGACAATTTACTTAAGTGAGACTGAAGCAGTACAGTAATCGAAGTTTCGAATAGTGCTAAGAACTCACTTGCATGGCGTTCGAATTTTAAAAAAAGTAGTTTACAGACGACAATTCATTCTCTTATGTGTGTTTGACGTATTGGGAGCTTAAGCTCCCACTTTTGGGGAAATCCCCAAAGTGAAACAGCCTTCCCCAAAGTTTGGGGAAATTTTAGGGAACTCCCCCAAAGTCAGGGAAAATTTTGGGGTTTTTGTGCCATTTCCCCAAAGTTTACTATGGAGGCTTCCCAAAAATGTGTAAAATTTTCCCCAAAATTGGGAGCTTGTTATGCAAGAGTATCTTATTTCAACTGAGAAGTTTTATTCATTTATCCCTATAGGCCTACCACCAACACATTTTTAGATTATACCCTAAAAACCATATATGGGTTAAGACAATGTTTTCTGTCACTCGCAACACTGACATTTCATTGCTAATTAATCTAAGTGCCATTTAAAACTTTGCGCAAAAGCTTTTGATAAGTTGTTGTCATTTTAATTATGTATTCTGATTATTGTCGTCTGTGCGCATAATTTAGTCGACTACGACAATTTAAGACAAAAATTTTAAGTATACAGTATACCATTGCGTCACGTTTCGCCAAAAGTTAGCTATTCCACTTAATGATACTACGAAATAGTAAACAATTTGTGTGAATTTTATAGAAGAGTAGAATATATGTTGCAAAGTTTAAATTTAGTAGACTATTTTAGGGAAGATGTTAAGTTCAAGACATTTCTCCACAATGGATACATCTTTGAAAATATATGCTCTATTAACGTCATATTGAGGAAACTTTGAGATCCAGGTGCATTGTCGCCAATATTTATATCGACTTCCTTCAAGTTTTTTTTATTAAAGTCCGCTTTTATTTCCCTTTTGTTTAGCTTGATTCTGCATTACTACATAAACAGTAGGGTTAAACTGTATATATATTTTTATGAATACCGTCTATTACTTAAAAAGTTGTTATTAAAGCGTTAGATGTAGCTAGGTAAAGGATAACATCTCCACAGTTTCAGGAAGCTTAACATTCTGGTCGTCATTAATACTAACTCCATAGTATTAATGTGGACACAATACTCACAAAAATATATTTCGAAGCAAAATGGTTCATTCACAGGTTTCATTGGTACTCAAATATACAAATTATGACAATACCGAGAGTAGGACAATACCCATGCTAACAGAATAGAATGGTTTTCTAGAGAAAAGCTTCTTATTTTCCATCTCTAACCACTTGAGCTCTTGTTTTGATGTAATTTTTAAACTTATTTCGGATGTATCGGTGTACGTCAAGTCACAATTTATTTAGTTGGTAGTTCATGACAAATAATTGTACTTTTGAAATACTTTGCCGTTAGATTTTGAATGTCATACATCTTCTGCATTCATTTTAACGTCTTTACAAAGACAGAGTCGTCTTTCAGTTGGAAAGTTTAGTCTAAACACCTCAGACCATATATTTGTTATGCATATGTATGATGATAACATGTATTTTAAGTTATACTTAATATTACATATTTCCTGTATTGTTCTGAGACATTCAACTGCAACTGGATATCAGTGTGACGTTACAAATGCTGACATTTTGTTTGTATTATTGTCTTTACTTTGAAAAATGAGTGGATGTCCTAATTAGATAGATTTCCGCGGATGTTTTTCTCATATTTGATGTTTTTAACTTAAAGTGAAAAGAAACCCACCAATTTTTTAGGACTGGTTAATTCGTCAGCTGGATTTGTGTCGTCTTGTTATTAGCTTCACTGTAGTTTAGGTACAGTAATATAAGCCATGGATAAATGGTCGACATGATTTGGATACTAATTGGCTAAGACGGCTATTGTAGTTTATGCTTATATAAACTAAGAATTTTGACTTACAGACAAAATTGTACACTATATACCATTTAGATTGTAAAAGAAATTAGGTTTTTACTTTTTTCTTTTTAATCAAAATACTGGCTATTTCGGCAGAAAATGTTATTTAACTTTTAAAATCGTGAAATCATTACTATGGTTTGCTTAATTTGATAGTCTTTTGTTTGGTCCAATTCAACCCCATTCTCGCTCAGCAGTCTCCCTAAAAATCGTTAGCATTTCACTTGTCTGTAAACTTTAGTGGTAATATTAGAAGTGTTTGATTTTATTTGCGTTGTTTCTTTTTTAGTACACTTGCTGTCTACCAATAATACGCTACAGTTTATCTGCTCCTGAGACATTTTTTTCACCAACAATTCTCGGACAGATCATGGATGGGACAAAAAGTGAGAACGAACAAGATGAACTCGAAAATAGCCAACACTATAATAATAGAGATGCTGAAGAAATATATGAAAATCCCACTGTCAAAACACCAAATGTCGACCAGAAGGATTTCGAAGCAAATGCCGACAATGCAAAACACTGTAATATTTCAGATACCACAGAATGTGGTAATATTTTACATGAATGCATCGATAACGACAAACAAGAGGATATAAATTTTCACACAAGTGAGCCAGCAAATGTTTCAAACGAACCTGCGCTGTGCACAAATGTGTCTGGTAAGAGAAGTGATAATGATAGTTTGCCTCTCAATTTTTATAGCGATCCCAAGGATAGTGTGACAGTCCATATAAACACGGACTATGGAGTCTCATTGGAAATATTTTTGGTCCCTGAAAAATTCTTCATTACAGACCTTAAAATAATACTAGTTAAAGACACGGGTATAAGTCATGAAAACTTGTTGCTCTATTTCAATCGTGAAGTGGCAAACCCTGATACCACACTCATTACCTTGGCAAATGAAAATAGGTTGTTATCTTTTACTCTTTCACTTGGGAACGCTGCAGATTCCTTTAAAATAAAGTTAGGATTTCGTGAAATATTTTTAACGTCTGGTCTTGTCATCAAAATCATTGGGAGAAAGTTTGCTGTCACAAAAGATCCTTACAGTCAAGAAAATATAATGCTAGTTCCTAAAAACGACGGAGCGAACAAAGATGCTGAAAATATTCATATACATTGGTTACCATACGATCATCATAAACCATTTCTGGGAGGATACAAGAATACAATTACCAGCTGCATATATCACAATGCATCTTCACAAACTAAACCTATACGAAGAAAAATGTTGGAAGCCGCAAAAACATCCAGAGATACACAAACATATAGGATGCATCATTTTGGAAGCATGACAGTAAATCAAATGTCCACCCAGTTCCCGAAACCTGGATTTTTTGTTGCCAACAGTCAAGACAGAGTACAAACCCCTGGACCGTATGAAACAGCAGATGAATATCTTACCAGAGTACTAACAAAAGTAAGATGGCTTTCAAATTCACCTATGATGAGATAGTCACTCGATCGTCGGTCAGCATTTGTAGGTTTTATCCATCAGTTAGAGCAACCATAACATCGTACTTTATCCATACATTTCTAACTACTTATCGTCTTGATAAAATTACTTCTTTAGGTTTTAGACGAAGCATTTTACACAAAAGAATTACATCTGTAATATTTGCTATCCACCTCCACCATCATTCAGATACGGATATGCTGATACATGTATCTTAGAGAAACGGACAACTGCATAATACGCTAAGAATCTAAATGTGCAATAGGAAATATTGTATCTGGATACATCAGTGAGATTTAATGGAGGTAAAGTTGGGGATAATAAAGTATAAATTGATATATCTAGATACTCTTCTTTGAATTCAAACTCACACACCAATAGTGATGCATGATTATATAGCTAATTTCCATGACATTATTAGTTGGCCCAACACCAATTCCTTGTAGTTTGATTCCTGTAGATGCTTCTTTAATTACAATGTAGCTTCAGGTTTGGACACTAAATTTGGCGAAGGTTTACTTAATTACCAGTCAGTGATTCGAATAAAACCGCGACTCCAGATTTTCTTTAATTAAAGTAACTCGTGGTAGAATTCGTTTTACCTCCAAACAGACTTAGGAATCCTATCAATTGAGCTAAGGTGTATTGTATACCTCAATTAACCTATATGTATCTATTAAAAAATTTTCTTTGAAATCTATAGACTGAAGCAACTAAATAGGTGGAATTTCGGGTTATTATTTCAGAAAGTTAACAATCAGGTTTTTAAACAATTTACAGGCCGCATATTTGATTTTCTGCATTTGTATCTTTTCATCAGAACTTGGTGATAGACTCTAGTTTTACCGTTACTCAACCGATACTTCCTTAACAAATAAATAACTCCATTTGGACGTAGTTACTGTTAGAGCAAAGTTTCGCTTGTGTATTCAACCGAAGGATAGAACTGTTTTACTGCGATATATGTAATAAGTAGAATAACCAGAAATAACTAGGTTTTCTTGAGGGAGTAATCATATACAGACAAAACTAGCGTGGTGTGTGTATACGTACAACTAAAGCTTTCTGACGGATATAAGTAATGACAATCAGCTAGTCAAAAGTATTAAATTATCTGTCACAGTAGGCAGTTATGACTATCTTATAATCAAGACTTATTAATGACAATAATCCAGATTTAGAGGAATTAGCGTACTTGAGTCCACGGAATTAAGATTTTGTGTAAAGGTAGAACATAAAATTATAGCCAATGACGATAACGAGGCTGTATGTTTGCTGTCAGCTATGTGCACGTAATTATGCTTTCATAACACATAATTTAAAACCTGGACTTACATAAGTAAATGTTATGAAATATTGCTAAAGGAACCAACACAGATTATCGGAGTGGATGTTGAATTTTGTTGTGAAAGCATATTCGTATTATTACAGGGGTTGGAACCTAATCTAGGCCAAAATTTTTTAGTATAGAAATCAGAAATGGCACTTTTATTATGGTTGGGTCTTAAATGACATTCTGCAGAGCCTGGTCTTATGCCAGAAATGAGTGGTCTCCAAATCACTAGATTTCGGTCGGCACTGGATTACATGGAGATGAAGTCGCTGATACTCAGTGTCGACTAATTGCTAAACACTGTCATTAATGACAGACTTTCTAGTACAAAATAGAGCTGTTGGATGGAAATCGACATTGAGATATAAAATAAAACTTTAAGCATCTTATTTATGGTTGTTCGGTTAGTATAAATGTTAGAAATTATTAACATACTTAACAATAGAAAACCTACTTTTAAATTACATGCCCCAACCTTATTCTTGGTTCATTACATTTTTAGAAATATTCACAACTTTTTACTGGTGAAACAATGAGACGATTGTTAACCTATCAATATACACGACTAACAAACGGAACAGCTGCTCACTAAGTGCACTTATATAACCTGAACAAACAGATATCAGAATAAAAAACGATATTCATCTAACTAGAAAATACGATTAAGGATATGAAATTACCGTATGCAATCAAAATACTCCACTAGCAAACGAATAACCAATAAAATTTGGAGTAACTATGTACATAGCAAAGTCAAACTTTTACTAGTCGTATTCTAAATAATTCGGAAGTTTATTCAAGTGTAATGGATTTTGATTCCAGGCATAATAATGAGAAACAATTTAAAACTTATTTTGCCATACAAATACGGCTATAAAGTGTTCTGTTTATTCATAGACATTTTCGAAATATAAGAATTTACCTTAAAAGAATAAGACATCTTTTTTAATTTCCTTTTGTAGATTATAATCATTCAAAAGTATTTACGCCGATGGCTTGCGAAAAGAAAAGTAGAGCGTCTTAAGAAAATAAGGGATGATTACATTGCTTGGGAAAAATCACAATCTGAAAAATACAAAAATGAAATTGCTAGAAGAATCGCACATGACTTTGAGCGAAGGCTTCATCCTAAAACTGTGACTGATTTCGATCGATTATATAACGCTTTAGAATTGTGGCGTAAAGAAAAAGTAGGTAAAATAGAAGAAAAAAACTTAACGGAAGCAGAAAAGAAAGCAGCTCTAGCGTTACTTTTGGATGAAGAGGCAGAATTAATATCAGTTATAACTAAACATCAGATAAATAGAGGCAAGGAAGTTGCTGAAAACAATCAATCTCTTTGTCTAAAAAAGGCTTCAGCTCCTCATCGTTGGATATCCTCAATCGATGGAAGAATAACTGAAGTAGCCACAGCTGAAACGATTCGTGCAAAGGAATTGCTGGATATTCATGAAAGTTTACGTTTGGAAAATCTAACACATAATGAAAGGCTAGATATACTTCTGACACTGAAACAAACAGTGAGCTCATACAATACAAAGATTTCTAAGGAGATAATAGGATTGGTTGACAGGGAAGCAGAACTAATTATGCGTGGTACTCCAGGTAAAATTTTATCCGGACTAAGACAAAGGATTCGCAACAGATTCGTGCAGTTTGCAAAATCACCACAAGTTAATCCGGAAGTAGGTAAGTACCTTACAGTGCCAACAAACGTGAAAGAAACAACTGTACCCTTGTTAGTAGATGACATCCAATACTGTATCTCTTGTCAAAGATACTTAAAGAAGAACTTATTCCCACTCAGCTCACGAGCGAACAAACTATCCCAATGTAAATCATGTAGAAGAAGTGATAATCGGGGACGTGAGAGATTAGATCTTGAACCATATCAATATATTCTGACAGAACTAAGACAAAACGAGACTAGACTTGTGGAAAAGATGAAAAGAGTGGCAATAGAAAACGCACGAGAGGAAGAATTGCAGAGATTAGAACGAGGTGAGTCTCCAAGACCGGAAACAGATGCCATTATTGACGGGACACAAGAAGAGATTGTATGTGTAAACCCACTGCCTTTCTTAATCGATAAAGAAGACATACGATTTTTAATCGACCGAATTTGGGAAAGTCGCTCGGTTTTATCAGGTTGGACAAATCTATTTGATTTGACACTGGCTCGATGGGATATTAATGAACCATGGTCACCATGGAATACTATAGTTGTTACCAGAGAAGAAGCCGAAATTCATGAGAATTTAAGTAAACTTAAGGTAGAAGAAACTTATGCAGATCCTTTGATTAATTTGGTGAACCAACGACTCATATTGGGTAAAAACGAGTTTATAAAATTATATAAAAACGGTCTTAGAATGACTAAAGAACTATTGGTAAATAATGAACGAAAAGAGAATCGAGAAAACACATCGGAAAAATGCCAGAATTTACCATATTTACGAACTCAAGCACAAACACATTCAGTTCAGTCTTATGAATCCCCATGTAAATCACCAAAGGTAGAAATTTCTACTAAAAATAAGGCAATTACAACCTAAATTCACCATCGAGAATATAATAAAGTATACTGAAATCAATTAATCAAAACAAATGATGCCAATATAAAATCACATTATTTCAATATTTTTACATATTAACACATTGGTTCAGAAAATCCTAAACAGTTCATGTAGAACAAAAATATCACTGATAAGTAGTCACTATTTTGTGTTAAATGAAAAAGGTCCTAAAATAATTAATCTTTATATAAATATACAATGTCTGTTTATTTAATGTAGTTAAACATGAACATGCATATATGATTATATTTTGGTTGAATTTAAAAATTTGTTAGATACTTCGACTAATCTTGAAAGATATTGTTTCAACAGTTTTATGAACACTTAAAATCGTAATTTAATTAATACTGCCATACGTATTGATAAAAAAGGTAGGTAAATATACTTCGAAACAGGACAGTATTTTGACTGAATTTGCATTTTTTTAACATTTATACGTCGGGGAATCAGAAAGATGAAAACTAAAGCCGTAAAGATAATAATGCTTATGACAGTTAGAAGCTGAGGATAAGACATAATGTTCAAAAAAGCAAATTAAACAGTTTAGTGAATCAAACACAGATTTAAGACTTAGCGAAAAACGAATGCACATGCACCAACTTTTCTTAAACCCAGTCATGTAGTCTTCAAATAGTGAGTAAGGATATCTTAGGGGCTTCAAACAGGTAATCTGAAGCTCCATAAACGACTCATATAAGCATTTAATGAGTTAATAAAGTAACATCATGTACTGACTTGAAGATTTTTAAAAACTGATTTCTGACTTATTTTCAAAACACTTCAAGAAATTATTTCCTGAAACACACGTAAGAATGTTTATAGCAGCATAAAGTACTTTATCATTACGAACGTATCATATCACAGATGAAATATCAGAATTACCGGAGCTTTTATAAACTTGTTTAGATAAGATTTTAGTTTGAAATATACTGCTTCCAGGTGATCTCCTCAAGTTGAATAAATAAAAAAAGAACAACATTTATTCTCATTAATATCAAAGTCCGGCCTTAAAACTTATACAAATCTAGAAATATTTTGTAATATTCCGGATTAGTGGACTCTGATATGTTTCCAAGAGCTTCATTCTCAAAAATGACTAAAGTAGTTTATACACAAGTAGTGTACGCGATGTCTCATCCTACGAGTCGAGCTTAGTTTTGTATGAATGTTAGTAGAAAACTTTTGACACAAGGACTTAATATACTAATTGAGATACTTAAATGTCATCCCAAATCTAGTTATTATACTGTTGTCAAATCCGAAGTTACCTTCTGTTACAAAACTACGACAGTTGGAGGGCCATTGTAAATCAGTAACCATTGGAAAGCCCGTTTATTGCATTTAGTGACTTCTCAGCAATGCAAACAGTCAAGAGGATCCAAGTCCTTTCGATCTCACAGCGAGCACCATACTTTTGTTTCACTACTACACGGCTCCATAGTCCATATTTACAACCTAAGTCAGTTTATAGTATTGCAGGATGACTGTCCAACATCATTGGTGATACCTGTTTCACTCCTAACAAAGTTAAACTACATAGATCACTAGGAATCTATTTCGGAACTAATCACAATTATTATTGACATACAGGGTTTGTGAAAAGTCCATCTTAAACTGAATACAGTGAAGGAATTATTAAAAACTACTAATCACAACTACTAAAACAATTGTCTAGTGCTCCTTGATCTCTGATGATTTTTCAGTTAAGTTCATAATGGAAACTAACTTCAGGAGAAAATATTATATTGACGTAACTTGAAAATTACATCTCCTACATCTTAAGATAACTACGCCATTATTTTGTAATGTTCATTGTGAATGAATATGAATTTTCAGTAAAGTATTGAGCATAGATTTGCAATGAGGCATCGGAAAAATTTTTATTTTCTAAACCGAGTACAAACAGTAGAATTGTAATTAACTGTATATTTTTTCCAAAAAATAAAAGAAAATTAGCAAGTACAGAAAAGATGTAATAGTCCCATTATATATTGAATAATTTCTGTTCCACCAAGTTTTGACTCTCCATAAAATCGATCTACAAATGTAATTCCAGCCTAGAATTGAATATTATTTGTAAAATTAAATTCAAACTAATGTGTACAAGTAAACTAACCTCACCAATTTTGTAACCAAGTGAAGAGGCTAATACTATAATTTCCATTTGAAAAACATAACCACGTGAAGTACAACGTGAAACTAAATCTTGTAAAACTGCTTTTTTGTATAGTCTAAAAAGCAAACAGTGAAATAAATGAATACATACGTATTCAATACGTTTGGTTAGATCTTCTAAAGAATCATTCGAGATCATATTTACATAAAAAGCACTAAACCTACTACATTTGTCAATATTTATGAGATGGTTTCGAAACAACTAGAGAGTACTAGTTCTCTCGACCTTACTGAAAAGTACCGAATAACACGATACCTAAGTCCAGGGTTTATTACTGAGTCACATAGACACTAGTGGTCACATTGTGATTTGGTCAACATCATGCGATCGACAAAATGAATTAGACAAATACGATATTGGTTACTATTAAGTGATTAATCAATTGTGAGGCTTACCTTTCATTGCAACAAATAATCAGTTGTCAAAATCAGTAATAAAGGCATCTACTTTTTCAACTGTGTATACATAACGTCGAACAAGCTGTGGAAAAGGTCTAACATTTATCCAGAGTAGTATGATTGGAATTAAATGAATATTATTTATAGGAAAAGAACAGCAAGTAACAAATTTTATTTATGCTGCGAATAGCAGTGTGTAAGAATCTTTATATGTATATCTGTACACTAATTTACCTAAAACTTCCAGTTAAATCGGATGCTTTCGGTCGTAGTAATACTTGAGCTATGTAATTTGCAGTACGGCTGGAAAAACAAACAAATAGGTGAACAAATAAATTGATCATAACTTGTATAAAAAATTACTGTTTTGTTTGAAAAAAAAAAATATAAGACCTGAAGTTTGCGCTGATGACATACTCATTTGTAATCAGTTATTCAGTCAATGGTTAAAATATGCTTTCATACAAAAAAACAATTATACTGTGGTTAAATGTTTGGGAAGTACTTGAAATTTCGACTAACTTTTGAAATGTGAATTAGTATTTATGAATGAAACTTGATTTACCAATAAATGTGGAACATATAGTGAACAAAAAACCCATAGAATTGAAAAGCTTACTCGATGTGCTACAAACGCTACTTGGAACAACGTTCCAGTTCTATGAACAACCCATTACCGAAAGTATTGATCCAATTACATCCAAACATACTTATCAACCGTACTTAGTATTTCTCGACTAATGAATTTGTATAACTCTGAATACAGTAAAAAAATGTTAACATACTTTGCACAAACCTAAAACGTGATAGCTTGATAATTTTATCTCTTGTGAAAAATTTGAACTCATTTCTGTTCACATTAAAGAAAGTTGACAGTTTATTGGAACAAGCAGTTTTATTATCTGTTCTAGCCTTAACAGATTATTCTCCTAAGTATCACATAAGACTACTAATCAGTATGAGTGCAGGCTAATTTAACAGTCAAAGGATACAATTGCTTATATTGTAGTGAACGAAAACTCAGGTGGGGAAAACCAATGCAAAATTACAGAGTGCCATTGTAAAACATGAAAGCCATACATTAAATACATCATTTGGACATCTTTCTTCAGTTGTCTAGTACATGCTTCGTGATTCTTCCAATTCTGTTGTTATTACAATTCGTCTTTACTTCCCTTTCTGATCTCTTCAATTCAATCATCTGCTGGCAGGCTTTCTACTTCTGATTGATGCTACATACTACTTATATCTGTCAGTATAAGTAGTATACTTCATTACGGTTACTTGAGTATAAAACATCACAATACCTATACGCAGAACTCATAATCGTAAAGGCTATAAAGAGACATCACAAGGGGAGCATGAAAAAGCTGGCTCATCAGTTTAAGTATAACTTATACCAACTTCAATTTCATTTGATGCATGTGAGTTGGCATTCAGTTGTATAATCATTTTTAAACTTTATCAAATATTTGCAGTCTTCAAGATATTATCACGCAAGAACGACAAAATTTGTAAAATGCTACTCACTTATTAACAAAAATGATGAATAAAAAGTGTGATGCACATCAGTTTATTTATTTCTACTTAAATGAAATTAACTAATCGGATAATTTGGAGCATTCTGGTTATATCATATGAGCAAATGATCTTTGAAACAACATTAGGTGATCAATGAAGTTCATAAATGATGGAAAATTGTAAAACAATCAATAGGAGGAATTACTTGGTGTTACTAGATCCACTTTTAATCAGTACATAAGAACTAACCTGATAAGTTTACGCTTCAAATCCCAGCCACTTACACCTCCGTTAGATGCATATCGTGTCCCAGTAACAATATCGTAATCATGTTGCTTTTGTAATCTTTATTTTATTAAATTTAGTTAACTTGCAAGATACATACTTAATGAACTCAGGAATAAATTTTGGCTGAAATCATAGAAAAGGACAAAAAGACAAAAATTAATAGGAAATACACTTAATGGAAAGTTGAAAATGATAAGGCTATATATGGATACCATTGTGACATTGCAATTCAAACAACCACACTGCTCTTTCTGGAGTGAAACCATTAGTTTCTTTTCTTAGATGTTTCAGATATAGATGGCACGCATCTTCTGTAGTAGTATTCTCAAAAACGCAAAATTCTAACTCGAAAGATTACATCGGTAGGGAACTAAAACCCTGACTATCTAACATAAATGCAAAAAGATAAGTCAATTCAGCCATTTATTTACAAACAAGGATTTTATGGTGGAATTAATAGACAAAATGTATTGTTATAACCAAGGAAGTCGACGGAGTTTAGGAATTTTCAATAAAGCTATAAGAAGTGTAAATGTATAGCTCAACAAGATCACTACTAACCGCGTAGATTCAAATAACGGAGTGGATGCATAGGAAGATATTTTTACGATTCGGTTCAATAACAGAAACACATAAATCTCGTGACTACATTACAACCGACGGATAGGTATAATAAATTAGTAAGATATAAGTTTAGTTTAAACCTACGTGATGTGATAAATCCGCGTCCATAATGATAACGAAATCACCTTTTGCAAACTTCAAACCATGCAAGTAAGCTGAGCCTATATTAAAAGTTTGCTGAATACGAGTTAAAGTGAATCAACCTACCAAGTCCTAATTTTCCACTTCTTGGTTTAAGAATCTGAACAACGTTACAGCAATTAAGTTCTACTCACTATTTTATTTCCTCCGAAGATAGATTGTAACTTTTTAGCAACTTCACCTGTCCCATCTGGACTGTTGTCGTCAACGATTATTAGTTCGTAGGGAAAGCCGCTGTAGATACACATTTAAATACAAAGTATCAGTATATTTACGTTAATAAATACAAATATCATATAGTTCTGGACATTATTATCCACTGGCAATAAACAGTCGACCGCGACGCATCCCGAAAAAGTTGACCTGGGTTTCAACATATACGGATAAAATAAAATATAACATTAAAGTGTTCTTTAAAACTAATTTGCCACGAGCATCGACGCCAGAAAAACGAAATAGAAAAGCAACACACTGGACCATAAGCAAAGACGAGTATGAGACAAACGTATACAAAACAACACGATGTTTAAGATCAGATGAAGTAATTGACTTTATACCATACCATGGAGTTGGTACTCAAACTACATGGATCCACGTGGATCAGTACAGTGATCAAGAACGATATAAGGGGCATCGTAGTCAAGTTATAAGAAATTACTTAATGCTCTCTGAGTAGACTCATGCAGCCAAATAAAAGCTTGTAATTTATTCAATATGACTATCACTAGAGATGTTTCCCCGCAATGACCATATTCTTTGGTTATATTTACGTTTACAAGACAGATGTGAATTCAGTCCTGATCTAAACACTGCCTGTTCGGTGTTTCTGAATCACCACAAATTATGGGAATAAAATCTTGCTAATTTTAAATGTCAAGAAACTGCCGGATATGACTGTTTTCAGCTGTTGGATGGAAAATAATGCTTTGTAACTGATTTACACTCATTTGTAATCTAACATCAACAGAATAATTCTGCATAATAAATACTACAATTTAACAGCCTCGGCATGTACAAAAACTTCTTAAGCTTTATTTTTTAATATTGAACTTATTTCAGGGTGATTGAGATGATACGGATCCAAATTGGTCGGTTTTAGCATATATCAAAAATTTTGTTCCTATGCGAAAATGTAAAGTACCTTAGAATGAACTGGCTTTTTAAGTTTAATTATCTGAATGATCACATTATGCAATAGGGGAAGGGACACCACTAGGCTACCGAAAACTGTCGGATTTTTAGTAGACACTCAACCATTGTTTAAAGAAAAGATGATCGTCCAGCAAAATCTGAAAAAGTGAAGGCAAACACTAATCCAGTGTTATAACTTGTGGCCTGTGTGCCCTGTTAATGTATAACATAATGATACCATCAATTAGAGAACAGCAAATTATCAATCAGACCAATGACGCATAAAACCCGTGCGAGCAGTCTAGAGTACTTGTCGGTCGCGCTTCTTGCCTAGCCCAACCAGTTAAGCCCAGAACACCAATCTCAGGCTCTGCGATATGAATCACGTATTTCAATTTAAATAAAGCCATGGCAAATATTGATGCGGAATAATATGAATTCATTATATTTCGTGGTTCCCCGTCAGCTGCTTACAACCAAATACGTATTAGAATTTTACATTGGGACAAGAAATAGTATGGAACAATTGACATAAGTGAATATTAAGGATTGCAATGACAAAATGCTATCAATATATTTCATGTATTTCAAACATACTGGGTTTTTGTACCAACCAAACAGACCACGTCTTAACATAAGACAGGAAACAACATTTGTACAGGATCAGCTAAATGTGGCTGTGAATAAGGGAGATAGAAATTGGTAGACAGGGCGTAACGCAAGAGTGGTAAATCGTACAGCAATATTTCAGAGGTCAAAACAAAGCTCATAATAAGAGGTACATGAATATGGATAGTTTGGTCACTTAACAATTGTACGATAAAATGTACGAATAGTATTGGTCCATAAATGGATTCCACAAGTTACCGACCATTATTCTATTCCGGATATAACATTCAGAAGGGTTAGTAAAATACTCAACGTAGCTAAACTTAATATTCAATTTCGTCAACATTTTTGTTCGAATAACTTTAACCAGCCATTTTAAAACCTGCAGAGTAATACATACACTTCACAGACACTAAATACTATTTAGTAGGTGTGAGCCGGGAGTTCTAAATCCAAGGCGTGTCAACAGCGTTACATTTTATGGCTGTGGATAAGAATACCGTTGCAAAATTATACTTACACCAGTAAAATCAAGGTATTAATCAAACCATACTTATTATTATTGAAGTGGAGCTAGGACTAAACGTAACACTGATGTAGTATGCATCGAAAAATAAAGAATATGAGGCCAAGAGCGTTTTTCTTACAGCACATATCCGAAGATCTTTGAAAGAGAATAAATACCAAGGAACATGAACCGTGCGAAATGAGTGAATTAAAACTCCACTGATGTGAACCTTTATGTTATCAGTTACGAAGATTACCTCCACAACTTATCACACGACATAGTGACTTGTAAGTCTGATAAATCAGGTTTCAGTAATGAACTACTCACCTTTTATTCATAACCTCATCAATGATCCATGTAATAATGGGGAGATTTTCCTTTTCATTGTAGGTGGGCAGAATGATTGAGTATAACGTCATCCTCAAGGGCAAAAATTGAAATTGTGTTAAATCCTTAAGGTCAATTCAATAATCATTATCTTTGTCATGAACTTGTACAAACCGATCGGTTTCCTCCCACTCCCTTCTCGTTGCCTCCATGCGGTTCCAAATATTTGTTAATGTTTATTGGGTGGTAATCCAATCGAATGCATTGATTCTAATCAATGTTGTAGTCATTTGTAGATTTATTAGATTTATTTTTCGCGCTTAATAAGCAACCACAAACTTGAAAGCAAAGATATTGTTATTGCATCCATATCACTTGAGGAAGATGTAAGTATCACGCTAGTAAATATAAGACAAGCTCTTCCAGTGACAACTACTAGAGTTGCTAATCACACTCGTTACGGTCATGTCTTAAAACAACAAGTCATATTTATCCCACAGGGTTGGCTCCCACGTGCAACATCCAATGAACTAAAACAGTGTTTTCAGCGACGCCAATCGCTATCTATTGTGAATGACTGCATCATTTTTGCTAGCTGCGTGGTAGTTCCAAATCACATAGTCCCACTTGTATTAGAACAACTTAGGCTCTTCATGTTTGATTTAGTTCGAAAAGTGACGTCCTCAGAAATGTGTTCTCCCAGTTATGTTCAGAGATCATAGCCCTCAGTGAAACGTGGCTGTCGACCGACATTATAGATGAAGAAGTGGGCTTGGAAGACATGACGCTTTCCAGATACGGTAGAGTATTTTGTTGGGCCCTTTATTTTGTCGTCGTTTGGCGGGCTCACCACTTTCGTGGCCCGTGATCTGACTCCAATTAGAACGTGATGATGATTGTTTTTGAAATACATATGTCGCCCATCCTCGCATATAATCATCGACTTAAATCGCTTTAGTCAATAACGGAATTACATAAGTCAAATAACGAGAATGGACGTTTGAATACATACATTTTGTATGTGAAGCTAGTGGAATAGAGAGAATAAAAACACCGCGCAGTGGGGTTGGCGGGTGAGCCAACTCCCCTTTAACCAAGCGCTTATCAATACTTATAAGCACACAAAAGTAAGTTACAGACATGTGATGAGTAATGGGATAAGAAATGTACATACGCCTACGCGCTCATATAAAAACAGTCAAGATTGATAAGCGAATAATTAACAAGGTCAGAATGTGACTCAAGTAGAATGAATAGAATGGGCTGTCCGAAAGCCAGAATAAGGTATTTGAGCTTAACATAATAACAAACACTGCAAGTACGAGAAACAGGAGGTAGAGTGGTCGTACAAATTAACATCAACTTAAAAGACTTAGTATGGCAGAGTCCTGAATTAAATGAGGTAACGGAATCATGCTGTTGTTGTTTCAATGTGAAGGGTACGAAGTAATTGATTAGAGAAATATGTCGGCCGACTGCAGGTTCTAACACTCAAAAAAAGAGATAATATAGAAGATAATTAAGTTACCACACCTTTGATCTGACCAAGTACTACTAGTTAGAGGTTACAACACTTCATCCTTAATGCTCAGCTACGGGGATAAAACCCCTACATAGTTGTTCCATGGACGACTTGCCATGATCACTAAACGTTCAGAGCTGCCTGAGCATATGCTTTGCAGCACGTGATGGATCACAGACAATTGATCAGTCTCCGGTTGATAATGCCCACTTCCACACACCGAGGGGGAATAGTGACAATGGTTCAATTATGTTTAACATGGTCACAGACAAATACTTCCTCGAGACGAAAATGTCTTATAACTTAGCTGCATATTAGAAGACTATACAATGATGAAGGAATATCTTCAACAGTTTCCATGGCCATGAGGATGGTGAGGGCCAACAGTGCACGACCCCTGAGGCTAGTGAGGGATATCGCTATCCAATACAATCTACCTTAGGGTAAGCACACATCCAGAAAGCGAACATGTAGGGTTAGGCTAGGCAAGAAATGCTTGCTACAGGCAAAATGGTTGGTCCAGAATATCTGGAAAGTCACCTTGGAGGAGTCTAATCGTTGCTCTTACTTGGCATTGGAAAAGAAGATACAATACAAAAGTTCGAAGCGATCGATGTTTTCAGGCCAAGCTACCAGCCTGAGTGCAATCTAACCCCAAATAACTCTACGGTTTGACGAAAAGTAGAAAGCCTGAAAACCAGGGGATCTGTATTATTAGGGGGGCTGATAGCGAACATCTCACTAACATAAAGGTGACAGACCAACTAGACCAGGAACCTGCAAGCACAGCACACCTCTCAACCTTTGTGTCAGTTGAGATTCCCGGAGATATCTAACTGACTTCTAGGTTAATATGGAAGAGAATACAATTTTGCACCCTAGATCACCAAGATGTGACAAAATTCGACCTATAATCCTGAAATAGTGTGCAGAGACCATCAGTACACATGTGCACAACCTGTCCAGGCACTCGGATTCCCAAGCGAACACAAGCAGGTCATTCTCTTTCCAGTAGTCAAAAAGTGAGGTAGAAAAATCCAGTCAGTTACAGACTGGTCCCATTACCCACAATATTCTTTAAGGTAGTGGAAGGACTGGTGAATGAACAAATGACGGAATACACGAAGAAAAACAATACAACAACATTGGTTCGCAAAAAGCAGGCCATGTGCACCCAATCTCCTCGTATCATTGGAAAGCTGAACGACCTGTTGGGACCATAAGACATGGTTTCATGAAATAGCCCTCGATTTCCCATAAGCCTTTAGCACAGTGCCTCAAGTATTTCTCTTAGCAAAGGTTGCAAATATACGTTCCCACTTTCTGCTTAGACAACTTGATGTAGTCACCCCTGAGTTGTTCCTAACACTGTTTAAAACGTACGATCGATCCCACCATGAAATTCAATATGTAGTTGCCCACCTTTTCATAAGAGGTATAAACCTCTGGGACCAAGTACATACAAAAAATGAAGTGAGTGATAGGGCTGAAGAACAAATCCTACAAAGGGAGATACCTACACTTGGAATTATTCCAACAACTACAGGCGAATAAGTGATGGTCTGATAATTACATAGGTACGTCAGGTCAACCCGACACAAACAAATTACCAGGAAATCATTAAGTTATGCGAGGCAACCCTCGAAAGATTGCTAATCAAAGAGTAAAATACCAGATACGCTCTCACTTTTCCTTATAATGAGTTACATCTACTTGGAACGCACTCTCAGATGAATTTACCACAGCCTCCTCCGGTGGATAGCTTTGTGAGGGACTTATCAAACAGTTAATCACTCATATATTACCATTTCCCCTTTGGATCAATTGTGCCTGACGCACCTCTCATAAATTACTAAGGTTATCGTTACGTATATAAGTCAATACTTCCAAACTCACTTATCTTCAGTCCAGTAATAACGATAGGAGGTCTATAGACCCATATTAAGCCTTTCAGTCTGTAACACTACGGAGGTCCAATCTCGATTTGAATAAATCAAGAGAAGGTGCTGATATTACACGTTCCGGTAGGGAATTTTAATAATTCACTACTCGGTGCGAGAATCGAAACTCCAGACGTAGACGATTTGATCACGGTTTTAGAACTTTCATGGAACGTCCCCTCAAATGATCAATTTTGACGCAATGGAAAGATGAGACATATTATTAGCAAGGTCATCGTTCAGTATAAGATAAGCCGATATTAGATCAACCCGTATTCTACGGTAAGGCAACGGAAATAAGTTGAGCTGCCTCAGTCTGTTTTCATAAGATAGGCCAGATGGGCCTTTTACTATCTTACTTCTTCGTCATTGGCCTCGTTCCAGAATATCCTCCCTATACTTAAAACAAGGATCTGCTGCTTGAATCCCATATTCCAAACGCGGTCTCACGAAAGTCAGGCACAGTAGTTTTAACATGCCCTCAACTTAATGCTGAAAATAGCTACGGATAGACCATAATAACCTAGAGCCTTTATCAGTGACAGCCTTACATTCGCTCGTGGTTTTGAGATCATTGCTTAGTATGACTCCTAAATTTTTACAGTTCGCGTATTGTGTAGTGATACGAATCATCATAGTTATTTAATTGCATTACCACAGTCTTGTTAGGATTTACTTCTAGTGACCACTTGTCCATCCATGCCAATAATGATCTGAGATCATCCTGTACTACTGTTCTATCTGACATCCTGTGTATGGGTTTCCAAATCTTTATGTCATCAGCGAAGATTAGAATGGATGATTTTGCTACGGTTGGTAATTCATTTACATAGAGTAAAAAGTGAAGAGGATCAAGGATTGTGCCCTGGGGAACTCCACTGTTTAAAGATTCCCACGATGATAGAGCTCCATTTATATTTACCGTTTGCCTCCTATCATGGAGAAAGTCAACTACTGAGTTTATGACCGTATAATGGGTCCCAAGAATATTTAGGTTAGCAATATCCTCACTCGCATGAGTGATTATCGAACCCAACAAAGAACCTTGGTTTGAACCAAAACGTGTGGGCTTGGATGCATGCTGTACTAACGCATGTTCCGTTACTGTTATCAGGAACCTACTATCAAAGGAGTTTATAGATCCTTCCGTGGTCATCTCAATCTAACTAATATCGTTTACATTAACGTCTCCTAATACCAACCATTTGTTGCTTGCACCCCATAGCTGGATGTATTCCAAAATAAAGTTATCAGCCAAACAGATCGGGCTGTGATGGATGACACCGAGCATCAATGTACAACATCCGATATTGAGCTCACAGCTAATGAATTCACAAGTTCCACAACCGTGGGATTCGCAAACAGAGGAGCGGATATTTATATTATTGGTTATGTATAGGTTTTTTATTTTCATATCTTTTTCATCACTCAGGATGGTCACATTGGAACTATTTGGAACGGTGACGGTTTTATCCGAATCTTCAATTTTCACTAAAGATGCATGACTACCAATAACAATATCAAAGGGCGTTTCACTAATCGTTATTTTTATTGGAGACTTCACTTTGCCGTCAATCACGCTTGAGTGTTTAACGCGTCTCGTAACAGCACTTACTACACTAACACATTCTTCACTGTCAGTACTCGTGTTATCGGCGCGACCACCATTTTTCCTCTTACAGATCAAAACTGATAGGCTCATGGCCCCTTGGATTAGTAACGTCTTATTTGTACAGTAAAACATACAAGGCTAATGCGAGTTAGGCTTCGAGTATCTTTTGTATGAGGTAGGACTTAAACGGGTACACATCTTATGGAACCATTTTTCAAACTCAATGCTCTGTATTTCTTCCTTCACGGGGAATAAACAGTTTGGCTGTCCACATTTATAAGTACTGCCAACCATTGTAATCATATTAAAAAGGTTCAAAACAATATGATCACAATATGAACACATCTCAAGCTCCCAATTTTGGGGAAAATTTAGCACGTTTTGGGGAAGCCGATATAGTAAACATTGGGGAAATGGCACAAAACCCCAAAATTTTTCCAGACCTGGGGAAATCCTCCAATATTTCCCCGAAATTCCCCTTTCTCGTTGGTCAAGGTCATTTGACTTTGGGGATTTCCCCAGAGTTGGTAGCTCGGGATGTGTCAGAGTCAATGAAAAAGAAGGTATCACAAGACAAAGTTTGGCTAAATTTCAGACCTTCATCGAAATACTTCAAGTTAAAATGAACTGAGAATGCTTTGTGATGCAAGAAGTACACAAAAGCAAGGATAATCACAAGTAGTAAATATCTGCCTCCCTCCTATCTTACTGTTTCACATCAGTCTTGTTGAACATTACGAAATAACTAGCTTATTTATATCTGTCCTGAAACAACCATATTTGAGGATACGCAAAGTGTTTTAGACGTAAGATTTAGATTTTAAATGTTTTGTTTTATTCAGTCTTTTGTTGGGGTCCTGGATCGAGCGCTTCAATTGCCTCATCTGTTTTTGATTGGTGAGTAATAAACCACGTGTAATGTTCCACTTGTAGTGTTTTCTTTCCATTTTTTCCTACATATTCCCTCAAATGCCACATACGTTTTTAGTGAATCTCGGAATTCCATTTGAACCTGTTCGTATTCAATGTGGTATTTTGATAATGTACTTCATACTTATAAGCATATATATATATATATATATATATATGCTTATATATGTATATATATTTATTATATACTATAGTGTATAGTATTAAATTCTCACGATAATAGAGTGGTATTTCAGGCGACTCTTGAAAAATCCTTGAGAAACCACTGTGATTTCAATCATTAAGAAACCAATGGATGTAAATTATCTAATATCTTTAAAAACACCCTTATTTTGAATACATTGGTGAATCGAGAATCTTCCAATATTTTGTGAACATGCTCATCAGAACTTTACTCTGTAACTGCGGAGACAAAAAAAAACATTTCCATCTCCATACTTTAGTTTTGCCATTTAGTCAATGTAATCAAACTTCGAGTTTTTGAATAGATATATCTCCTCTTACTTCATTTACTCTTTCCTTTGAATGTAACGTTCCAATCCATAGCTTGGGTTAGATAAGTTGAGCTTGACATTAATTTTTTATTTTGTTTAGAGATGAAGCTACCCATTGTGGTATTTTAAATTATCCCATCTCCATTACACGTTCGTAAGAAGCTGTTACTGCGCAATAAATTAGGTAGCTCCTGAAACTGATGGCCAGTAGTATATTTGTTAATAAGTTGTGCTAACGGTGACATTCATGCACTACTATCAAAATATCTGTCCACTTAGTTACCTACTTCAATTTTGACTAGCATATGTCCTAATCTAGTGACAATTTGTATTACATTTTGTTACAGAATCCTAGACGTGCTTTACTTCGTAGCAAGGCGTTTAGGTTTAATATAACTCTTGTGGGACCCAGAAAATCGCTTTTGCATTTTCACCATATATTACGAATAGGCATCATTTCCTGTAAACGTGTTGCTGAGATCTGGAGGTTATTTTGTAAGCAAACAGATGAAATCTCAGGGTTTATTCATAAGTGAACTACCAATAAGATCATTAAAATATAATCGACATTCATTGTGTTTCAACATCAAAACTTATTCATTCGATTTTGTTCTATATCTGTTGGCCGATGTGTGTATTTGAGGTATTTGTTAGTCTTGCAAACTTTGCACGCAAAAACCTGAGACAATGAAGTCATATAAAGCATCTCATTCCACCGCTGTTATTACTTCTACCTCGGAATTCGTCTTGATCGCTTATCTCTGTGCCATTGTGGTATGACAATTTGAACCGATAAATACGTGTCAGGTTGTAAGTTTTATATGACTGACTGACCGATTCCACTGTCCCGATTTAAATATTGGTGTTGGACGTGGTTGGGAAATCTCGTCATTCGTTTTCAACTTTGTCGTGGATGAAATACTGGCATCAACTCGGTAGAAAGTATATGTAGTGAAGTTTCAGTTTATAAGTGAGCCGATCAGATCCAAAATAGCGTCTAAATTTTTGCATGAAATTCATTCATTTGTGTGGTTAAATAGGATCCGGGCGTTATAACTGATTTCGGTTAGTGATGAAGACCATTACTAGTTTCTACCATGAACTTTTAACGCTCACCCCTAATCCTAATTTCTCACAATAATTCGTAAACTAATAAAGCTTCTCAACGTTACTTTCGGATCGCTAAAATGTTCATAAATTATAGGTATCAATTCTAAGGTTGAACTTGATAGTTTCATCAATTATGTTCTCGCCGTGTACTTTGTCAGTGTAGTCTTTCCACGGGCCTCGTTAAAGTGTGTGGTCCTAATAAGGTCTTGTTTACCTGTTTTGGAGACAGCACACGTCGATGGCGTGAGATCCTATTGTCGTAGCTAGTGATTTCTGTCATCCACTTTGACACCAGGTTCAAACACAGAAGGCCCAAACATGTATTTTGTGGTTTGTTTACTGAAAACCTGTGAACTGGATTCATTATCATTAGCGGGATGACGGTTAATAGTGGGATAGTGAAAATATTTGATAATGATCTTGCATACTGTTCAAAATATAATGACGGTAATCACTTCTCCGTTACCCTCACCGTGGAAGAATACTTAAGGTAATCAATCAGTGAGTCTTGTTTAACTTATAACCTTACACACATGTGCATCTGTTCAAGTTACCACACCCCATTATCATAGGGAGATAAAATTGTTAGGACTAATCCCAATGAAGTAAATATATTGATGGTATCATTGGTAATAGTAAAGGTTAGCATCAAATATACCATTCTAGAAAATACTAACTAGAATAAAAAATTATATGGTTATTTAGAAATTTAAGATCCAAGGAGAGACAGAGTGAATGCACCTGCACCACTTGGACCAATTTTGAACCATGATATCCACAACCTCTACTCGTTACGGGGACACAAACCAGGTAGTCTTCACTTACCCACATTTCTCAACAGTCAGTAACTTCATGGACTAATGCCATTGATTGGTTTGGCCGCCCCTAACTTTCTTCTAACCTACTCGTACGCCAGCCATCATCGTGCGTCGAGGTAGTTGGTGGACGGACATAGGTAGTATGTGTCGTAACCATCTTAGTTTATAAAGTTTTACTATCTCATCGATTTAGCATCCTTATTTTGAACTCGGTGCCTGAACTCGGAATCGCTGACTCGATGGTCTCGGAATACATAGACAATGTTTTGAGAACACATTTGATCGAATATTAGTAATCTGAAGCGCGTTTCAGTTTAGGAAATGGTCTCGACCACTCAAGAGTGGGATTGTAGCGCTCAGAGGACAACTGCTCGAGGCCGGTCACAGCTTCTTATCTCGTAGTTCCAGACGAGTTATCCGTACTTCAAAGGTCGTATCGTCGGCGATGAAAATCTGTCAGTCAGATGGCATCGCTACAGATGCGGGTTATCTTAGGAAGATCCCTTACTATTGTTCCCGACCGTTGCTACTACTCTGAAGTGGTGATTGGACTTGCCTATCGTGATGAACCAGCCGGTTTATACTGGCTGAAACAATCGTTCCTCGAGGTCCTACCATGCCAGACAGGTCGGTTGAAGAACGGTAAGACCAGAAGCAGCAAACCCAAAGTCCGAGGATGAAGTCGTGTTGACGAGTGTACAGAGATATGACGGCGATAAGGTGTTTCCCTCAAACAATCAGCATAACGGCGATACTGCTTTCCCTTAAAGGAAGGGTGGGGTTAGAAAAGGTCGACCCTAGAAATGCACAGCTCTCCTTATCCCACAGATATCAGTCTCCAGCTGTAAGGTCTCAACAAGTACGGAAATAAGATAAAGATGACCCACAAAAACGTCGAGTCTGACCGACTTCAAACAGTTGTCCCTTGGGCGCAGCGATCATTAAGACCAGCTCTAACCCAATTTCCTTCTCAAGAACAACCCTTCTAGGGTATGGGCAACCGGGCCCCCAAATGCCCTGGTACGGCCGAGAGTGGGGAGAGTCCGCTCTCCCTCTCGAAATGCTCTCACATGGCCATGCGTATATTATTTATTTATTTATTTATTTGAACACATAAATATTGGTACAGAGGGGCACCAAATATATATGCGCCACACAAAACAATGATAATTTGAAGAGGAGAAAAGAGAAAAAAAATTAATGAACGTGGGGAATTCTAAAAAAAGGGAGAGAGAGAGAACAATGGTGGGGGAAACGGAAAGGTACAATCAGAAGTGATCTTTCAGTTAAGGAAGATACAAACACTTTTTATGAAGAAAGTAAAAGAAGGTTACAGCACAATCGCCACTGGCTTCTATTCTGAGCCATATCTGATAACGTCTCTAGCCACTGTGTTACACCGTGTCTCGGACCCCAGCCAGGGAGTCGTGAAGGACCAACAGAAGCTAGCCCTTTGCAGCTTTCTTTCATACCACGACACCATGTCATATACTGACCACCTCTCCGCTTTTTCCAACCAGTCCCAGAGTCGGCAAATAATGCACGACGTGGAATTCTCTGGGACGACATTCGTAGAACATGTCCAAGCCACCGAAGTCGGTGTTTCAACATGGTGACACCAATTTCATTATCGTCTCTGTGACCGAACACTCGATGCCGAACCTCTGCATTACTGACACGGTGTTGCCACTGGATGCCAGCAATCCTTCGGAGACAACGATGATCGAACAAAGAGAGTCGTCTAACATCCTCAACTCGGAGAGGCCAGGTTTCACAAGCATAGAGCAAAACTGCTCTCACCGACGCGTTGTAGATCCGACCTTTTACAGCCAGACTAACATCACGAAGGCGCCAAAGATGGCCCAGATTGGCATAAGCCGCTCTGGCTTTCACTATACGAGCATTGATCTCATCACTCACGCCACCACCAGCCCTTATGCAGCTACCTAGATACACGAACTTCTCGACTACTTCTATCTGTTCACCATCCAGAGTGAGTACAGGATTAGAATGCTGCCAGTCTTGTAGAAGTGCTTTGCACTTGGAAGGTGCAAAGCACATACCATACCTACGGACACTGATTGCCAACTGATTAAGTGTGGATTGCATGGCTTGGGCATTCTCGCACAGTAAGACAATATCATCCGCATACTCAAGGTCGAGAAGTCTTTCTCCAGGCAACAGATCCACACCACCATTACTTACATCCGTCAGAGCTGTTTCCAGAATGTCATCGATGGCAAAGTTGAAGAGGAATGGTGAGATTGGGCAACCCTGCCTAACCCCACTGCTTGAATGGAATAACGGAGAAAGGTGGTTGTATGCCCTCACTCTGCCTGAGGTGTTTGTGTATAAAGCTTTTAGGATGTTAATAAACTTCTCGCCCCCAAATGCCCTGGTACGGCCGAGAGTGGGGAGAGTCCGCTCTCCCTCTCGAAATGCTCTCACATAGCCATGCGTATATAGCCTCTGCCAGGGAAGTCCTACTCACTGCCTTCTCGTGGCGGGGGTGTTGTTTACAAAAATGATAGGACGAAAAGCGAATGTCCGGCGCTTTAACCGGACCCCAAACCAATGGTGCACATGGGCTCCAGTATCCTGAAGGAACAAATGGCGTATGAACCAATCGTTGGTCACCGGCTACCATGGGACTGCATCTCCTCACGATGCCCCACTGCCTTGTGGGTCAGACGTTCAGGTCAAAGGCTCGGGGTGTGGCCCCCTAAGAAAACCACCTGCTTCGGTTTGGGCATCCGAGCAGTATCACAGCCCTCACACAAATCAATTGAGATTTGTGTGGCGCATA
Organism: Schistosoma spindalis; assembly: GCA_946903255.1. NCBI lineage: Eukaryota > Metazoa > Platyhelminthes > Trematoda > Strigeidida > Schistosomatidae > Schistosoma > Schistosoma spindalis. Next base: position 22,793,951 of record OX336417.1, on the reverse strand, counting down.
TGTATTTGGTGCCTCCCTGTACCTATACTTATGTGTTAAAATAAATAATAATAATAATAAACTTCTCAGGCACACCCTTCTTCAATAGACAATCCCAGAGAACAGTTCTGTCCAACGAATCGAAGGCAGCCCTGATATCAAGAAACACTACGATTGTTGGCCTTTGATAAGTATGGCGGTGTTCTAACACTTGGCGGAGGGTGAAGATATGATCAATACATCCTCGACCAGAACGAAACCCAGCCTGCTCCTCGCGAGTCAATCCTTCTCGGGTTCTGAACAACCTACGAAGTATGACGGAAGCCAATAGCTTGGACGCAATCGGAAGTAGACTTATCCCCCGATAGTTGTTACAGGAACAACGTGAACCCTTTTTAAAGATAGGGACAACTATCGACTCATTCCATGACGTTGGTACACTCTCTAGTTCCCAGACCTTTGTAAACAACGTCGTCAGTCCCTTAGTCAGAAAGTCACCAGCATCTTTAAAAAGAGCCGGAGGTAAGTCGTCTGGGCCCGGTGATTTGTAACGTTTCAAGAGTTGGAGTTCCTTGCGGACTTCCGTCTCATTTGGTGGATCAGTCGTCACTGGCCATGGAGGGCAGGACAGTCTGACCGATGTTGCCGGAGCAGCAGGCCAGTTGAACTGCCCTTCAAAAAATTCTGCCCATCGTCCAAGACGTCGATGGATGTTAGTGATTGGCGTTCCGTCATCCTCGCAGATCGTTTCGCTCACACCAAACTTCCAACTCACTGGCACACTCCGACCACCAGGCTTCTCGGTCCTTACGCAAGCTTTGCCCGATTTCATTACGTAACATCCTTCGTCTGTGGTCAAACTCACGGTCACCCGGAGTAGACCGACGGGCTTCAATCAGTTGTAAGGAACCAGAAGAAACCCAGTGCTTGTAAGCGGGACGTTTCGCGAACCCACAACAGACTGTACCCGCCATTTTCATGGCGTCATGCAATTGCAACCAATGCTCATCTATACTTTTCGGTGGAATGGTAGCTAGCCTAGAAGCTGGCTCGGTTCGGTACTTACTAGCAACAGAAGTTGCAGCCAGCTTGCTAACATCAATCCTTTGGTGGCGGTCACTTCGTTGTCCACTGAAAAGTAAGGTAAGATTGGCGCAGACCAGAGCATGATCAGATTCCAGATAGGTACTCCAAAAGGAGCGGCAGTCTTGTACACAACCGCGCCAGCGGTAGCTGATCGCGATGTGATCAATCTGAGTCCAGGCTTGAGATGCAGAAGGAGGACGCCAGGTGGCACATCGGCGATGACTGTGCCGAAAGTTAGTGCTAGCCAGAAACAGGTTGTGGTCTGTGCATAGTTGCAGTAGACGTTCCCCGTTATCTGTCCTGCGACCAACGAGTCCCCATCGGCCACCTAAACGACTCTCTTCTGTGCCTAGACGCCCGACCTGAGCATTCAAGTCTCCAGCTAGTACTACAATATCTGTCGAACGCACTTTCTGGAGAAGAACAGTTAGCTGATGGTAGAACTCGTCCTTGATTGCATCCGGGCTGCAATCTGTCGGGGCATAGGCGGAGATGACGAAAAGACATCGTTTCTCACGCCCATTTCTTCTCACTTTGATGGAACTTTCTAATCTAACAGCACATAACCGACTGTTAATGGGGATCCAGTCGACTAGTGCTGCCTCAGCTCTTGCGCTTAGTGCGACACCAACGCCAGCAAGACCAGACGAAGATGCCACAGGGTCCCCGGATAAACGCAAATAAAACAAGCTTTTTGAAGTGACAGATGGAGAGCGAACTTGTAGTACTTCACCAGAGTCTTGAATACGGGTCTCGGATAGACAACACACATCAATATTAAGACTTTCCAAAGACATAGCCAGTCCTATCTGTTGTCCGACCTGCATAAGTGTGCGAACGTTGAAGGTAGCCAGTTTGAATGGTGCACGCGGTTTCAGAAAAACTGCTTCAGTACTCATGTTCGGTAGTAACATACAATTTTCAACCAGGCAGTGACTCGGGAACGTTTAGATAAAGCTGAATTTTCACCATAGGTGAGCTGCTGTCTAGGTCGAAACGCATATATAAAGTAGGAATAAGAGAGGGTGAATAAATGACGTGGTAGAGTTATAATAATAATAATAATATTAATAATAACAATAATAATAATAATAGTACGAGTTATTTCAATGTTAATCAGATAGAAAGGAATATTTTCCATAAGCAAATTGTTCACCATAGTTTTAGTGAGTGGGCTGGGATACTGCCCGGGTGCCCAGACCGAAGCAGGTGGTTTTCTTAGGGGGCCACACCCCGAGCCTTTGACCTAAAGGTCTAGTCCACAAGGCAGTGGAGCATCGTGAGGAGATGCAGTCCCATGGAAGCCGGTGACCAAAAGTTAGCCAGGGAAGTCCTACTCACTGCCTTCTCGTGGCGGGGGTGTTGTTTACAAAAATGAGAGGACGAAAAGCGAATGTCCGGCGCTTTAACCGGACCCCAAAACGATGGTGCACATGGGCTCCAGTATCCTGCGGGAACAAATGGCGTATGAACCAATCGTTGGTTACCGGATACCATGGGACTGCATCTCCTCACGATGCTCCACTGCCTTGTGGGTCAGACATTCAGGTCAAAGGCTCGAGGTGTGACCCTCTAAGAAAACCACCTGCTTCGGTTTGGGCACCCGAGCAGTATCACAGCCCTCACACAAATCAATTGAGATTTGTGTGGCGCATATGTATTTGGTGCCTCCCTGTACCTATACTTGTGTGTTAAAATAAAATAAATAAATATGGGCAACCGGGATGTAATAACTGCCCTCATACCTCTTACAGCATTCGAGATCATTGTATTCATAATCAATTTTCGTCTTCAATTCCTATTATTCCCCCTACCTTGACTATCGACTTTAAACTTCCTCCTCAATTGTCACTCTAGTGAGAGAAATACTACCCCAGGCCTAATAAGACCTCGCTCCAAACTACACATTGAAGCCTTCAACGTTCATACCTTAAGTCGAATCGGCCAGCTTGCCTCTTTGGCTGAGACCCTATAATCTCGTACAATTGATATATGCTGTATCTCCGAAACACGCATACTGGATCCTAGTGTGGTCATTCACTTAACATCACCTAGCTAAAACGGGGAGTCGACGAAATACACCCTCCGTGTATCTGGCGACCCGATGGCAAGTTCTCGTGGACTGGCGGCTGTAGGTGTAGCACTAAGCCCCAAAGTTCCCTAGTACGGCTGAGAGTGGGGAGAGGCAGCTCTTCCTCTCGAACTACTCTCACATGGCCACGCGTATACAGCCACTGCCAGGAAAGTTCTACTCACTCCTCGTGGCGGAGGTGTTGTTTAGAAAATTGAGAGGACAAAAAGCGAATGTCCGGCGCTTTAACCGGGTTGGTGGACACAGAGAGTCCACCTAGGAGAGTTTGAAAACCCCGATTCCGAATCAATGGTGCACATGGGCTGTATGATCCTGAGGGAACAAATGGTATATGAACCAATCGTTGGTCACCGGCGACCATGGGACTGCATCTCCTGGCGTTGCTCCACTGCCTTGTGGATTAGACCTTTAGGTCAAAGGCTTCGGGTGTGGCCCCCTAAGAAAACCACCTGCTTCGGTTTTAGCACCCGATCAGTATCCCATGCGTCGTACAAATCGAATGATTTATGTGGCACATAACTATTTTGTGCCTCCTTGTACCGATTTTTATGTGTTCAAATAAATAAATTACAACCAAAACGTGGCGTCAGTCCTTGAAATCACTAACTTCTAGTCTGAGCCATATTGGTAGCTGCACACCACTTAGTTGCGGTCCGCTTGACTATCTTAACCAATGGTTGGAGACTGGGTGACATGTCTCCGAATTGATCATAATGGCGTAAACGTATACACTCTTTGTCTTCCCTTAAACTATAAGATTAAAACTGCTTTATACCTTCCTTTCTACGAATTAATTCTTTCTTCCTGTATTATATCCTTATATTCAGTCTTTCTTGTATATATTACCACCATTGAAGTATCTGCCTCTATGAATTTGGTTTTCATCTTGTTGTGCTAATGAGGTGTGGCAACTTGGACCGATGCATATATGTGCCTGCTCCTACGTTGTAGATGACTGACTGACCTTACTATTGTCGCCCCCCTATGCAGTTGGAAGCAAAACTTCACCCTCGGACCACGAGTTCATTGTTTTTGATCTTATCACTCTCCATCCATCCTGCCTGACATGATAGGACTCGAAGGAGTGAATGCTTCAGCCCATGCAGCTCAATTAGATTGTCACAATATGTGAACCCGAGTACCACTTCAGGATACCAGCTGCTGTCGCAGTATTTAAAGTGTTGGCACCGTAGTCAGTTTTTCTATCACATTAACTCTATCTGAATCTTCGCTACATCATGATACATATATTCATTCTTAATCACCCTCTTATGTATAAGTTGTAAGCAGCTGCTGAGAACCTAACGAAATAAAATGAATTCATATTATCCTGCAACAATCTTTATTCTTGCTCTCTTTAAAATCATATAATCGGGTCATTTTTTCACTTTTCGTTTAAATAACAAAGAAATCCACAGTGTGGCGCATATGTATCTGGTGCCTCCTTGTACCAATATTTATGTGTTCAAATAAACGAAAAAAATACATTTTATCACATCACTCGAAAAAATAATTATAGTACTCACCACTTTTGTATACATTTTTATATTTTAGATTGACCGAATGGCAGGAGTTTCGTGGTAAGTTTTTATCACTACTTACATTCTAGCTTTTCAGTGTGTTATTGCTCAACTCATCTGAAGGAAACAGTGATCCACAGATTCTTGAGAATCTTATGAAGAAATTAGAACTTCTTGGTTTGTTAGTTAATGGTATTTGAATATGAATAAAACTAGGTGCACAAAAGTGCGGTCGAATACATATAGAAAGCGCAGTTTACTTTTCAAACTTTGCTAGATGTAAGTAGTTTTCTGTTCTAACAACATATATCGCTAGCTCAGTGTAAAACATTTCAAGTTCTCACATCAACTGAATATCCAGCATCATGTTTTGTATTCTCTGACAATCAAACAGCTCTTGTTGCCGATATATCTTTTCGTGAATTCCCAGGGTGCTTAAAAGCCTTTTATCAACGTAAAAAGAAATTACAAGTTGAAGCTAAAGGAATAAAGTATCAGTTGGGTGATTTTACAATTAATTTTATTACGATATTCATGGGACAGAGTGCTTCCGTTAAAGGATATTTAATCGAGGTATGTATCATATAAAACTGTTGTTGTGCTTGTTTGCCGTTCAATAAATTTCACCAGGAATATAACAATCACAACGGCATAATGGGTTCGATTAAATATGGTATTGGAACAACATATATAAGCAACAGTAGATTTTCTTTGTGAACGATTTCTTCCGAGATAGATTATATGCATTTTTAATTAGAACTAGCTACTATTTACGTATGAAATGCTCGGTCGCAATAACATGATTCTGTCATCGAAATACAAAATGTGTCACAAGACAATCAAGGATTACCTATTTCTACTCATAGCTTTCATTATTTGTTGATATTTCTTACATTAATGTCACTAAAAACCAATATAGAAACGTGTTGAATATTGTTTCGGTCATTATTGTACACTGTTGTCCTGATGAATTTCTGTACATTCTAGATTGTATCATGGAAGAACAGTCGGTGCTCACCCATAGAGATTGTAAAACTATCACAGTTTCTTTGGGGCTTCAATTGTTTCTTGAGTGATTCTAGCTGGTGAAGCAAACTAAAATTAACTAAACTTAACGTACTTGTTAATAAGTTGTTTACCGTATAAATATCTTTGTGATCATAGAAATTTATCAGTCTGTAGTGAAGTCTATCTCGTATGTTATTCTTTGGATGTTCTGTATCAGTGTTTTGTTTCTCATAGACCAATAATGTTATTATTTTGTCTTACAGTTTTATAATTTTTTGCAGTGAAAAAGAACCTTATAGTAGTTATTATCTTCAATTTTTGGTTAATTGTATCTTTGAAGACTTCACGATGTCGTTTAGTAGATGTTATACTAGGAATGAATAATTTTGTTTCTTATTTTCCTGTACTCGTATTGAACTCACGTGCGGATTCGGCAAAATGCATGTTTTTAACACTAGGTTTACATTTTGAACCGTCCCACATCCTTTGCATATAGATAGTTCCCTTCATCATGTTCCACACTTTAAAATACTTGATTTCAATTCTGGCTAAACACTCTGAGGCGCGAACGTAACATAAAACTGATCTTGTATCAATCAGAATGTTTTGTGTAATAGTGGTAGTTTGATGTAGATTATTAATATCCACATAAGTAGTATATAACGGTGATCAGGCATAGAATGTATTTCAGTAGAAGATCGATAAGGAAAGAACGTTAACGGAACGCAATTTGTATAAAAATGCACGAACAATGAAATTTGAGACAATGGACTGATATTTGCAAAAGGAACAGTCAAGTTAGAGACGATGGATTAATAGTTTGCAAATTAACTATTTACTAAATGGTTCTCAAATTTTATTGAGATGCTCTGTAATTTCGTGTCAAATACATTCGATTGTCCTCACTCGTGTTCTTGTTCTCTACAGTAGTAATATTCGTAGTAAACTGCCACTACTATCGCTCTTGGGACAAACCCGTCAACCGGAGATCTCTAGGCAACTCTATTTTGGGTTCTCATTTTCAGTTGTTGTGAAGTGGGATTCGTGGTATAGACTTCTGCCTCCGGTTGCAGATGCTGTATATTTGCAAGTTCGTACAATGACATCATCAGATCCTTTTTGGTTATCAATAATGCTATCCAGATATGTAAAGGCACGTCTTATAGAGCTTCTTCATCAAGTGTGATTTGGTTGTTGCTTGCTGTGTTGTTCTTCATGATCTTTTTTGTAAATGTTGAGACCCACTTCAAAAGGCTCTACTACACTTTTTTCACCTGAATTTACTGTTGTTTATGAGATAGAATGGTATGTCATCTATAAAATCCAAATCATCCAACTAGGTCGAAGATATCCACTGCATTCCATATTTTTCTTGCGATGTGAAGATCCTTGTGATTCAGTCAAAAGCTAGCAGAAAGAGTTAAAGTGAGAGTAAAGTGTCTTGTATCACATCAGATTACCCTTGGAATGCATCTGTGAGCTTCTAATTGCCAACTCGGTTATTTTCATTTGTTTGCTTCTGTATATTTAGCCTGTATCGTGGCTTTCTCTGCTTTGTTCAGCTGTTGTTGACTCATGCTGTTTTGTTTTTTCTTTATCGAATCTTGCTCAGGGTGTCTACAGAGATTAATTCTTAATGCTGGTGTTCCTTGGACCTCAGGATTTCCTAGTATGCTGAAGTTATTCGTGTTTTAATCTTTTCTAGTTCTCCTTCCTGTTTCCCTCTTCTAATGGATCCTGTAAGGCTTGGAACTTGTTGTTGAGATCTATTTTGGACTCATTGGGCGTGTTAGCATCTGGAAGGTGAGCTGTATTAAACTTTTATGGTGCTGATTGTTCAAGAAGTCAATACTTCTTTAGCTTCAGTTTTAGCTACATCAGCTGATTTCTTCGTTCTTATGTCTTTCATGAACCTTCTGGACTATTTTATTAGTCCAGATATAACCGATCTGGTTTCCTGTAGTGTGGCCCAGTGAAACCCTTGTAATTTTGTGTATGCGCTTATTGGGGAAGGTGCTGCTGCCTAAATATATATCTAACAGTATCTATCAATTCTTGTTTCTTTCCCCCCAGTCTCTCTAACCCCATGATGCATGCATACCCAGTGTTATCCATTCCAGCCTTGGCGTTTAAGTCTTCCGTATGAATAATCTGGTATTTCATGCAGTTAGTTCCCTTTATGAATTTAAATAAAGCAAGAACAAATATCGATGCAGAATAGTATGAATTCATAATATTTCGAGGTTTCTTGTCAGCTGCTTACAACCAAATATGTGATAAGTTTTTTACATTGAGATAGTGTAAAACAATTGGCATAAATGAATGTACAATATTAGAATGACAAAGATTTACAATAATAACTACATATATATATATATATATATATATATATATATATATATATATATGCTAGAACAGGTCAGAGGTTAATTGGTGCTAGAATTAAGGAGACAATTAAAGATGGAAGATGTAATAGTTGAATGGAGTTTATAAATTGTGTGATAATTATTTTAGAGGTATTAGAACAGTGATAAGATAGGTTACGTAATGATTGAATAAAATTTGAACAGTTAAGATAATCTAACAGTATCAGTGATGCGGAAATATGTGGATAAAAATTGGTTTAAGAATTAAGTTATGAGGCGGGGGTTGGAGGATAACACAAAATAAATTTTTTTTAAAAAAATAAATAAGTGAATCAAATAACACACACACACAAATGGATTACCAGGGTAATAATAAGTTAATTAGTGTCTCTTTTTGAATGCATAAATCCGGTTTAAGTTTTTTTTATTGCAATCGCCTCACTGATACTGTTAGATTATCTTAACTGTTCAAATTTTATTCTATCATTACGTAACCTATCTTATCACTGTTCTAATACCTCTAAAATAATTATCACACAATTTATAAACTCCATTCAACTATTACATCTTCCATCTTTAATTGTCTCCTTAATTCTAGCACCAATTAACCTCTGACCTGTTCTAGCATATATATATATATATATATATATATATATATATATATATATATATGTAGTTATTATTGTAAATCTTTGTCATTCTAATATTGTACATTCATTTATGCCAATTGTTTTACACTATCTCAATGTAAAAAACTTATCACATATTTGGTTGTAAGCAGCTGACAAGAAACCTCGAAATATTATGAATTCATACTATTCTGCATCAATATTTGTTCTTGCTTTATTTAAATCTGGTATTTTGTTGGATATTTCTATAGAATGAACTGCAACATCATTAAACTGATATTTGTCACCGTCGGTGCTGTTATTTGTTGGCACGTACCACTGAGTGACATCCATTGGAATCCTCTTCTTTGTTTTAGAAAATGCTTCGATGATCCTAAATATTGACTTCGCAGAACTGGATATTAAGAGACTATTTAACCTGTATTTGGATAATATTAAACAAATTGATTTATTGCTCATATATTGAGTATGTTCTTACAATGCTCGTCGACATTATTGTCAACTTCTGTTGTAAATGTCGCCAAAGCTCTCCAGATTTATTGCTATTATTGCCAAGAGTCAGTATGATTGTATTAAAAACTGTGGTCCACATGGTATTGCGAGAAAAGGAATGTCCAACTCATCCTTCAAAATATAGAAAGCAAAGATTACAATCAAGGTCATTCAGTTGTATGCACCTTTTCATCATAAACCGACTTTTACTGGTGAGCCATTAAAAACTAGGGAGCACTAGATATGACTGATTGAAGTTCAGCAATTTACAGACCAATACTGGTGTCATCTATAACAATGAATGGTCACCATTTATTATTAGTCGAATAAAATTGGCTATGTGAACCAGTGATTCACTTGCTGTGAGGCTTGTCCGTCTTGAGTTTGTTGATCACTGGCACAGCGCTGTCACTGACAAAACAGTTAGTTAACCAGTGCTGTTTGAATTTTTCAACTGAAGTTAGTCTGATGCAAACTATCTCGAAACTTAAACAACCAACTAAAACATGGAAAATATTATTTTGGATTTCAGTTTCTTTCTGTCTATAATTTGATTTTATTACACTTTGTTTTGTAGGTTTGTTTTCATGCATCCTGCATGATACATTTGTGTCGTGATGTATTAAAAGCTTTTATTACCCAAGTATTACCGGATATTTGTCCACCAGCTAATAGTTCAACAGAACATATATTTAGCCCATCATTTTTACAAGCTGTTGAAACGGGCACATTTGATGCACCACGTTGGCCACCCAGTCAATTAACTTTCCCAGTGGAAAATAACTTCCTGCAAGATGATTCTCCATTATCTCATGTTTGCGTTCGTCTAACAATGACACAATATGCAGAACACATCAACGTTGTTAGACGTTTATCAAGGCAATCTGTAAACACACCGAGTACGCTTTCTACAAATGGTTCATCATCATATGCAACTCCTTCAAATATTCCGTCTAATCAAGCTAACAAAAACATTCCATCTAACTATTCAACATAATAACTCTAGTGTTTTTTTGTTTTTAATTAATAAAATATTGGAACTTTCTGTACAAATTTCTTTTGATTCATATTTTTATCAAGTTTCTTGATTCATTGTAGTTTAATATTCATATTGCGATTTTATGCTATTTAGTCAAAAAATCATCATCATAAACATTCGTCTCTCTGTAAGTTGTCAAACTTGCATGGGTTTCGGTTTTTGGTGAGGTTTGTTTTTGTGGTTTTCCTTTTATCCACATCTCGTTGTTGTGTAATTTCCACACTGCCACCTCGTCCTTAATTTTATATGCATGTGATTGAGTATATTTTACTTGGTGATAATGAATTTGTGTATTTTACCAAATTATGTACATGTTTGGTGATGTGTTCGTAGAAATGATTGAAAGATACGTATCTTCCAATTTCCCTGTCTGACTTTTTAATGGTCAAACCATTTCTAAATAACCTTTTTGGATGTATTAACCAAAAGATATTCACTAAACTGAATTACATTTTTGTAGCAAAAAGTAATTTTATGACTATTATGTATATCTTTTACTGATGTTAGCTGATGTATGAGCCAATTGTAAGAAAACTAAAAATAGCCAGACTAAAATGTAACATAAAATCATGGGCTCATTGACTTTTGGTCTAAATCATGTTAGTAGATGCTCACTGCCTAGTTGTGGTGTCCGCACGATGTCTGTAATCAATAGTTAGAGACATTTGGTGTCATGTGTCAGATACATTTACTCCTCACCTTACTCTAGATCTCGGACTCCAGTATCCTTCCACATATATCTTTTCAATTTTTTTTCAAACAGTTTTCTCGATGTTTAGTCTTATTATGATTGTTTCTTGCAAACTTTTATACGGACCTTGAAACTAATTTGCACATTTTGTATTACTTTTCTCCACAAGATTTTCAAAGTTAACTGTTATTTGTAAGAAAATTTATAATGGTCTTTGGTTATGTTTATTCACGTCATATTATTGAGTTTCTCATAGATACATTTGATCGTTGTAATTGGGTCAGATTCGTTTTTTACTTTGATGCTAAATCATACTCATGTTAGTGAGATACCTAAATGATTTGATCATTGGGTAAATAATTCGACCGACCACCTTCAAATGTTTTACTGGAATCGAATTTCCTCAGTGGCACAGTTGTAAATCTATAATGTGGCGATTCATCTAAAGATTAGTTTTTGGTAGCATCATGGACAAAGTATAATTTAAAACCGTGACTTGGTACGAAAGCTACCTTTATATCATATGTTTTGTGACACTACAGGGTCTTCCGTCTAACACATGAATTTTATTATGAACTTTATCTTTATTAACTAGTGGTTTCGGTTTGTATTAAAGTTGGTCCTCATCTAATTGCACTAACCGGAAGTGAACGATTTAGTTTGATGATGAATATAAAGTTTGCAATCTAACTTTCAGCTATGGTTTAATGCTTATAATGTCTACCATAGATGTTGAGAAATCCAAGTATCGAATGAATTCTACCAAATACTCTTGGTAATAAATAGTTAAACCAGTTACTACCTTATCATCTCTATTATTAAGTCTGAAATGAAGGGTTGTGGTTCATGACTTTCAAACTGTCAATACTTTCTCATGAGTACATCGGAGTGGTCAAGTTCAACAATGAAAAACGATACCTGATCTATTAAACCTTAACGGTTATTCTGGATCTTGATTGATGGTTAAAAATTGACAGATTCATAAGCATTGAATATTATGAAATCAAGGGTGGTATACCTTGCCAAGTGAAGTCTAAAACTGTAAGTATGTAGCTTTCAAATACTACATAGTTTCCACTGGTTCTGCAATTGTTTTAAGTTTGTTGATACGAACTTTACTTTCCGTAATAACAATTTTTTGGTTAATTGTGTTTGTCGTTAACACAAAAAGTGTTTAAAATACAGTCCACTGTTAGATGTCGTTTGGTTATTAATTACATCTGTTGGTCTCTTAAATATTTATACTAATCATTGGTTCGTTAAAGTATATTATATGTTATTAAGCTAATGTTATTAGTTGTATTTTGCCTGTTAATTCGGATATAGTTTTAACATTTAACTTATTCCTGATTGCTTATTACTATTCGTTTTTGTTGCCTATTTCCCTGTTTTTATTTGCTTCTCATGTGATTTGATTTGTGGGTTGTCGGTTATTATTGTTCTTGTTCATATTTCCCCTTTTTCCTTAACATTATGAAATATTGTTTTCCTGCTTTATTTACAAAATCTGTATTGGTTAAGCTTTTCAGTCTGACTTCAGGAATGAATTGATAAAATCAGGTAATCAATTTCTTTTGTATTATGATTATTCTTTCAACTAATCGCGTGGCTTTATTTGTGGTTTCTTTCACTTAAACTGTTAGAATGATATTGAATTATTTGTACATGAACAAATGTTCATGTTAATACACTTCATTTTGTAGAAATAGTCAATTATGGTTCCGATTGTTTTAATATCGCAATCTAATTGTATATTCTACTTCATTTTGCTGCCGCTTTTCTGACCGGTCAACTTGTATGTTAGTAAAGAAATAAGATAACATTTTTTCCTAGGATAGCGTCTATTGATTCAATCTATGCATACGTCCGATTAATTTTATACTATGTTCATTTACTGTAATATTGCGTGGGATAGTTAAAGAGAAATAATCTTTAAGTAATATCTACCATATATATCTAGTTGACTATGTGTTATCATACGATCGCTTTATGTTAGCCACTTTAATTGTTTTAGGAAGATGTCAAATCATCTTATTTGTGTAGGTTTATTGATTGAGTATGTTTTAAATTTATCCATGAGCACATGGATTCAAAATTGATAGTCTCATAATGACTTTACGAATATTTTCGCACTTGATTTAATTTTAAAACCACCAGTTATAATGATAGCTTTGATTCATAGAAGTCTTCATAGAATTGGTGGGTTACTTCATAAAAATGTTCCTAGATCAAGAGTTTTTAACCTAGCAATAGTTGTCGGATATTTGACTGGGTTTCTGAAGCTAGTTCTTGTAACAACAGTTTTTATTGTTTTTGGATAACGCAACAGCCTATCTGACATATAAGTGTAATCGAAACTTGATGAGTGTACAATATGTTCGAAACGTAAGAATATCATGAACTGGAGCTGATTCTATGACAAACAACTAGGGTGCTTTTTTTTCACGACTGGTTTCGTTCGATGCACTTCAATACCTATTTTATGGTCGTTCTTTTTTCCCTTCGACATGCTTCATTGTAAATTGTCCAATGATTACATATATCCGTAGTCACAATACACGTCAATTGGTTGTGATCTGCATTATGAAGCTAGTAGTAACTTTTAGATGTAGCTAAAAGGGATAAACTGTTGAATTAGTAGTGCAATGAAATCTCGTTTTGTAAGGAAAAATAACTACCGTGCTGGAATCTTGCTATTGTAAATGAAAATGGAATTTGAGGTTATTTCTTTAACCTATATATGAAAAATTTTCAACATAAACCCTTTATATTGTGAAAAAATTGATGCTTACTTGAATATAAAGTTATGTAGGTTGGTTATTGATTCTCATCTTATTTCCTGACATTATCTTTCTGATGTATCAGGGAATTCGGCACGAATAACTCAAAATCATCGTCAAAATTTTTCAGTCAGTACTTAAGGAATAGGGAATAGTTTATAGTTTTTCCAATATAACAGAGTCCTATTGGTAAGTAACTTTATTTTTATAGGTCATTAAACTGTCTATAGCAAATCATGAAAAGTAACTATCAAAACTAAGTCATGATATGTTAACTATTTGAGACTTGTGAGTTAAAAACCTCAAGTTACGTTATGTTTTTGTGATAAATAATACGTTGAGTAGATAATTAACTAGTAATCATCCAAATGTCTTAATCTCAACTATATCTTTGAATTTCAAAGTATAGTATATTTAACAATATACGAGCTTTAAATAGAACGAATATACTAATCATATCATAGTTCAATTATAGGCATATATAAAGTAACAACTAAGTATTATTAGACCAAAAACAAATTCATCCAAAGGAAAACAAATTTTATTCATTTTAGCCAGCTAGTAAAAATTGCAGATTTTAATCTTGATCGAAACTCAATTAACACTAATGCAGATATGTATGAGGCGTTTTCATTGTGAAAATAAGAGAGAAATCACTAAATAGTTATGTTAGAGACACGTTAATGTTTCTTCAAGTCCACTATGTCAAGTAATGCATAATGTAGATCTGTATTTATTTTCATTTGAACGTAAATCTTCAGAAAAGATGTTATTGTTGAAGAGGTTTGATTGAGATTAATTGAATTACATTACAAACAGACCAGACATAAATATCTTTGATTCGATTTGATTTTCCCCATTGTTTGGAAATGTTTGCACAAATATAAACTTGTTTCTTTAGATTTCAGGGCTAACTTCTTAACAAAACAATGAAGAAACTTAATAATTAATAGCTTTAGGGTTGTACGGTATTGAATTCTCTCAATATGGAAGTGTAGTTTACAGGTCATCATCAGGTCACCTGAGATCAAGAAGATTGGGCTTTTTTGTAAAATTTAGGAATCTTGGCCAGGAACTTATTCTTGATTTAAAAATTTTCCAGCTTGTTAGTAGGGGAATATAATTATGTATGTAATTACTGAAGGGCAAACATTTGTCATTCCTTCTATGTCAGTTTTCATACTTATTCAGCTGTGGTGTAGTCACGAATAGAATACTAACTTCAACACACTTGGATTTGCGATTTCGGTACAATGGTTAGTGATTGATAGTTAATGACCAGTTTAAAAATGCTTAAGAGCAGTTCAAAGTGAAATAATATGGAATTACTTTGCGGAAACATGAGACATTTCTAATGAATTCGAAAATGGTGATTAGAATCTAAGTTTTTCTAAATCCACTCGTGTCTTGACAATGTGCACGCAGACTGTCTTCACGGCATCTGACCATTAATACAATTTTCAGGTTTTAGCGCTCAAGAATGAACTTTTCCTACGTTTGTCGATTTTGAGGCAACTATTTGTAATCTTTAGGTGTAACTTATAGAGATGCAAGCTAACAGCAGCTCGAGTGAATGCTAAAAACATCCAAATTCAACTTTACTTGTCTTTGATAGAATAAATTTCACAGTCTGGAAACCCTGTATATAAAATATCAGACTTCTCGATTCAAATTTCGTTTGTAAACAAGCTTGGTCTCATGAATTATTAAGTGCTAAGTCAGTTAATGGACGCAAATTTAAAGTAATTGAAACAGGTACCAAAGAAGTTCGCAAACTACTGTGTATTAGAACTCCATTGGTTGAGTCAGCGCTTATAGTAGACTCACCAAAATTATCGACCTCATGCGGTGTTCGTCAGTCCCGCATAGTCTATCCTTTTATTTAATTTCTTCATACGTGTCCTGGTAGGAATGCTTTCTTCACCTGACTGCTCATAGGTTGGTCTATCAAGGGGTATATCTATAGACTTCTAAAACGCAGATGATTTAGTTCTGTTTGATGAGGACGCTGATAAAATTCAGAGCTTTTTAATCACCTTGAGCAACAGTATAGGCATTTTCGGAATTCGATTCTCACTCTCTTTAAATGTGATCTGCGTAGACGCCTGGACTAGTAATAAAAAATAGAAGGTTGAGTGGGTCGACCAATTAACTTATCTCATGAGTTTCGTTAGCCTTGGTGCGTTGGTACCTGACGAATTATCAACAGGGGTTCAGAAAATCCAAACGACACTTGTAAACTTACGTCACTTATGGGTGAGTGTACTGTCCAGTAGTTCGCGCAGTCCTACTTCATATGTACAAAATTCTAAAACTAGTAACTTGAACTTTAAAGGTAGGGGATTTTTGTAGGCTATAGTCTTCCATCATGGATATCAGGTCAGTTGATAGGGTCAAGAATCTTTATCGAATGATATGGGTAGGACATATGTTACGTATTCTCAATCATTGCCTATTTCGACGGGATATGCTTTGATGTATATAAGGAGAACGGAATAAATGTGACAATGGTCCATGAAGTTATTGACTGTTGGTCCGAGCTATACTAGAATATACATATGACCTGGGTGATAACCGCAATTATTGGTTCAAGAATTTGTGTAACATGGCTCGAAATCGTTCACGATGTTGCAGATACATCCTCCTTTTATCACAAATTCCAGTACTCCTTCAAACATGACGTTCCATTCTGTCTTTTCGAACCGTTTTCTCAATATTTAGATTTAACTATTATCATAGCTACTAGATTATTTTGAAATTCATCTGGTCCTGCCAATGTGGTATGGTAACTAGGGTCAACGCATATCTGTACCAGGTCTTACCTTGATGACAAGTAACTGATTCAAACTAGATGTCACGTATAGAGGCAGACGAAATGAATCCTGATTACAACTTACTGAAGAAGTTACAGTCATTTTATTGACACTGAAATATTTTGACACTTTTTATATGCTACACACTTAAATGAATAATATTATAGAACGTAAATGTTCTTATTATCTTTTAACAATTGTTATGTCAGAATATATGTTTTGATTTTATTTTTTTGATATCTCATACAGTTTCCAACGTATACTTAAACTGAGTATGCAATTTCCTGGGAACCCAGAAACATAGAGAATGGTAATATCATATGGAAAGCTTAGAATAAAACTCAATGTTATCATAATTTTGGTCAGTTATAGATAACTTAAGACCCGATGTGAATTTGCATCTGTTCAATTCGCCATACTAAATATCAACATCGTCAACAGGGGAATTAACGAGACAGAAATTTGAAGAATTGATCTTCCCTTTTTGTTACAGTAGGGAACTAGATGTAATGAATACGTTTAAAAAAAAACAAATGAAACGAAAAAGTAAAAAAAAAACAGTAGTGATAAACTGAAAATTGAAAGACGATATGAAATTTAGACGATTTTAGTTCATGTTAAATAACATCTTCAATGGCAGCTTCGTTTGTCAAAATCAGGAAATCTGAATGATTTAACAGTCAACTCATTATTAGCTAATTATTTGTAACACCAGTTCAGTAATAAACACTACGAAATGGATATACTTTACAAAATAAAAAGAAACTAATAAATATATTAAAGAAAAAAATAGATAATGTGTAGAATGAGGTTATAACTAAGAGTGAAATTGCCATGTCTAACAAATTGAAGTGAAATTGTGTAGTGCGAGATTTGTAGTATTAAGTGTCAAACTCAATTTTAATTCAAAACTTTTTGATAATCTGTTGTATGCCTAGTAATTCTATCAACTATACTGCAGAATGGTTTCGAGGATATCTCTGACAGAATTATTTTTCAAAACGTTAATTAAATATAATCATTTAACCTCCTTGTCTTTATGCTTTATACCTTCTGTGTCACTTATTAACCACGGGGTTTTTCTAATCAGTACTTATCTCTCGATTGATATGCAAAATTTGGTAAGATAATTCAAATTTCAATTCCTTTATTTATATTAATTAGAGAGAAAAAGTAATGATCCATACTAAACTAATTATTTTATCTTTCGAAATTTTTTTACACTTAGTGAATTACTAAATTTCCTTTGTTTTTTTCATCATTCCTTTAGATTTCAACCAACTGAAGTCTATTTATACAAAACTATTGAAACAATGTAAGATATGGTCTGATAAACTTGTTAGAGAATTGGAAACTCGTAATCATTTGCTTATTCAATTACATTATACCTATGGGAGTATTACTTCTTTACTACAAGCAGATTATAAAAAAAATGGTAAAGGAATAATAAACTTTATAGATGTTTTCTTTTTTTTTACTGTTTGATCATATAATTGTTCAATTGTTTCAATGTCTTCCATTTTGACTTTTCTGTAAATACTTTTTGTTAGAAATGAGTTTATGTAATAAAGTTTAGAAAAAAATATTGGCAATCATTTAATAATAAATAAAGTAACACAAGACATTAAAATGGATTTTGCTGAGTTCATGAAATTGGAATTTATCAAACAGTATTTACTGTTTCTCAGTTTAACAGCTTTAGTTGATGATGTGCTTCATGAAATGTTTTACTAAAGCCCGTGTATTGCAAATTCACTAAATTTCTGGGATTACCAGAATTTATACACTACAGGCTGTTTTGGATCTAAATTTCAGCAAAGTTCAGTTTACGTCATTGTATTTAAAATATTCCCAATGAAGAATGAACTAGACCATATCAATTTTTCATAACTGACCGTCATTAATCCAATAGTTAAATGTTCCAATTGACGTTTGCCTACTTATAAGTAAGCAAATGTTCTTTAAGAAATGTTTAACTTTTCCATGCTTTCTAATAGCTGATCAGGTATATAAATTTATACTCTGTAACTAAATAGATTATAAATATTAGCAAGCACTCAGAATGCATTCCACATTTTAAGTATTTAAGGAAAGAAGTGTTTAAAAAAACAGGTTTACAAACGCCTAGTAGGACTGACTTAGAATTATCACTGTAAAGATGATGTCCAGCTAATCTTTTCACTAAAATGTACAGTGTCAACTGAATTATTTCAATGTACTACAAGTATAGATTCAGTCCTTATTCTACAACTCAATTTTTCACTTTTAACTATGAGCTCTAATATTTTCTTTAAGATTCGTATGCTTACTCTATTCATACAATCGTTTGATGCGATCATAGGCTAGTCATACTATTGTTTACCTTACAACTTTAAGGAGTATTTTCGTGACATTATTAACATTGTATAACATATATCCTTTATTGCAAATGCTTAACGCTCGTTGATTTTAAAATATTTTCAATAAAACGACTGATCTGTAATGTGGTAATAGTTTACTCTAAGTTTAAATGTTTGACAGATGCTTGAATATTTGAGTCAGAGTTCTTCACTATTTCGATTTATAGTCTCTACAATCCTATCTTATGAAGAACTATTTAAAGTATAATAAAATCCTTTTGAGGGGATACCTTTTCATCTATGGTAAAGAGTGATGAATAACATAGATTTTTTAAGAAGAAGCATCAGTCTGTATTTTTTAAACAATGTCAAGTAGCTATACATTAAGTGGGTTGATCAGTTTTGTGTAAGCTTCGGTATTTACTCGAATAATGGAAGACTCATTGTCTGATGCAGTTCACAGGTAGTTTCTTTAAGAAACATGGTGAAAATTATTTATTGGATATGATGCCTTGTTAGAAGTTTACAATTCCTGATGTGCTATTTATTGTGAAAAAGGAACAATCAAATTAATGAACAGATTGATCCTATACAGATCATTGAGTTAGTGGTAATACAGTTGTGGTTGAAAAGAAATTTTTAAAAAGAAACTTATGATGTTTTATTCATTTAATTCGTTACTTCTTGTGGGAGAACTTGTAAGAGACTGAATATTTTAGAAATCTGAAACCACTAATATTGAGCTATAATGTTGTGATTTTCAGCCTGAGTTTTCTAGAAGGAAGATATGTAAACTTTCCTATTCAATATATCCCAGCCTAACATAAAACAATAATGGCATTTTTCAAATTTATTGCTTATGCAATAAATGTGTTTGAGAATACAGTTTTCTCAAATTAAACATTTAAATTCTTGTTCAATAATTATCATTTAAGACGAATATCAACTTATGATGACATTAATTTACTAACAGCTTCAGTTCAGACAATAAACTATCAAAATTTACTCTATGTTATTTGGTTAAAGGGAGTGAGTGACCTATGTTTTTTCATCGTCTTGTGATAGCAGGTCATTTGTTTTTGTATGAACAAACTAAATTTATCTTAAATATTATTCTATCTTTTATTTCTAATCATATTATCTACGATTTTACAATGACCAATCAATTAATTAAAATGAGTAGTAGCAAATCAATTTTTATCACTCTATGATTGGCTGTTTTTATCCGACCAATTATATGACAATTTCATTGAAGGTTACTTTTACTTAAAACTCAAGTCAGATAAAAACATTTATAGACCTTCTTCTAAATACGTTACAGTTACACCTTAGAAACAAGCTTAGTTGATGAAGCACTGGTGTATTTAGCATGATGTAGATTTTTCTTCTAAGAGCTAGTCTTGGAAATATATAAATGGAGATGTCTGAAGTGAAGCAAGAGAACAAGTCAAGGATGTTATCTCATTCGAATAAACGGAATAGTCAACAGAAAAAATTTTATTCTATATATTCGACTCGTTTATTACAAAATCCTAGCAATAAAGTTACTCATGGCCGTAGAGGACCAGGATTATATCGATCAACAGTGAATGAATCATCATTAGAACAAACTAGTTTGCCACTAAATCTACTCCATAAACGTTTATTTAAATTTAAACCGTCATTAACTCCTGGACTTGGTACAAGAAGAGTTGTTTCTATAAACTCAAGTAAGGTTTTATACAAAGTTTTCATTTCAAGTGTTATAGTAATGGGATTTCTTTATACAGTATGGTATTCGTTTACCATATAATAAATATATTCTTGATAGACCTTTCACATTAGAATATATGATATTATTCTCATAGCAAAGTAGAGTTTAATATGCCTTTAAATCCAAAAGTTTTAAGTTGATATAATCGTTTGAAATGTTCCTAAAAGTTGTTATATAATTTGTTGGGGTAAATAATTATATAGATTTGTGATGTAAGTACGTCAAATTTATTTTATTAAATACTGGTATATTTTATTGTTTACAGTAGTTTGTTTATTTGTACTTCGTACTGAAATGCTATTTTGGTCAAACGTATAATCAATTATTGACTACCCGTATACACATTTGTTTCGTTCCAACTATTTGTTGGACAATAAATTCTTCATATTACTAGAGGATTAGTTGGATACTGTTGGTAGTCTTCTGTGAGTGTACGAGTTGAATATGTTAAAAATATGCGTAGTACTGTGGGATAAAACTTAAAACTATATAAAGCTTTAGTGTGCTTTACAGTATTTGTTTGAAAGCAAATTTAGTTTATTGTTATTTTACAGTGACGGTAATAGCAACTTCTATAAATCAGTTTAATGACCTTTTATTGATCTAATGAATCAATAGAAGTTTTTGATA
The DNA here is from genome assembly GCA_946903255.1 of Schistosoma spindalis. NCBI lineage: Eukaryota > Metazoa > Platyhelminthes > Trematoda > Strigeidida > Schistosomatidae > Schistosoma > Schistosoma spindalis. Next base: position 22,772,734 of record OX336417.1, on the reverse strand, counting down.
TTTATATTGATGACCAGTTTAGATAGCAATAGACTTTTACTGAAGAAAGCATTCTCTAGTCTTAAATTTAAAGCAGTCGGTTTGTAGAATAGACTGAGTTGAAAGTGTAATATTTTACACTGATTAACAGTTCTCTTTAAATTTTGATTACCATGGTTTTTAATCAAGTTTTCCAAATACGCAAATATATTCCCGTAACATTTTGAAGTTACTCTTTAATATATCATAAAATTATTTTTGAAAATGACACTATAATACTGTTAAAATCGGTCTTTAGGGACTTTTAATCTAATTTTCAATGGTCAAACTTATGTATTTAATGGGATTTCCTTTATGAATTTGTTATGCTTACCATTTTCTGGAGTTAAAACTTACTATCGGTGCTCAGTTGTTTACCATATTCTAGATGTACTTTAGTGAAAAAAGCAATATAATGTTTAATATACAGTTTTTTAAAGTTTCGGTCTGCAGAGATTTATGATATTTAGTTTATACTTGTGGAGAAAATTATGATAATGTATTATTTGATGTACCCGAGATAAGTTTAGTACAAGTGGGTGAGATCTGCCTGGAGTAGAAGGATTAGTTTGGACAGTAGTCAAGTGAGGGTGGTATAGACAAATAAAAGCAATACCCCAGTTTATCAAGGAATTTGACCATTTGAGGAATTTCAAGTTTCTGAGCATAGGCTTAGATGAAAATTGAAAACTCAACATTGGATTTAGAATGACACAGTTTTAAGTAAAAATTTGTAATACTGATCAGTTCACGTATTGTATTATCATACAAACTCAACAAATGATTATCCCAGTTCCATGTATTCCCGATCCTACCATATTTCCTTTCGTTATCCTTGATCTTTTGATTATTTCTTTTCTGCTTTGTTATTAGTTAGTAGTTAAATAACTTAAACTAACGCATTATTATCTTACTCAACCTATAGGTGCACTGGTTAGGCATTTTCAAACTGTCCGATATTTTACGTCTATCATCATGTACAGTTGAAGTGAATTTACTTTATTCCTAAACTTATCTTCATTAATAAATATTCTTACCTTACTGCATTCATTTATTATCGTAAAAGAGTCCTTAGGATTTAGGTAACTAGATAGATTACATGATATGGCTTCCCTTTATTCAAGTCTTGATAGTTTTTTGTATGCCATACTTATTTGTTCATTATCCTTTCATATTGTTTTACTTGTTAGTGTCTTGTTTGAGCTCGATGGTTTAAAAACAAAGCTTCAACTGTTGTTTTGGACAACATCAGTTTCCGCTTCAAAAAAGCAGTCTAACTTAGAAAGAGTAACACTAACCCTCCCTGGAGTAATACGCTCTTATTTGCCCTTCTTCTAACCATTTGTTTGTTGTTGATTTTTAATTACTTTGATGTTTCATAGTAAAATTATAATATATTTTATTCTGCTTATACATTAGTATACGTAAAGTGCATTTAGATATTACATTTTATGCTTACTTACTTACTGACGCACGCCTGTTATCTCTCGTCGAGGAACATAGGCCGCCCACCAGAACTCTCCACCCAACCTTGTCCTGGGAAATCCTTTCCAGTTCTTTTCAGTCGCTATTTACCCCTTTCATGTCTACTTTCAATCCCCGACACAGTATGTTCTTCGGCCTTCCTCTTTTTCATTTTCACTCAGGAATCAAGCTAGCGATTTCTTTGTGATGCAGTCTGATGATTTCCGTAATGTATGTCCTGTCCACTAACGACGTCTTTTCCTGATTTCCTCTTCACCTGGAAGCTGGTTTGTCCTCTCCCACAGTACGCTGTTCCTGATGGTATCCGGCCAATGGATGTCGAGTATCTTGCGTAGAAAACTATAAATACTTGTACCTTCTTGATGATGGTTGTAGTAGTTCTCGAAGTTTCAGCTCCATAAAGTAGGACTGTTTTGACGTTCGTATTGAAGGTTGTGACTTTGATATTGGTTGACAGACAGTTGTTTTGAATTCCATATGTTCTTCAGTTGTATGAATGCGGCGCTTACTTTGCCAACCCTCGCCTTTACGTCCGCATCTGATCCTCCTTGTTCATCGATGATGCTTCTTTTAAATCAACAGTGTAAATAATTACTGTTCATCGAGTTACTATTAAGTCCATGGTTTACTTTGAAGTTTTTCATATCATAAAATATACGAATATTTTTATTATGAACAAACATCAGTCAGACAAAAGTAAAATCTAAGATCCTTAGCTGAAGTAACTTGAAAAACTGACAAAACTTTTAAATAGTGAAGTATTTCCACGATCCAAGACTGAGATCTTCATTATGAAGATCGGTGTTGTGTTATGTTTATTCACAATGCTTACACATTATACAAAATTTTCGGGAAAGGTTAAACTTGTCCTTTTTATGTTTAATTAATGTACAAAGAATTATGAAATAAGACCTTCAAAATTTCAGAAACTTAGATATTATAACTGTTTACTTTTTAATTGTATGTTAATTACACATTTTTTCAGGGCAAGATACAAATCTTAAATTCAGTATGGAGCCTCGTCTAGATGATGAAGCATTCACTGAATGGATTAATGCCGTACGTCGTATGGCTCGTATAGGAGATGGTTTACCATCAGCTATTCGTTCACGTGTATGGTCAACTCTTGCAGATAGACAATTAGCTAAGCAACATGTCGATTGGGATCACGAGATTAAAATGGCTTTCAGTGAACCATCTAATCAAGATGATGATAGATTAGGTGAACAAATTGTAAAAGATCTACATCGTACTGGATGTGAACAATTCGGATCAGATTCAGATCGTGCATCGTTGAAACGTGTTCTTCTTGCTTATGCTCGATGGAATAAACGAGTGGGCTACTGTCAAGGTTTTAATGTAATAGCTGCTGGTGTACTAGATGTTACTGATAGAGATGAAAAAAAAGCATTCAAAGTAAGTGTCAAGTTATATGGTTTAACGATATTCAAATGTTAATTTGCACAAAACATCTCATGTATAAACTCCCTTTACTTTATGTTGTATGGTCCTGAAAAACTATCTGGGAAAATTAACACTCATTCTCTTACAAAATGAACTCTATAGCTATATAATTCTGATTAAAAAGACTTCATTCATCAACTTTTTAAATATTTGATTGATTTTAGATCTCGTTTGTCTTTACAAGAGGTTATCTAAACAAATCTTGACACAGAAATGTTTCTAAAGGTTAAGAGACTATAATAATAGCAGAATAAGTAGAAATATTACATGTTAATTGGTTTTCTCTTGATGTATAAACCATTTATATGTAAAATTTCAAGGGTCATATTGCCAAATTATTTATATCCATAGATTAAAATTACAAATAATAATCGATTGAATTTCTAAAAAAGACATGTTCATTCTTGTCCAATTTATTTTGGTATCTCATATATCAAAATACTCTTCATATTGTTTACCATGTTTGTTTCATAGAATTCAATCGGGTTTTTACAATGTCTTTTTTTCCAACCTGAATTACCTGAATTACATTTGCTTTCAATTGAAATTTATTTACTTTAGACTTTATTATTAAAAGTTTTCTTTCATAAGGAAGTTATTAAATGAGAAAATTAACTCTACCTGTTTTAATAGTGATATCCTTGCAAATTATCAGTATATAATTGTAGTAAAAAGTTAGTTATATCATAATTCTTTTGATGCAATAATAAATCAGTCATATGAATATTCAAGTTTGTTTCTTCTTCTTCTTCTTATTTATATTCACGTCAATTGGAGTATACCCTTTGAAAAGTTAGACTTGAAAAGTGAAGTTCCTGTTGACATAAATAATGTCGACCTTAAATCATGCATTATTTTTAAATACCATTTTATTAAATTTTATCATATAGCATATTGTAAAGGTATTAATCAAGATCAATTACATTATTGATGATTGATAAAGAAATCGTTAATAGTTTCTCTCTTTACTTTTCCTATTTCACGTATCATTTTAACTTGAAATAACTTAACTGATATAAGTAATAGGACACCAAAGACATTAATTTACATAAAAATGACTATTCAGGAAAGCAAATATCTTTTATAACGCTATTGATTTTTTTTTGGGGGGGGAACTGTACTTTTGTGTATATAGCTGTCATAATCGGTTGATTAGATTTTTTCTGTATGACCAGACATTGTTTGAAACCATTAAGAATCAGAAACCACTCGAGACTTGTTTTATCTCAGTTTGAGACTTTTTACCATTATGAACTCACGAAATGACACAAAGTTGAATTTAGAACCTCTTGATCTCGTAATGAGCACGATACTTAATTATATAATAATATAATACACCCTTATGGGCCAGGGTAATTTCACAATGGTTTTCAGGAGAACCAGACACCGTCCAGACTTTCACGTGACAACCCAAACAGTACAGCTCAATCCCGTCTAACAGGAGTGCCAGACATCACTCAGGCTTAAATTTTGTAAACCGAGTAGTACAGCTCAATACCACTTCACAGAGGAACCAGACACCGTAGGGATAATTATTTATCCACTGCGCTTTTGCTTTGAATAGTTATCTATCTGATATGAATTCATTATAAAAACTACTTTCAAATTGTACGAAATCATCAAACAAACTCCATGACAGATAGAAACCTATTTTTGTGGAATAAATTATGATTACTTCATTAAGGAAATATTCAAAAATAACAAAATACTGTTTCTAATGAAAATTAACAAATAATCTACTAAACGTTGATAATCTTCTAAAAATATCGTGAACACGATAACTAATCAGTAGTTCTTTTGGGTAAAAAGTATTATAAACTAAATATTCATTTGAATAAATCCGAAGAAATTGAATTAGTATTAACACATGATAGTAATAATAAAACAAAATTTAAGGGGAATAATATAAGCTTCTTCTCAATGAATAATCTTTTCTTTTAATGGCTTAATAGCTGGTTTTTATTGTATACATTTTGTCGTTGAAAGTAAGATACCAATAATATACGTCGTTCAACAGTCAATCATCATTACTATTAATATTGAGGAATTCGATTAAGTTTTAAGTACATTTGATCGACTATATTGTTTGATATAGTAGAATCTATTCCAATTGAATTAACATAGCGATAGTAAATTACTCTCTATGCTTTGTTTAATTTATTGTACAGTACTTTTAGTACATTTATTTTTTACTCAATAATTATGATTTAGATGTTTTTTTCAATTGTGAACAAAGTTATATCATAAAATGAAAATTATCTAGTGAAGATTAAAAAAGATAATCGCATGGTATCATTCGAAGTTTTACATAACTAAGCTCAAATCCAATTAAGAAACAACTCAGTTATAATTACTCTTCATACTTTTCTAAATTCTTGTTTTCAAACTGTTATTATTTTCATTTCACTTGGTGTTGCTTTACTTCTATCTTTCCATTGTTATTTAGGACTGCAATTGATCAGTCTCTTATTGGCATATGTACATCCTGTGCGAATCGCCTAGATATAACCTTAAATCATAAGCTTTTTAAACAGAGATGGATAGTGACTAGTAGTGGAATCCAGTTTGACGCATGTCTCGTCCTATTTGGGACTCGCCATCTGGATATACTTGCATCTCAAAGTTGATGTTCACCCCGAGATTCGAACCTAGTACAGTTCACTTCAAATGCCATCACGTTATCCACTTCGCTATTTTATTTCTTTGATTTTCCGACTTTGTTTTCTCCCGTTTAAATTATAATTCTTTTGTCTGTTATATTAATACTTTTAATCTTATTGTGTTTTCTTTCATTTATACTGACATAAAACAGGAAACTTTGATCAGATTAAAATTTGCACCTAGTTCTTATTTTGCTTAGGACTAATTCACCATGTAACTTTTCTACGCTTACTTTTATTGTCTACAGTTCCTTCGATCAAATAAGTAAACGTTATAATAATATTTTTTTTTGTTATAGATCATGGTCTATTTAATTGATTATGTTTTACCGGAATCATATTTTGCACAAAATTTACAAGCATTATCGGTAGATATTGCTGTTTTCCGACAACTTTTACAAAATAGAATACCCGAATTAGCGAATCATTTAGATAATTTGCAATTCAAAGCTGGTTAGTTCGCTCTTTTTCGAATTTTTTTCTGTTTCTATATTATTAGAAGATCAACATGTATCAGTCGTTTGATGTTATATTTCATGCCGGACACATTAATACATATTTTAATACCAGTATGTGGGTTTTGGAGATTGTTAAATATTATTAAGATCATGAACCAAACTGAGTTGAAAATCTGGCAGTGTTGGAGAAATTTTTCTTTCTAACATTGGGCTCCTCGTCAACATGCATCCACAATCCCAACGTCGAGGATCAAGCCCGGAACGTCTGGTCCCGCACACGAACTCTTAACCTTTAAACCACTGAGGCGAGATTCAGTTGTCTACAAGTCTAAATTCGGTCTATTTGAGTTATCGAACTACTATCTTCCATTGTCTTCAGTGAGTATTTTCTCGACACTTGACACGGCTAAACTCCACTTCTAGTGGCTTCTTGTCCGGATTTTGGGGATTTTCTCTCGAAGCTGTTTGCTGTTGAGCACATGATGCTCGTCTGTACTGAGGCTGTCGAGATTGCTCTATGTTACTGAGAAGCTGTGAAAATTAAGGTGATGAAAATCAACAATCGAGATGATAGTATTAAACGTAGTGCATAGTCGAAAAGAATAAGATAATATGGAAGAATAAAATGTAAGACATAATGATTGACTCAACATTTATTGGGAGATATAGACCGAAAATGTCTACTCAGCTGACACTGATTTTAATCCAAGTCGCTGAATGTTTTCAGTATTGCATTCCGCTGATTCAAAGTAACTAAACTAAATAGTTTTTGGCTTTCAATTCAGTTTAGACTAATGATAGACTGATGTCATGTTCTCTTTTCACCAATCATATACACTTTTTATTCTTATTCTACCCTAGTACCTTCATGCAGTAGGGTTTACTGTTACACTATTTCATATACTATATATTATTAGTAACTTACTTCTAACCTTGGCATTTATAGTTCGAGAGTATACTATGTGTGAACAATGTTTCGCATCCATAAAGTTATACGAAACGAACTGACACCCAGTGTACTGACCTTTCGACAACCAGTCGCATATTACTACATAGGTAGTGCAAGTCGGCAAAGCAAAGGGAGGGTTTGATGATGACGCCAAGATTTAGTCATTTTATCGGAATAAAATCTCCGTGTACGCGCATACTGAGTCAGATGATTCATCTAGTATTGGAAAATGATGGCAGTTAGGTGCCTCAAGCTTCTTAGACAGCATGATGAATTTAATCCTAAGCATGGTTTTCTAATGATTTCAGGGTGGTGTCATGTCTAAATAGAATAATTTTAGGCGATCTCATTTCTGGTCTATCCTATGCATATTTCTGAACTATCTTTTAGACTGCTTATAATCTAGTGGGGGAGGGAATGGGAACAATATTGACCTGGTCGCCATAGTTTCGCTATCATTTACATAGAATTATTATTAGTTTTATTCAGTGTTATATTTTTGGTACAATATAGAATTTTCAGCACAGAGTATTTCAACAAGTTTCTGTTTCTTACTTCTTAGTCGATCCTGATGACAAATATTGAGTGGTTGCCAGCTAGAAGTTAGCAGTCCAGGGATCGACATCTGAATAATGTACATTCATTTCGCTGCTTATTGCCAGCAACCACGATGTCTCTGATCAGACTTTTTTGTAACTTGTACAGCGGAAGGTTGTAAACTTTTCATAAACGCACCTTAATGGGTCGTTCGATTAATAAACATAATGTGTTAAAACAAGCGAAATCAGATAACTTTATATATATATATATATATATATATATATATATATATATATATATCAATTCAGTTTGTTCTCACCTTAAACCTATCTTGGTAATATTAGCTTATTATCCAGAGTGATGAGGTTTCGAATTATTTTCACATTATTTCTCTATTATCCTTGTCTCCTTTTACCCTCCATTTCTAGTCTAGTTGACCTTTTATTTTTATATATAAATGTTCTTGGCAAGTATGTGTGATCAGATTGTTCGATATGTATTGCGCTAATATATCACATAGTTCTGATAATCTTCGTCTTCTTATTACACAATCGAAGTTCAAAATTCATTTAGATCTAGTCTGTTATTCAGATATTTCCTTTGTTTTTTAGGCTCTGACTTAGTGTTTACGAAATTAAGTTTAGGCTTTTATTTTGTCTATATTTACTTAGTGTTATCAGTGGTAAGTAGTATAATTCTATATGCTTAGCTTTCCTCTAATAACCATAAATAGTTGAATTTATAAGCAAAAATATTTTTTTGATTATTGTTTATTCTTCAATTACTAGAAAGAATCCTTTAGAATTTTATAATAATCAGACCAATCTCTAAATAACCTGTAAACACTGAACTGTCTAGTTTTATGTAAATACTTACATTACTTACTTACTTTCGCCTGTTACTCCTCGTGGAGGAACATAGGCCGCTTACCAGCATTCTCCATCCAACCCTGTCCTGGGCAATCCTTTCCAGCTCTTTCCAGTTCTTATTCATCCCTTTCGTATCCGCTTCTATTTCTTGACGTAATGTGTTCTTTGGCCTTCCTCTTTTCCTCTTCCCTTCAGGATTCCAAGTTAGCGCTTGTCTCGTTAAAATAACTCAAATACTTACATAGTTTTCTCTATTTATTAAGTATTTCACTCCTACCACCTACGTAGTGAATAAATTGTTTTGAAGTTGTTTGTTGACTGGCTTGGAAATTATTGAACTAATTCAATTTACCGAAACATTGAAACATCCGTCTGACGAGTCCAGAATGGGGTGGAACGCGCGTCCTCGATTCCACAGCTAGCCACTGTCACCTTGCTTACATTCCAAATAGTTTATCTTTTCTTCCTTTATGTTTATATGGCTATATTTGCATATTAACTAGTTATTCGTATGTGTATTTTGTTACCTATTCATGACAGCTTTGGAAATAGATTGTCAACTGACTGGAAGACAATTATCTACATATAAACAAGATATTTTATCGGGGAAAAATCATGGCGCTTATGAACCTCCATTAATGAATGTTTATATCATTCAATGGTTTCTTACTTTATTTGCTACTTGTTTGGCATCTGATGCAGTTCTACGTGTATGGGATAGCATATTATTAGAAGGTTCTGAGGTGATCTTACGAACAGCTATAGTCATTATGGATTTCTTGAAAAGGTATTGAAATATAAATGTTATACTGTAAAACCAATTATATGATTATAAAAATAATTCTGTATGACAAATGTAGTCAAATTACTGCTTTAGTGATATGTAAGGGAGACTAAAGTTTTAATAAGTTTTGGAACATCGTATACCCCTTTTTATTGTTTAGAGAATTAAAAGAACAGAATTCATTGCTCAAAAGAAAATACAAAGTGGATTTGTTTTGTATGCATCTAATTTTAATCGAATTACTTGTGCTTGCTAGCGCACTAATCACAGCAGCCAAAAGTTTTTATTTCTGAATAAATCTTAAACTACTAGTGATTGACTTTAAAAAGACCGCTATTGTCATGAAATCATTTGTTTAATCTATTCAGGTAATCTTTTTACGGGTATTATTATCGTAGATAGATCATAATATCTAAAGTATCATGGGGATCGATAGTTATGTTTAGTGCAATAAAATACCTAGATCTTGAGATATTGTTCATCATAACGGCAAACTTGGTTGTTAACCGAATTACACACTAGCAATCTAATAGCGCATGATTATCGCTCCACTATTCAAGTGAAAAACCTTGATTTAATAAATACAATTCAGAGTAACGTGAATGAACATCGATAATATTTGAGAATAATCTTGCTATAAGGCAAACTGGTTGAGATCTTGTGATTTTCGAAAAATTTTATTGCAGAATATCCTGAAACAACTAGAAGGTACATGGATTACCGTATACCATTTATCACTCACGTTAGTTATTATTTAGACCATAATAAAAATATGAGTTTGTTCGATTTCCGCAGCATTTCATTTCCACTAACAATCAACATTACATTTTTAATTTCTTACTTTTGAATTACCCTGATTTCGAATGACGTGATAAGGATTGTTCAAATAAACTTTCTTTAGGTAAATTGTTGGTGGGTTTTTAATAGTATTACTACTGGGTGACATTTTATTCAACCATATTACGTAACTTTGTCTTATATAGATCCTCTTCAAAATTTATCTCGCAATATTACCTAACTCAGTTTTATAATTTTTATCAGTATATGGGGTTTACTGAGATTGTTGAAGGGCTTAGATGTCTAATTTCAATAAATTTGCGAAAGTATTCAGCAATCTGCCTCCATCTCTGTAGTTTAAGGTTACGCGTCCTCTGCAAGGTCTGAAGGCCCTGGATTTTGATTCTTTCTGAGGCCAATGTTATATAATGCTGAAGTGTTCCATACAAAGACGAAAAAACTATTCAATGCTTCCTGGTTTTCAGTGGTTGTCTAATTTTGGTTGGGTCCTAATCTTGATTACATTCATAATGATTATTACCTGTTGGTTTCCCGAAACATTCTCAATTTTATTTTTGATCTAACCTCTAAATACGAATAATATTTTTGGACGTTTGGTTTTCTTATCATGTTCGTTTAATAGTTATTGTAAAAAAATGTACATACATATGCGACTATATAATTATGAGAATGATATCCTAGAAAAGAGATTTCTTCTTTGGACTAAATTCTTGTTAAGATGACTCAATCGGTATTTTTCATGAATACAAAACAATTTAACCTTCAGTTGAACATTTAATGCAACATAAAATCTAATAGTTTTTGCTTAATATTTTTCATTATTAACAGTCGTTTGTTAAAGTTAAAATCAGCTGATCAATTTTACGCTACAATGAGTAATTTAATGTCAGAATTTTCAGAAGGTCGAATAGTAAGCAGTCAAGAATTATTATTTGAAATCTATGAACTAGCACCATTTCCTTATCCTGGATTAAAAGAATTACGTGAAAAGTTTATGTATAATATAGCTCCATTAGTTTTAACGAAACATTTAACCATGAATTCATTAAATAATAATACCAATGATGATCGAAGTCTTCTAAATAATGATGGGCAGAAAATGGGCAAATTTAATTTGTTGAAATATTTTCCTACAAATTTTAAAAAATCTAAATCTTTACAGTCGGATAATGATTATAAAGGTTTAACAAAGTTTAAAAATGAAAAGTAAGCCTGTTATTATTATTGACGTATTTATTTCGACTTTCATAATGTTCATAATTATCATTGGTTCTTTCAATTTACCAGTGATTGTATATTTTTCCCTAAGTTTATTTTTTTTTAAAATTTATTCTTCATGTGGATAAAGATGTAATATTATGGAATCGGAGAATATCGGTGGAAAATAAAATTACATATCCTTTCAATAAAAAGGTATCATGAAATTTTTATCAAAGTAATCGATAACATGACAGTGACCTTGTTACTCGTATTACCGGGGTACTATACTTTTGTTGGATTTTGAAAAGTGTTTGAACTATTTATTCTAATAGATGGATACTCTCATCAGATTGATCAATATGGGTAACTACCAGAAATATATTCATATTTATTTATATAAGACGATATACTTATATATACCTAGTATATCGTTTCTGTAGGTTTCAATATACCTTTGTTATAAGTACTCAGTTGACTGGTCCGCATTGGTAAGAAATGACTGGATGACGTATGTATACAACTCCATTTTGTTGTTGTGAGTGACTAGAAATGGGATTCGTGGTATGGGCTTTATTATATTTGGGACTCATCTGTTGAGTGTAATTTCTTTCCAATTCTTTTACTTTCAGGAACACCATAAAAAACCATTCGTAAATTTTAACGGTATTCACTAGAATCATACCACTAGTAATTATGCAAAAATTCAACTAAGAATGCACTATGTATATAAATCATCAAGTACCTATTAATGTTTATACAGGTGCAATATTGAAGCTGGAGAACGTTTATATGAGGGGAAAACACTATACAATAATTGAATTTGGTAAATATTAAGAATAAATTGGGTAGGAGTAATGAAACATAATCAAAAAACTCTTTTTCGAAAAAACTACAATTACAATTACTGTTGTACATCTTTTGAAAGATAATTTTATTTGCATAAATTTCATAATTTATTTGTAAAATGAACTCATTTGTTAGTTTTATTTAGAATATAATTCAATCTTATTTTGGTTAAAATATATTTAGTTTAACGACATTTCTTTACGATTATGTAGTATCCGAATGTTTTGAAAAAGAAAGAAATCATACTACTACTACTACTACTACTTTAGTGAACGACAATACCAGTAGGGACAACCATTTGTATTTGAACCCGAAATTACAGCAAAATCTGATAACCATACAGCAAATACTTTATTTTCACAATGTCCATCAATTCTCAGACATGATTGTTCATTTGTTTTCACACCAATCACTCTCTGTTCTCGTTCTATTTTCTTCGATCTTCTTAACCTTCTGCCGCCGTTCATTTTACTTCCGATTGATGATATATATAGCTTAGATCTGTCGACATTTGTAGCACATACCACACTACTACTATTTTCATAATACTCAATTAATGTATTCAGTTTTTGTCAGATAACATGTATGCCTATATACTTCAATCAAATAAATATCACTTTAAAAATAATTCTGGTTTATTAATAAATTGAAGAGATTTATTCACCGTAATAATTATTGTATGAGATATTTTTCTTTCAAATAATATTTCACGCTAAATCTAATAAAAAAGAACATACCAATCGTAGAACAGTTTTCTGAAAGCTGAATGAAACTACAATCTAAGTATGTTATACATTCTTTGAAATAATTGTTGAAGTACTTCATTATATATATATAAGATTTAAACTCATATGAATTACTTAATATATCATCACATTATTTCATCCATCAATCTAAAAGGAAACATTATGGGACAAAGAGATTTGCGACTACATCCATACTGCTTAAGCAACTATTCATTGTTCCCTAGTTCGCAATGGTTTCTCAATTGATGTCTGTTTATCCAGTGAAACATTTTCATTTTATTATTTGCTTAACTATAAACTGTTATTTCAAGGTAACATCTGATAATGTTTTTATCCATAAATTTATAGAAATTAATAACATATTTCATATGTAATTCGTAGCTCGTAGATTGATGATGATTTTCGAATATTCTTATTACTAACAAGTAATGTTATTAATCGATGTAGAAATGACCTAAAAAGATGTTTAAACATCAGATTTTGTAGGTTTAACCAGTTAATATTGGTGTTGTTATGAATTTTCTTACCTCTCTTTCTTCTTCTTTATACTGTTTTATTTTATTTTCAACACAGTATCCTTATCTTCATTGAGTTTTTAAAGTCCACTATTGTTTAGTTTTACTTTTTATCAATAAAAGCCGTAAAATAGTGTCTGGTGTTGTGGTTTGCTCTACTTATTCGAATGGATAGGGACTGAAAGTAGAATGTTACCATCCGAAGATTGAAATAAGAGAAGAGGTGAGAAAACAAAGAGATATTTAGTCTGCAACAGGATTGAAAGGATGAGAAAATACGTTAAGGACAATGCAAGGAAGATATGCAAATGATGTATTTAATGTATGATTTCCATATTTTACAAAGCTACAGTGTGATTTTGCATAATACAATACGTTGATTTTCCCAATCAAGTCTTCATTCATTACATTGTAATTCAATACCATCGTTGTTCTCTTCTTGTATTCAACCCCGTTCATCATCATGTTCATGAAGAGCATCTTAAAGGATTTCCTACTTTGTCAGCAAATCATATGATTATTATTTATGCACTTCATTTTTATGAACAGATCAATTTGAATAAACGGATAAACGAGAAGTAAACTGATATAAGTTCGTATTATTTTTGTTTAATAAATTCATTTATGATTACACTCAAATAAATTCAGTCAGTTTTTTTGTGAAATATTGAAATTGTTGATGCATTCGTTTGAATTTTTATTAAAATAACTATGCAACAGTTTATTTAGTAGTCAAACTATCATAACATATGTGTGTGTGAGATACATAGAAAACACTAGTTCTGAAGTGTCTTGTTTATGTCTCTTAAAAAGAGAGTTATAACAACACATAGTTACTGAGGAAACGTTTTTTTAAGAAAATAATCGTTGTGACTAGTTATGATCTTTTTTTATGTTTTTTTTGTATAGATATTTAAATGGAACTACTGCATCTTCCAAAACCACCAAAGATGTATATAGTAAGTCTACTTCAGTATATTTTATGATCAGTATTACGTTTAAGAAATCGATCTTTTAGGCAGTATGTGGGTTGCATATTATCAGTGTTCCTGTTTATTTATACGGATTCCACAATATAATTCATAGTATTAAGATAGCTGACAGTCTTCTTAGTTAATTGTCAACCTGAACTTTTGGTTCAATAATATAATCAATATAAGCTGTTTGTTCAGATATTGCGTGAAAGCGATGACAGGGTATTATAAATGTGAGGGAAGTAAAGTCGAATAAGAACTATTTGAATTTTTTGGTTATTTTATATCATATTCTACTCAATTAACATGGTGAGAAAAAAAGACATTTCAATAAATAATACATTTAGCCAATATGCTAGAATTATCATTCTAAGTCAACTTTTCTTTTATTGTTCTGACTTATTTTTATTGAGAGCAATGTTATTTTGTTGAATGTCTTTCTAACTTCATTTCTTAAATAATGTATTCCACCTTCTTTTCATGTAAACTGAAGTTTTTCAAAACTTGTTTTAGTATGGTATTATTGTTGAATGCTTAATATTTCAAATTGTCCCTACATGAATATATGTGGGAATCTGTACACGGATTTACAGAATTCGGTTGCCAACTTGAATCACTTGTGGCATAGGTTAGATATCCGTTCACCAAGCAAAGAGCATGTATTTGCGTAGCAATTCACTGTTTCACTCTGTCTGTGAAACGTGGTCCATAAAGGTAGAAGATATGGATAAGCTTTTGACCATGGCTGTCATGTAACGAACAAATGAGCACTGTCAAGGTTAGGCATATAGTACAAGGCAGAGGTGAAAAACCGGTTAATAAGGTTGTAAAACTTCATCGACTGAGGGATTTGATATACCTGTCACATGTCCTTACAACCTCTTACCTCAATGCAAAGTGTTTACCTCTGTAGGAGTCGCTTAGAATAAAGCTAGAGGCTCTCAAACCAAAACTACTTGGTTGGGATCCATGTGATAACCACAAATAGTGGTTGAAGTTTATAAGTGACATGGCTCAGAATCGGTGTCAGTGGTGCAGGTGCATTAAATTTTTATATTTTTCTAAACTTGGAGTTCTCCATTTATATAATTTTCACTTTATTTTTAAACTGTATTTTCAATGTCTATTCTTTCTTATTATGATTGGTCTCACTTCATATTGAATCATTTACTACTCTTAGCGTTTATTTTGTCTCATCGTGCTAATGTGATATGGTAACCCGGACTAATGCACATTTGTGCCAGACTGTGTATTGATTATGTTTAACCCATCCATGTGTCACTTTCGGAATCAAGAATGGTTTAAATAGAAACTAAGGCGAGTTGATTTTGAATATCGTACTAGTTCATCAGTTTGCTTGCTGACTGTTGTTTTCATATACACAAGGTGGTTTAGGCTCTTCCATTTGGTGTCTTCCAGATGATAAGATGTAGACTTTAAGTGCCATTGTCAGAAATTGTTCACGACAATTGAAATTTACTTTAATCTATAATCACATCAAAACGACAGTCATTTATGTCGTTCATTGACCAGTTACCTCACATTTCTCTATTAGAATAGTGATAGTTGTCTTTTACAGGACAATAGTAAATTCTGTTTATGTTTCCTTTTGGGAGATGTTGAGATAATATACAAAAAACAGTCGTCACAAAAATACGAAGTTTTTCCTTTTTATTAATTCAATATTACATTCATTGAATTCCTAATTATATTTTTGTTTTTAATATTTCAATACGATATACAGTTAAAGAAAAACAACATTGTAATATAAAAAGCGGTCACTGTGTACAAAACATGGATAAGAGACGTTTGTCAACTACGGAATTAAATGAAGAATGCATGGGAGATAATTATCAAGAGATTAGTTTGACTACGGATATGGATTCTGAAATAGGAACGTTTCCTCGAAAACAAGCTCAAAATTGTGATACAGTAAATGGTCAGACTAGTAATACTCATTCTAAAGAAGCACGCAATAAATCAATAAACCGATTTTCCAGTGATCATGTTAGGGGAACTGTCAAATGTTTTTCAGCATTTTGGCATGACAAACCAAATAATATTGACTCAAGATTTTCTGATCAATTATGTGTTACTGAAAGTAGTTCAGTGAAGTCATTGCAGTGTTCTGTTAACGATACTCTTCCTGGAAATCTATTTCGTCTGAGGAATACAGAAAGTAGTCCGCTGAAAGACGGAAGAGTTAAAGCGAATTCAGATATTAGTCAAGTAAGTAGACTACTGTTTAAAAACCTAGACCTCCTTGTAATTTCTGAATAATTAAACGTGTTTATCAGGTTGTTGATAATACACTGTCTTCACGTATTGTGGTATCCTTGAGTTTTAATTTTACTTTAAATTTAATTTAGGAAGAAAGCGGTATCGAAGCATCAAACTTTTCACATTTTGATAATAAATATTTTATAACATAAGATTTAAATACGTAAATGTATTGTTATTTATTTAAAGGTACGTTGATCTATCGTGAAATAACTTATGTATTTGTAATGTATACTGTAATTTTTCTCGCTTAGTGTAACAAAATAAACATTTGGTTTATAAAATATATGCGTATAATGCTACGTTAAAGTACTTTATTAATATTAGACAGACTACCAGTATGAATTATATGACATAAGGGGCTACAATAAAAAATATTTTCGAGATATGTTTTTTAATGCACTTCACACATTTCAAGATTTCGAGAATTGTTATTTCTATTTCTAAATATTCCAATAAAAGTAGGTCTGTTTGCTTACTAATATTTACGTTTTAATTTGTTTGAAGAATTTCTGGTCTGCATACAATATCTAAAAACGGTGCTGTTGGGTTTAGAGTCTAATATGACTTTAGGATTTCTATAAACTTTAAATATGATAATTTTTGTAACTTAATCTTCACCTGTCATGTATGTGATCTTTCTTGACGGGCGATGTCCAAAATCTGATAATGGTACACAACGTGCTACGCGCTAACCCTCCAACTGATTACTTAGGCGAGAACTCAAGAGTGAGCGACAAAGTATATTGGGCTACCAAATAAAATGTGCAATTACTCATTTATATATATATATAACTCTACTCTTTAAGAAGTCATTCAATTTCCTAGCTAATGAAACTCACTTGCCCTTCAGGTTGCTTCTGGTCGCCACCGACTGGCCTTCTAATTTGGCTACTTCTGACTGTCCTACCCGATTACGATCGGTGACCATTGACTTGTGGTTACTTGAAGATTAGTGTTTGTTCCACTGTGTTAGTGATGTTTTTGAACCCTGGTACAGAACCATAATGTGTCATTAGTATTTGTTAGCAAGTTTCGTCTACTTTAATATTTCTCTGTAAGATATTGCTGCTGGAGATGGAATACATACATAAGTCTCAGATATTTTTGTCAGCGAGAAATTTGAAAGTTTACTTTCCCGAAATACCGTTCAGTTCACTGTAGTGACGCGTTCGATAAAACTTCAGGATAGTTAGTCACTTTATTGGCTGACCGTTAATTCATGTCAAATCGAGTAGTATACCAAAGTTACAATTCCTCAGAGACTATAATTTATTGAGTATAGACTGAGTTAGTTTATTACAGTGCATGTTTATTCACTGTTGTTCTTTGAAATCTTTACACCTATTACTTCATACTTATTTACCTTCCTGAAACCCATATTTAACTTCTTTCCTTCCGGACCATTTTTCCTGTAAACTGTTGACATGTATCACATATTTTTATTTGGTTCTATGTTACTTTGTGTCTCTAACGTATTCACTAATAATACTATATAAACCCATCAATTACTTTGACTGATTTACGTACACAAAAACTATAATGTGTACATGATGTACCTTACTGTGTGCATGATTCCGTATTTGTTCTACAATTCAACATATTTTACTCATAGCTGAAATAGTTGACCAGTCACTGTTCGATAAACTACAATTTATAGGACACCGTGTTAATTAACCTAATACAAACAATATCTTGACGTAAAACATTGTGAATTAATAGAAAATGTTTTATACGAACTTTACCTACTTGTAAGTAGTATAGTCTAAAAACACAAGAAAAATGACAGGGGTCTGTGATGTATGTTACTTATGTCGACAGATATAATTGGTATATAACACTAATCAGAAGTGGAATGTCTGTCACAAGAAAGTTGAGAAGAATAAACTGAATAAAGCGGAAATGAAAACATAAGGGAATGAGAACCGGAAGAGTCATGGAGGATGTAAAGGACAACCGATAGAGGATTTGAAAACGAAGTATTTAATGTTTGGTTTTCACATTTTACAAAAGAACTCTGCAATTTTGCATGAAGTTACAAATTTATCTTACCCACTTGACATCTTTTTTAACTAGGGGTGTACTAACATATGTTTTTTCGTCTGTTCCCTAGGTAGTCGATAAAATTACGTTAGGTGAATAGTTCTTAATCATTTTTACTTAGATTTTTGTTTTGAAAGTTCCCCGTGCCAATTCGACAAAATCGAGTTTTTACAATATTTATGAAAGATGATATGTGCGTACGTTTTATGAAACTTTAAAAACCATTCTGATCATAGTTAGGGAACTTTATTGCAAACCTAGAAAAATCTCAGTGATAATCATCATGACATTTATACAAGGAAATTTTAAGCATTTCTGTTCTAACTTGATTGGTTTTGTAGGAATTTGAACGTGAACATCAGTCTTTTGTGGGAAATGTTCTGATGTATAAATAGTGGTGTAAATATCATATATGTTAAGCAAGATATTAGTTATTTAGGGCCAGAAGTAACCCATTGACTTATGAAACAGAGGACACTGTTTATGAACACCGAATCGGACATTAGCAATGAGATACAGACACATGCAGCTGACGAGTCACAAATGCTATGAAATGCGTATCCTAGATTCTACTCCTGACCATGGTCCATTTACTTTAGTTTAAAATTTGGAAATACTTAGTTTTGATCGCATCTGAACTAAGCCGTTCATTTCCCTTACTTCCACCGATAAGTAGTAACAGTAATAAGTTTTTAATTAATTGTCTCAATGTTTAATAAGTTTGCCTGTAGGTATCCATTGTGCATCTTTGGTTGAATTTAGAAAACCGTGGTGAGAATGTCGCTGGTATTGTCTATATGAGGTCACTGACTTTGTTGTTTGACACTAACTTGTTCTGATAATCTCAACGTTTGTGTGACTTTTTGGCTGTAGTCCATATCGTATTTCGCGATTGATATCAGTTGGTAATGCACTCCACAAGTCTCAAATACGTCGGTTTGAATGATTATGACTGTATTTTTTCAGTTCATTTTGAAATATATAGATAAAACCAACATTATGCATAGACTGCTTTATGCGTTACTAAACAGTTTCAATCAGGGGTGATAAATAACCAACTTTCCACATAGTTTTGGTGATTTGATTGGGGTCTGTGAGATATTCATAATCGTGGCAAGTTAGAACTTTTTAGAATTAGTTCAGTTCCTTGTTGTTTATAACCAGACAACAGAAACTTTCTTATGTAACCCTCCATTGTTCAGTGAATTTTCATTTTCCTTAGACTTTTCCCTTTGGTTTATTCAAACTAAATCGAAACGTACAACCTGAGTTTCACGGACAGTCAGCTCTAAAATATCAGTTACTTGACTCTATGCTATGCGAAAATGATATTATTCTGTTTTTAGGATTTAACTTCGTAGATAACTATTTGTTAGGAACTATATGTCATTTGTTAAATATTCGTGTCATGTTTTGTATTAAATTCTGTCTTTCTTAATTCTGTTGATATTAAGAATAATATTACATTACTTTTAGATTGGTCCAGGAGCAGTTAGTGATGCTCCAGATTTCACCCCTATGCGTAAAACATCTTCAGCTGATCAGGCTCGTATGACAAGAAACCTTGACCAATTAAAATCTCATTATAAAAAACAACAAACACGTCAACGTTCAACTATTATTGTTCTACCGACAAATATTTTAAAATCAGTTTGTTATCAAACAAATATGATTGCTATACTCCCACAAAGAAAATATACACCAACTGTAAGTTTTTGCTTTAAGAGTTCTATACTAAAACTGTTATAAGTTATCACTTGTAAAATTTGATTTTAGAATCGGAGAAGAGGGAATTCATTATTTTATTTCTAATGTAAAACTAGTGTTATTTATGATCGTGTTTTGCTTATTAGATTGAAGAAACACTTGCGTATAACAAACAAGAAGATAGTGACACTAACTGTTAATAAGAAACCTCTTTTCTTGAAGCTGCAATTCAATGGTGATGTAGCTGGTGATGTATTACGTGATAGACTGACTAGAGCAGTCAAGAGAACGTTTAATGCTGCCAACCTCTGTCTATCGTATTCGACCCGATCTATGGTGATTCCCCAACTGAAGGACAAGTTACCTGGTTACGCTACTTCTATGGGTATCTACGAATTCAGCTGCTCCTGCGGAGAAAGCTATATTGGGCGCATTACCAGGCAACTGAACCAGAGTTAGTGAACACTTCCCATCGTAGTTAGGAAAAGGTTACGTAAAGACAATACGCAGCTCAGTTCTTTCACACTTAATCGATAGTGGTCATGTAGTGGACAGAAACAAGTCATTTAAAGTTATTTATCGTATTCCCACTAGTTTTCCCTATGGTGTTCGATCTCGTCTCTTACACATAGCAGAAGCTATAGGAATTCGAGCCAACAAGCCGAGTCATTGTGTTCAGAAGAAATTTGTAACACCCTTATCTCTCCCTTGGCCTTAATAAATGAATTTATTTATTATTTTCTTTTAAAACCTTCTCTTCGTTTATTAATTTTTCTTCACCCCCTCCTACCATTTTATTTTATTTTTTCACGGTTCAATTATCTGAACACTTCTCATTACGTCATCTTATAATAATTTTTATAAATGTTATCTCACTATCTATATTTTTCTAATCATTGACCTATTTCCGATTATGTAACATTGATTTGAGCCTTTTTTGATGGAGTTTTGTTCTCTGAGCTGGATGGTTTGGTCGTGGAGCTTTCATCGTTCTTCTGAACGACATCATCAGCACAAACTTCAGATAGAAGTGAAGTGTTCGAATTTCTCCATATGTGTTTCACAGCTTGTTCTGTGCACCTCGATGTTGATTGGTTCTTATTGACCTTAAATTTGTCATTGTTTACTTTTTTGTTTTTATTTTGTCCCCTATTGGTTTGATTCTTGTTCCTATATTCGTGCATAAGTTTCCTGATTGGTTGATAAATCGGATCAATTTCAATATGTTTGTTGATTGCTGATTGACCTGAGTGCCAAGCTTCTAAGAATTCTCTTGTGTTTTTAGAGTTTCCTCTGTCCAAGATTTCCACATTTTTCCAATCGAATGTGTGTCCACAGTTGTCCACGTGTATTGATATAAGTGAGGAGATATCATGCCGTTTGACTGCTAATTGATGTTCATGTAGGCGCAGGTGAAGGGGGCGTCCGCTTTGTCCGATGTAGTGTTTGTCGCAGTTGACACAATTTATTTTGTAGATGATGTTTGATTTATCTTCTTTTGTTATTTTATCCTTTGGTTTGCATAGAATTGACTGTAGTGATTTTGTCGGTTTGTGTGCCACACCTATTCCGAAGGTTTTTAGCAGTCTTGTTGCGGTCTCTGATATGCCATTTATGTATGGTAGTGTGATCCGTTTGTCAATTTCTGTGCTTGATTTGTGTTCTGATGCTGCATGTGGTTGGTATTTTTTGATGAAGTTGATTGGGTAGCCATTCTTTTGAAATACGTCCTTCAGGTATTTCTCTTCCTTTCTTCGTGCTGCCAGTGTGCTGCAGTGTGTCCTCGCCCTCTTGAACAAAGTTTGTACGCAGTTGAGCCTTTATTATTCTTATAAAAACTAATACACCTGTCATCACACTATCTATTTGTACTTTTCACATATTATGTAAGTAAAGCCTGATGAGGATCTAATCGAAAACAATATTGTTCGCTTATATATGTTATTCTAAATTTATTAGATATATTTTACTTGTGTGTTTGTTGCCTGATAACTTCGGATAGAGAGAAAGAGACAAAAATATGCCACTACACTACATTATCTTTGACTGAATTATATAAATGAGTAAATAATTCCATCAGTAGAAATTATCAGTTAATTCAGTGTGCCATGTCTTAAGATTGGGTTCGGTACGGGACTATGATAACCAGAAAAATGTGGAAATCTGGGAACTGTAATATTTAAACAGATAAATTAAAATAATATAGTTCTGAGTATATAGTAACAAAAACACTTTTTAGGGACATACGGAAAACTGAACGTAGTAACGACTGGTCAAAAATAAGCAAAGGTTATGTGAATATTTGTTGTTGTAACATTAACTAAAATTGGATAATTCGTAGTATTAAGATAAATCTAAAATGAAAGAAATTATTATGGTATAAGAACAGTTGAAAAATAGGTAACGTACATTTTTAAACAGGCTACTTTTCAGTCATTGAATCCGCTCATTCTAATATTTGTAAAGGGACACAAAAGATATACCATTTGCTTTTGTATTACATTTTATGTTGCACAAAATGGCATTCTGTAGTCAAAATTAAATGGTAATTAGTTGAAACTTACTCTAATATAACTTAAGAAATAATATTCCCATAGTTAAAAGCAAAATATAGTGAATCAGCAGTATATGAAAATTAACTTTATTTATATTCTATGGTTGAAAACCATAGACCTATGCTTTATTCTGGTTGGGAATAGTCGGAAAGACATATTTTCATTCTTGAAGAACTGATAATCCCCGTAGAATTCGAACCAGAATAACCTAATTCTTTGTTTATAGCCATTGTCTTTGAGCTATTTGAGATATCAATTAACCTGTTGTAGAATTGGTCAATGTTCACTAACTTGTTTCTGAATAATTATTTACATTACTTTTTAATTTACTGAACACAACTAATCTCTACAATCCTAATTCTTGTGATATGAATAAGAATAATTGGATGGGTTTATTTGTTTATTGGTAACTTTATACATACTTGGTTTATTTGTGAATAAAACACGTATAAAGCATAAGATTCATTCAATGAAATATTTTAATTTTTTCATAATCTATAAAGTATTCCTTATTTTGCATGTTTATTTTAACTTTAGAAATCATCGTCATTTAGAATATCGAATACAAATAATCATTATCCAGTCAAGTCAATAAGTTTTGATTCTTATGGTACTTTAGAAAATAGCTCTGAGAGTAATCTCAGTGAAATTGTTGACAAGAATAATTGCAATAATTCTTCTTTAGATATTCTGAATAAAAGGGTTAATGACACGTTAAATGATAGTCCTACAATGTGTATAAATCAGAAGTTAATTGGTGCTGTAAAATCTTGGCAAGAAAATGCTGATTGGTCTGTTACTATTGATGAAAATGATGATCCTAATAAGAAATTCTTTCCTGATGAATTGAATCGTAAAGAATTATCCATTAAACATTCTAATAATACAAAACTTAAATTATGTGAATTAGCAAGGTTTAATAGTTTAGAAATCTGTTTACCAATGAAAGTAAGTATATGAGTTTCGCTTTCATAAATGATATTAAATGGTTTATATTTATCGATAAATATAGTCAAATTATTACAAATTCTTGAATGAAGATAGCTTATCATAGTTAAAAGAACGAGATTTTCTATTTTGATTCTTTTTAACCATATATTGAACTCAAATGGTAAAGATACGCTCAATTTAAGCTACATTAACAGTTTTTATTTCAAGACTGATTTTCACAACACAAAACTCTTGGATTCGCACATACTCATTTTAGTCAAAAATATTTGTTTCTAGTATATGTATACAGTATGCGGCTAACATTATGAGAACATACGTTAGCTGATATGGAACAGTTATACTGTGACATCGCTTTTGTTCATTCAAATAAATGTCACGAATGGTTTGTATGATTATAATTCACAAGGTATATTTTATGAAATACACGTTATTAATAGTCTCTAGATTAATTGACTATTAGTATTTTGCAATTAGATCACCTTACTTCTTTTCAGTATATTGACTACAGTTTTAATCGGTAGATTCGATTATATTTGTTTGTTGATATGTATTATTGATGAACATTAACCAATTTGTTGTAATGCATTTTTTGACCTAAAATATAAAGTATCATTTTATTACGCCTACTAAATCTGAAACGTGTTGTAAAGTTATCATTAGGTAATTCATTGAACTTTAGAATTTCTACTGGATATCCAGGTAACATTTTGTTAAATATTACAATCGGATTAGTTTGAAAACAAGCTTGGATTTGATTAGTTGAAAATTCTTCATCGTTGTTCCTCAAAGATCAGTTGAAACAAATAATGCATCCAGCTGGCATCATACTGTTAATGAAATACTAACTTAAGATAAATAGGACACTTTTCATCACATCAGATAGCCTTGTCTCTTTTGTAGGTAGTGCGTGCTATTCAGAGTTGTTTATTGTCAGAAGTCATTCCATAAAAAATTATTTTTGTGGTGTGTTTCAATCATAAGTTTATAAAAGTAACAAAAAGGACTATGTTTATTTTCTGTGATGAATATCCTGTGGTAGTTGTCACTTTTCTGCTAAGGTTTGCCAGTCAGTCATTGCTACACAACGAAGGAGTTGAAAAATATGTGCATCGGTTCAGGTTGCCTTACTACTTTGGCACAGAGATAAAATGATTTTAAGAATTCCAGGGTATATGTTGTAGAAAAAATTAGTATAGAAAGAGAAAAATCAAGGTATAAAGTGATTTCGGACTCAGGTTCTAGAGGAAGAGCAAATGGTATATATTCGAGATGAAGGTTTAATTGAATTTTTGTGACAATAAAGTCGTTCTATTTTTAATCGGTCATGGATTTCATTTAACACGCACCAAATTTTACTGCGACTCCATGATATTTCCAAATACTGGATGATTCATGGATTAAATTTTCCTATTCTTTTGGTGAACAAACTTATATTTATTCAGATGATTAGCTTTCCATAAATGTTAATCACGTGGTGATGTTTATGACATTATCTAATATTTGATGTAACTTACTTACTTACTTACGCCTGTTACTCCCAATGGAGCATAGGCCGCCGACCAGCATTCTCCAACCCACTCTGTCCTGGACCTTCTTTTCTAGTTCCATCCAATTCTTGTTCATTTTTCTCATATCTATCTCCATTTCTCGGCGTAATGTATTCTTTGGTCTTCCTCTCTTCTCTCGACCTTGAGGATTCCATTTGAGGGCTTGTCTTGTGACGCAGTTCGGTGCTTTCCTCAATGTGTGTCCTATCCACTTCCAGCGCTTCTTCCTGATTTCTTCCTCCACTGGGATCTGATTTGTTCTCTCCCACAGTAGGTTGTTGCTAATAGTGTCCGGCCAACGGATCCGAAGTATTTTGCGTAGACAACTGTTAATAAACACCTGTATCTTTTGGACGATGGATTTCGTAGTTTTCCAGGTTTCCGCCCCATACAGTAGAACTGTCTTGACATTTGTATTGAAAATTCTGACTTTGGATATTTGATGTAAGCCAAAGGCGAAATAAGAGATCTACGCTCCATTCGTTAGTATAATTAACTGTAATCTATATTGTAGGTTCTCTAACTGAACACCTAAGTTGTCAAAATTTTAAAGCTTAGTCTTCAAACTCTTGGATCGTTACTTTTATAGTACATTCATTGTGCTATGAGTGTGTCATGATTTAATCACACCCAGTTTAGTCATAACGTTATTCACTGGAAAATACGAAGTTACGAAGTATACCATATCTGATGTAATTATTATCTACGATTTTTGTAATGCTCTGTAGTGATAGCATTATTTCACTGAAAAATATTAATTGAAATACTTTTATATTGCTAATCGACTAAGGCATTGATGGTTCATATTAGTAACTGGTAGTGATTTTCAATTTAGTGATATTAATCATGAATAATTATCCTTATATGGTTTAAATATTTTAGTACAGTTGGAAACAAAAGAAGTTAAATCTATTTTTACTTTACTTTATTCTACTTTCTAAGTATTCGTACTCAGATGGAACATTGAATGGTCATACTACATCGAACAATCATACTGATCATATTGATTATGATGTAAACTCAACAAATTCTTTAATATATAATAAAAATATTTATGATACCAATATAATTTATTCAAAAAAATCTATTAATGAATTAATTCTAATGAATATGATTAAACAATATAATCAATTAAAGGAGGCCAACAATATGTATAATTTAAAAGAGTCAAAAATTACACCTAAACAATCATCAGTTGCAGTGTCTTATGAAGCAATTTCTTTGAATGACACAGATACTATATCATGTTATACGTCAGTTTCAAGAAGTGTACCAAGAAAGTTACCTTGGCAAGAAGCAGCATATTCCTTTGCTCTTAACTGTCGCTTAAACAAATTAATCACTTCAAAACAGACATGTGAATTATTTCCTGTAAAAACATCGCTTACTCAATCTCGAAGAGAGTTTGGAGCTAAATTTGGTATCTATTAGGATACAAATTTCAAGAACTGATCGACTTTCTCAGGTTTCCACTATTATTGCTAAGAGTTCAGTGCTTATTTCTTGTAACTCGGTGATTATAGGTTCATAACATTTATTATATAGTACAACTGTGCTTTGTAATTACCTCCTCATGATCTTATGCTAATAATATCTTCAAAAATTATTCATATTCGTCCATTTTTGGAGGATTGATGATAAATATTTTAGAACAACATATATAATATGGAAAGTTTTTAGATAAATATTTTATTTTCCTAACATTATGTTTCCGTCATCGATAATAACATTTGTGTACTATAATGGTGTCTACAGAAAATAATCTAGTCTATCATTCTTTTTTTTCGTTTTGTTCTCAGTAGCTTATTTTGTTATTGTTAAACTTACTATGTATCAGAACAATAAAAGTTCATGATTTCTCAACTATATACTATCATTGATTAATACAGGAAACATTTTTTGATCAAACTTACTTTAGTGCTTTTCCGTTTATTATTGTTGTGTAATTGAACTTACTTTCTGTTGAAATCAAAATTTCTGATACAGCATATGACATCATAAATTGTGGTGAGGTGCCTACTTATATTTAAGCAAAACTTTCGTCAAATGAAATTAAGTTTAAGACAGAAAATTGGTCAATATACATCTTTTTTCTTTCTATGCTCGATTTGTCAGGAAAATGTAGGCTTGTTCTAAATTCCTAGCATGGGTTATTTGGAGCTGTATGCAATGATAAGATCGCTAAGATGTTATTGTAATCTCCAGGTTTCTGTGTCACTAAAGTAATCTTGTTCTCATAAATAATACTGTGAATTGATTATGGTGTATGGACATTCATCGAATATATTTATAGTCGGTTCCATGAACATTAATGTATAAAAGGGCAAGATTACCTCAAGTTGCTGATTTGTTTGGCAATTGACTTATACTTCAAGAAAACCAAGTCGCTGAACTAGTATCTGACAAGTTTTGATGTAAAATTTGTCACCATGCCATTGTCCTTCAAATGCAATATTCAGATAATAATGGAAATGTTTTTCTTAGGATGGAACCAAGGTTATTTCACATGTGAGAACTAGGATATGTTATACTCATCTTACCAATCAACATACGTGGCATGGATGTGGTTGCATAATTGAGACAAGCATGTCAAATTATTTAAATTGTTGCGAAATCAGTTTATTCATTTTGTCTAATACAATATTTGTGACCGAAAAGTTTCATCATAATTAAAAAATGTGTGAACCAAGAATATTCTTTTACGTATTATTATCAGGCTCTACAGTTATTTATCCAAATTAGTGCCTCGAAAGAATGAACAAGTTTTTTTACCTAATCAGATTTTTTTATTATTATTATTATCAATATCGACTAAGTTCATCAGGTAGCATAAGGATGCATCAAATTTGTGTTTAAAACAATTTGACCTTGTCTTCAAACTGTGGTTTATCAACTACTTATTCACGAGCATCAACTACGTAATATCTCGTTAAAGTAACATTTGAAGTAGTATAAATCTGTTGTTTAATAACACTTACCGAATATATGCTTCCGATTGGACACAAAGGAATAACTATTTATTATAATGGCCTTTTTATAGGCTTAGACTATACAGTATTTAGTTTTGTAAGAATGGGTCTATGCACGTTTCTATCACAAACTTTAAATGTGTATTTTATTTAGAATAGTTCATAAGATGACTATTGCTCAACCCAATTTTGGAATTCCTTAGTTGCTTATTCATAAGCAATATTATGTACTATAGCCTTAGATTTTGTTTGTTATTTTGCAGATATCAAAAATGATTTACACAACAATTTATATGGTCGTACAGTATTTATCCAAGTTATTACATAATCTTATAAATCACTGTTGAGTATTTCTGTCATGCTATTACTTTTGCTGGAAGTATATCTAATTTCATCCAGCTATTTCCAGTTTGTCTATTACGTAATACATCAAACCAGGATCAATCAAGGGTCAGTTTTTAGGTATGATAGTCTCACTACCATTCACTTGTTAATATTTATTTGGATTAAGTTAGTTTTCACAATTCATTTTATTCGACTTTATCCAACACAAGAAAAGGGAATGTAGTCATCATTTTTATTCCAGTGTGAATGTGAATTCAAAACCAGATTTATTAATTAAAGAAAGTATTTATGCTTGGATAGACAGGTTTATGATTAACCCATATGGAGAAAAAGATATACATATATAAGTAAAACGTTCTAACTTTTTATATCGAATATAAAACTTATCGTCTCTACTAATACTGTACAAAATTAAGAGATCTTTTACCCTTTTAAAGTTACTGAACGGCATATGGCAAAATTCTGATATTTAGGATTGAAATTATTGCGATATATAAATAAAGTCATAAAGAAGTGGTGTAAAAATGCTGTTATTCTAAGGAAGGAAAGATGAAAATAAAAAGACACAGAGCCGAAATGAGGTATATACAATTAATATGATACCAAATGTTGGCGAAATCAGCTTGGTATAACGCTAAACTGTTAGGGCTAAGTTGCTAACCAAAATTATTATTATTATTATATAACTAACTTATCAGATATCTCCTAGTCTTCCCATTACTGACAACATATTATTCTTAACTAGATGAACTGAAATCACGGATCTTAAAACCGCTTCCTATACATTATTATTGACGTTAAAATGTCTTTGGTAAACTTGACGTCCTTTTTGTATTTATTTAGTATTTATTCCTACATATAAATTCAAAAACATTTTCTCTCTCAGCTATCTTACTTCTAATTGACTATAGTTGACAGACAGAGTTGAGTTTAAAAATGTATTATTATTTAACAGAATAAAAATATACTTTGCATTAACCTGGTACTATAATAATGATAAATATTATAAAGGCGCTTTGATTGGTAATAAAGGTTTGTAAAAATCCCTACAACAACAGATGAACTTTTGTGTATCAATAACCTTAAAAATGTAATTATTATTCAAGATGTACAAAAGTATCGTGTTGTTCTACTTGTATCTTCCCATCGTATTTACAAATGCAGTTGGTCAGTCTCTTATTGGCATATGTGCATCCTGTGCGGATTGTCTTGATATAGCCTTAAGTCACAAGCTTTTTACGCAAAGATGGATAGTGGTTAGCAGTGGAATCCAGTTTGACACATGTCTCGTCCTATTTGGAACTTGTCAGCTGGATGTACCTGTATCTCAGAGTTGATGTTCACTCTGGGACTAGAACTCAATTCCATTCGCTTCAAACCCCATACCAAGTGAATTTAAACGTCACCCCATTGCACAAGAAGTGGCTATCAAGATTCAGTAGCTAAGTGGATAACGCGATGTCGTTTCGATAGAGCGGTACTGGGTTCAAGTCCCAGAGGGAACATCAACTCTGAGATACAGGCACATCCAACTGAAGAGTTCCAAATGGGATGAAACACGCATCAAACTGAATTCTACTGCTAGCCACTATCCATCATTGCTTTAACTTCTATCTGCTTGCATTGAAGATTTTTTCTGTTTTTTTTGCTGTAATTTAGGTTAGATTGTAAAAAAAGATGAAAATATTTCATTACACAAATAAATGTAACTTGATCATTGCAAATTATTTTTATGCACAAAATGTAATTATATTTAGTTAAAAAAATAGATTAATTAAAATTAAGAAATTTGTTTTGAAAATAAATATGGTAGCGGTTTAGCATGGTTTTTTTTCAATAGTTCAATAAAATGTTTGATAAATTAATTGAAAATTGAATGGTCTTTTTATTTATTTCTGTTGTAATGTTGTTAACCGTTGCTAAGTCGATATATTTGTTATATTTTTTTTCACGATGTTAAGGGTTCTTCTTTCAGTTTCAGAAAATTTCTTTCTTTAAATTTCATTGTATTCAATTGATTAATTGCATCATTTACTGCATCATGAACAGTTGGGTAAATTTTAGTTAAATCTCCTATTTTATCATTATTTTGTAAAGTATGGATAAGGTAATCTAAAATGAGAAAAAAATATTGGAATAGGTTATTTTTGCACTTTGTAAGGAATACCTATATGAAATAATATTAAAGTAAAAGAGATCTTACAAGGTTGTAAACATTTAAGTAAAATATAATATGAATTTTCTGTTTGAATATTCGTTGATATCTTAGAGAATGATTCGGCAGAAATCGTTAGCTGAGTATTTAGAAGATATTATTTGTAAACATTATATTTGTAGTAATCTTAGCGACTGAAATTTAAATAATCTAGACGTTACGTCCAGCAATCCAGTCTAGACCTATTCAGGGTAACAAAACATATTGAACATCTGACAATCAAATTTAATGGAATTGTATAAGCTTTTAGTTCAGATTACGGCGAATGTATTTTTATCAGAATGGGGGTTTGTAGAGATTGTAGTAATTTAATCGTTGAATTCATGAGTTGATCAAAACCAGATCACCATGGAAAACACGGAAGCACCGGACAGCCGTTCTATCCTAATATCCAACTCCTCACCAGTGCACATCCGCGGTTCGTATGCGGGTCTCAAACTCAGAACACTCGGTTTCTCACTCAAACGCTTAACCTGTAGGCCACTGAGCCGACATCCAGCGGTGTTAATATTTAATTTCAATCAATTCATGATATTGCGAGACCGTTCATCATTATCATCAATGGGTGACTGCCTCACAACAGACATAGTTGACCAGTGGATTAAATTTATTTAAATGGGTTCACTGGTAAACACCAATGATTGCGTAGCACATTTATTGCTCGTGTTTAACACTATCACAATTAGTAATCTTAGTTCGATTATAAATATTCAGTTAAAATTACGTAAAAATAATTTACCTTAAAATTCTTAGTAGAAATTTTTTTCCACTGAGTGTAAATGACGGGTTAAAAGAGGTATTTAAATCATCACTAACAGACTAAATGACCATTATTTGTTTAGTTGTAAAATGTACACAGTATGTTTTGGAAATAAAAATACGGTTACGTGGGCGAAGATTCGGAGTACGTAAGTACTTTTGACTCATAATTCTGAAAGAGCAAGTACTAGTAACGACTTATAAAATGAGCCTTAAAGCTTCCATGTTTTGAGTAAAATACGATTTAACATTAAGATTTATTAGTCTTCATTTCAAAATATTCATCAGTTTGCAACTTCCTGCAATTTTCAGTTAGCATCTTTACGTCAGTAAATGGCTGCTAACATAATTCAGTCTTTCGAATACAGAAATTGCCGTAATCCACCTCATTCGATGAAAAAACAATAATGGTTAAATATTTAGTTCTAAACTAATAGATGGAAGTTTTAGAGGACAATCAATCCCTCAGCACAGATGTAAGTATGAAATAAGTATAAACGAGTGTCTATTGACTCTGTCGGCTACTCCTTGAGGATTAGACTGAGGTTGAAGAAAGTAAAATTCTGTTGGTCAACTTAATTAATTAATAGTGAATTATCAGTAAAGTCATCATTTATAATGTATCTTAGCAGAAATGCTAAACGTTTTGTAACTTGATTGAGTAAGGGTACTGTGTGATGTGTATTCTTTAAATTCACTCAGTTCTTTTAATGTAAATTTACATAAGGGAAGATAACATTTCCTGTTTATTTTAATTAACTTTGTTTATTATATTCTGTTAACGTCATGATTTAAAATTAAATATTTCAAAAACATTTTTTCTTTATTTAAGTGATGTATTAGATAGGCGATTAATTCAAATATGCGATTAATTGTCGGTGATTTCAAAAACATCAATAAACTAAACAATGAACTAAACCTTAGTTAACTAACTGAATATTTAGGATGTTTTTCAATAAAATGTAAAAAATAATTTTTTTGCGAGTCAGCCTTTTTTTCTCTCTTAAATCACACCTAATTACACACAATTAATCCAAACAATGAGACAAAAAAAACGTTTATTAGTTCACGACCAACTTGTATATATATATTAATATCAATAACATACCTTTCATCTGAGCGAGCAGAACGATGATACCCAGTTTTTCATAGCTATCTATCACCTAAATATACAGTAAATATAAACGGTTAACGTTTTTATAATATTATTGTGAGTATGTATTCATTTTGATGAATAAGATCCTATTCTTCTTGAGTCATACCAAAGAGGTCAGTAATACTATTAGACAATGAGTAGTACCGAACATCAAATTACGTAGTAAACATTTAACGGTTCATTTTTTCTGATAATGGTTTATAAATCTATTTGTTTTCATGTGAATCATCTCTCACCATCTCTCATCATTACTCACTATTACTCATCATTAGTAATACGATGTCGTTGTAGGTAAGAACGAATATAACAACGTTAATTCAGAAATAGATTTTTAAAAAGTTTCAGTATGTCAATGAATACTAGAGTCAAAAATATGGGTGATGAAATTAACTTGATCATTTTTATGACAGAATGTTCATTACATTATTCGAATTGATGCACCAAAACTTGAGTAATGTTAAAATTTGTACACTCATATCATAATTATTTTATTTATTTATTTAAAAACATAAACATTGGTACAAGGAGGCACCAAATAGATATGCGCCACATACATCATTCGATATATGTGAGGGCTGGGATGTTGCTCGGGTGCCCAAATTGAAGCAGGTGGTTTTCCTAGAGGGCCCTACCCCGAGCCTTTGACAGTGCAATCTCATGGTACCCGGTGACAAACTACTGGTTCATGCGCCATTTGTTTCCTAAGGTTCCTGGAATTCTTGTACACCATTGTTTTGAAATCAGGGTTTTCGAACTCCTCTAGGTAAATTCTCCGTATCGACCAACCCCGTTAAAGCGCCGGATATTCGCTTTTTATCCTCTCAATTTTCTAAACAACACCTCCGCCACGAGGAGTGAGTAGAACTTCCCTGGCAGTGGCTGTATACGCGTGGCCATGTGAGAGTAGTTCGAGAGGGAGAGCCGCCTCTCCCCACTCTCAGCCGTACTAGGGAACTTTGGGGCTTAGTGCTACACCTACAGCCGCCAGTCCACGAGAACTTGCCATCGGGTCGCCAGATACACGGAGGGTGTATTTCGTCGACTCCCCGTTTTAGCTAGGTGATGTTAAGTGAATGACCACACTAGGATCCAGTATGCGTGTTTCGGAGATACAGCATATATCAATTGTACGAGATTATAGGGTCTCGCCAAAGAGGCAAGCTGGCCGATTCGACTTAGGGTATGTACGTTGAAGGCTCCAATGTGTAGTTTGGAGCGAGGTCTTATTAGGCCTGGGGTAGTATTTCTCTCACTAGAGTGACAATTGAGGAGGAAGTTTAAAGTCGATAGTCAAGGTAGGGGGAATAATAGGAATTGAAGACGAAAATTGATTATGAATACAATGATCTCGAATGCTGTAAGAGGTATGAGGGCAGTTATTACATCCCGGTTGCCCATACCCTAGAAGGGTTGTTCTTGAGAAGGAAATTAGGTTAGAGCTGGTCTTAATGACCGCTGCGCCCAAGGGACAACTATTTGAAGTCGGTCAGACTCGACGTTTTTGTGGGTCATCTTTATCTTATTTCCGTACTTGTTGAGACCTTACAGCTGGAGACGGATATCCGTGGGATGAGGAGAGCTGTGCATTTCTAGGGTCGACTTTTTTCTAACGGCACCCTTCCTTTGTGGGATAGCGAGCACAATGATATATAATGACTTATTACCTTGATAATCACAAACTGAAATATACACGTATATATGTATCACAATTGGTTGATCACTGGGTGACCAATGTCATGTGTGTCTAGTCCTTAGTATTAGTGCAGATCGAATGCTATCGATCATGTTGCAATGTGGCCACCAGTCTAGGTGACTTGACACTGCGGGCACTATTGTGAGATTAGATGGTGATTGGAGGTAGTCGACAGGAAACCCTGGACCCGGGTTTCGTGCTACTTGGCACTCGTCAGCAAGGTGTACCTGTAATCTTCGAGGGAATTGGTGCTCCCTGGCGGATTCGATCCCGTGTCACCCAGGTTTCACAATAATTATACGGCATTTTTTAGTGATCTCCAACAATTTTATACTCAAAACATGTAGTATTTTCATTTAACATCAGTATAATAATAAAAAATCTTGTTTTATATTATGTTATAAATAATTTAAATTTACCTGTTTTAATTCATCTGCTCCAACTATATCAATAAATGTCCAACATGAACAATCTAATATTAAATAATTAAATGTTAATAAATGATTAATTAATTCTAATTTTTCTATTTGTTTTATTTTTTCCATTTCTAATTTTGATTTTTCATTTAATGTTAATAATTTTCTTTTTTTTATAAAATAATGAAAAATTTTTCTTTTAAATGAATTTCCATTTAAGTTAGATTTTTGTTGATTATCATTAGCTTTTGAAAACAAAATAATTCAAAAATAAAAAAATTAATTTTCACGAAATATTGAAAATTACGAAAAAAAACAAACAGTTAAATCGGAGAAGGGTTTTTTCTGGATATTATAGTAATTTCAATGGTTGAGATCATGAGTCAATTGAAGCTAGACCACCATGGAAAACATGGAAGCACTGGACGGCCGTTTTCTTCCTATTGTGGGACTCCTCAGCAGTGCGCATCCACGATTCCGCCTCAAGAGATTCGAACTATCAGTTCTTCCAAGTTTTCCATGGTAGTCTAGCTTCAACTGACTCATGAACTCAACCATTGAAATAATTAAATGTTTAAATTCACTTGGTATAATTTGTTTAAATTTTCCCATTGATGTTGAGAACTGCGATTGATCAGTCTCTTATCGGCATTTGTGCATACTGTACGTATTGTCTGGAATCCCGGAGTGAACATCAACTTTGGGATGCAGGTACATCCAGCTGACGAGTCTCAAATAGAACAAAACGCGCGTCCTGAATTCTACTGTTGGACAATATCTATTTTTACACATAATGCTCGTGTATTAAGGCTATATCGAGGCAGTACGCACAGGACGCACACATTCCAATAGGAGACGGATCAATTGCAGTCCTAAGCATCAAAGGGAAGATTCAAACAAACAATATCAAGTGAATTTAAACTTCACCACATTGCACAAGCAAGTGGCTATCAGGATTCACTAGCTAAGTGGATAACGCGATGGAGTTTGGAGCGAACATTACTACGTTTAAGTCTCAGAGTGAATATCACTTCTGAGATGCAAGTACATTCAGCTGACAAGTCCCAAACAAGTTGAAACGCACGACCTGGATTCCAATGCTAGACACCATCCATCTTTCCATATAATTAAATACTTATTTATAAAGGAATAGATAAAAGTTTTAATAAAAAAATTATCCCATAATCTTAGGTTTAAGTATGAAATAAGTATAAACGAGTGTCTGTTGACTCTATCGGCTGCTTCTTCAGGATTGATTGAAGTTAAACAAATATTCCATTGGATGAGAACTCAGTGGTCTAAAGGTTTAAGCGTTTGCGCGCGAAGCGGGAGCGTGGATGCGCACTACTATGTAGTCCCATGCTAGGAAGAAAAGGCCGTCCTATGTTTCCGTGGTCTAGCTTAAATGGACTCATGAATCCAACTACCAAATTAATATGATCTCGACAAACCCCCTTCTGATAAAAAATAATTAAATCTAGAAAAAGAATTCTAGTAATTATCTTCTACAATCCATTCGTTTATTTTATGATGATAATCAATGGTAATACATATGAAATAGTATGAAGTTATTATATTTAATAAATTATCATTGTCAACTGTTTATAAGCTTCATCAAACTAACCAAAACATTGATTGAGTAGAAAGGCAACATTAAGTGTAATAATTGTAATTGTAAAAATCACTAATTAAGTTGTTTGCTTAAAACATTTCTGGAACAGTAAAGTATGAATGTGAACAGAGAATATTGTCAAGGTTGATTAAATAAATTTAAAACGTATATACACTAATAATTAACTTAGTGGAAATTCATTAATAAACGTAAAGTTATTTCTGATGTGAACAAATATCTAACTTTAATGTAAAGAAGAATCAATCAGATAGGGGGTTAATAATGATTGGAATGATGCTGATATTGATAAAGTGCTAAATGTTTCATTTTGGATCTCTAGTTCTTTTGTTTTTTTAGTTTATTAGCAACTACTTCAGTACAAACATGATTAGATGGAGTTTCTCTCATTTGCTAATTACTATTTTAAACAGACAATACTCGTCAGGTAATGTTTATTCATACAGTGATTTAAAACGATGTAAACCACTTTGGTTTTTTAATATAATAATGATTATACAATGCATTTAGTTATTTCACGTTTCGAAATCAGTTCTATCACGCGATTCTTTATGTATTTCGAAAAAAGCTTAGTAATCTGATATAAAAGTTCCAATGTTAATGTCTATCATACTTGCAGTGATTCAGTCATTCTGTTCTAATTTAATCTTTTTTTAAAATTAAAACATTGAATTAGGCATAAATCAACTAAAGGAAAAAAAAAGAAGAATGTATAAAGTCATGTTTTCTGATTCTGTATTGTTGATATTCACTTTAATTTCTATTCAGTTGGTGTTGTTTTACTTGTATCCATTCATTGTTATTTAGAACTGCAAATGATCAGCCTCATGTTGGCATATGTGCATCCTGTGCGGATTGCCTCGATATAACCTCAATTCACAAGCATTTTAAGCGAAGATGGATAGTGGCTAGCAGTGGAATCCAGTTTGGGATTCGTCAGTTGAATGTACTTGCATCTCAGAGTTGATTTTCACTCTGAGACTCGAACTCACTACCGTTCACTTCAAATTCCATGGCGTTATCCACTTAGCTACTGAGTCCTGATAGCCAAGTGCTAACTACTATCCATCTATGTTTTAATGTTTATGTCTGAAATTCGGTAATAAAATATCTATATGAGGTGTTTAAACATCTGTGAAAATGTTCTTAGAAGAAATTGTTTCCTAACTAATGAGAATGGGCTTCGAAAATTGCGCTAAAACTCAGACTCTTAGATCACATATATATTCACCTTAAAAGGTAAAAAAGAGCATGCGAGTAAGTAAATAGGCATTACGAATGCTATTTTTTGTGTCGAATTAACTTATTCAGAATGGGCTTAGAATGATTGTTAAACTACATTTAATTTTATCCAGTTGTTGAGTAAAATATAATAAATAATAATTTATTGGACAAAAATTCAAGAAATTGTTTCAAGGAAATAAAATCCATGTTCAGTGTGTAAGATGCTTTTGTAAGTAAGTTGAGATAGACAAAATCGATAGTCTCTTTTATTAAACAATACGTATAGTCAATCTTATGAAATTTACGTGCAGTTTCTTAACATCAGTGTGATTGAATAACCATTAGAATCTATTAAAATTGTTCTACAATTAATATATCGATTGACATTTTTTAAGAAACATACGAATAGTATTCTCAAAAACTCAGCTAAACAGAAATGAATTAAGTTGTACCGATAAGTAAAAAACTCAAGCTAGAAGACGTCTGATATTACATATTAAAATCAAAATGATTTTATCATGAGATAAATTACTTATGATTAGGTAATCTGCTTATAAATTATTGATCGACTTCAGGTATCTCATTATAGAATAAATGATAAACACTTAGTTAAATAATGACACTGATATAACAATGAATCATCTCGTTATATTTTCAAAAATTCCATTTCAAAAGGGATTTTGTGAATACTACAGCAATTTAAAGAGTTTAGATCATGAGTTAATTGAAGCTAGACCACCATGGAAAACCTGGAAGCACTGGACAGTCGTTTTGTCCCATTGTGCGACTCCTCAACAGTGCACATCCACGATACCGCCTCGCGAGATTCGAACCCAGGACCTATCGGTCTCGCACGCGTACGTTTAACCACTAGACCACTGAACCGGCCGGCATCCAACGGTGTTAATGTCTAAATTCCACTAATATGCAAAATTGAGAAATACATTCACCATTACCTTCAGTGAGTTACTATCTCACAACAGACCTGGTTGAACTCCACTGGTCACGGCTTCTCGCCAGAACTCCAGGAAATGCCTCTTGAAGTCAGTCACTAGTGAGCATATGCTGATTATTATCAGAAGGGGTTTTGTGGAGATTTTATCAATTTCAATATTTCTATATTGTTAATAAATTTTCATAGTTGTTTAAATTTCTATGTTTCCATAATTCCTTCAAGTTATTATGAATTTTATTCCTAGACTTTAATTATTTTTTTAAAGTGAATATCATATAATCAGTATTAATAAACCGATGGTCAGTTAGAGTTTAAACATAAAATAAATTTTTTTTCTATGGTGAAATTCGAGTAAACTAAAACAATTTCATGGTTCTAAATTTCAGTTTACTTTTTATTTTTTTCGTATTTTACATTCATCTAGTTTCATGAGAAGCAAACAAACAAATTGTCTTAATTAGCATCAATATATAACAGAGTGACTCTTGTATTTGAGAAAAAAATTGTGTCTGCTATCGAATTTCTAAAATATTTCATTTAATTCTTTCAGATTTTGTATAGATAAACTATAAAAAGATTAAATTAGTTATCGGTTAGATGGTTTTCTGATGAGACTATAATTTATGGACGACATTTGAGAGAAGCTAAAGTGACTTTGAGAGTGGTCACCTAACAACTAGGATCAAATGAAGATTTTAAACCAGTGTGAGGAAGTAGAATTATGAATTACAGTTGATGGTTAAGATTAGAAATTATATTTAGAATTTTCATCACGAAATAACATCAGCTATAATACCAAAACTCTATTTAACCAAATGAGTGAGTGAATTTCGTGCCAAAATACGTGACCTGTTAGCTTATACCTGATTGGTTCGTTCATAAATTATAGTCTCACCGACATTGTTTTTATACTTTAAATGTTGTTACATAAATGTTAAGTAAATAGTTTCTTTATGAGGAAAGATAATGTACATTTAGGAAAATGAATCATAATCAGTTCTAAGTTTTAATAAATTATCTTCAGCACTATGATCATTAGAGTTTGCATTTTTTAAATTATGAAATGAAGTGTAATGTTAATAGTTGAAGTCATGGGTCAATTGGAGCTAGACCACCATGACAAACCTGAAAGCACTGGACTATTAAAATTACTGTAATTTCCACAAAACCCCTTCTGATAATAATCAGCATATGCTCACTAGTGACTGACTTCAAGAGGCATTTCCTGGAGTTCTAGCGAGAAGCCGTGACCAGTGGAGTTCAACCAGGTCTGTTGTGAGATAGTAACTCACTGAAGGTAATGGTGAATGTATTTCTCAATTTTGCATATTAGTGGAATTTAGACATTAACACCGTTGGATGCCGGCCGGTTCAGTGGTCTAGTGGTTAAACGTACGCGTGCGAGACCGATAGGTCCTGGGTTCGAATCTCGCGAGGCGGTATCGTGGATGTGCACTGTTGAGGAGTCGCACAATGGGACAAAACGACTGTCCAGTGCTTCCAGGTTTTCCATGGTGGTCTAGCTTCAATTAACTCATGATTTGAAACATTGAAATTACTAAAATCTTCAAAAAACGCCTTCTGATAATATAGAAATGCATCATATTCAGTTGGAACAAACATATAATGTATTGATCTAATGTTAATTTTTGTTATACAATCTGAAAATTTTAGAATGACTTTGATTTATTTTTAAAATTCAGGAAGCATGTTTTATTACGCGTCAAATTGCGGATGCTTACAGTACGACTGGAAAGGAGTATCGTTTAGAATGTTGTAGTATTACACATAGGGCAACTGAACCGCCGACTTAGTAAATTTGGTATTCATTGTTAATAAATGTTTGCTCTTACATAAGTGTGAAATGATTTATCACTTATACCGGAGTAAATAGAAACTAATTTTATTATATAATTATATATTTATTGATTTCGCCTATAGAAAATAAATTAGTAGAACTACAAAAAAGAGTTTAATATTCATACAAATTGAGTACAAACAAAACGATACACTACAAAATGCCCTTGCACTGGATGTAATACTGTGTTCATTCTAGAAAAATCCCTCAAGCTTCATTGTTTGTAATGTTGCAGTGCACAGAACACATGTGGGGGACAATCGAATATATTTCACACAAAATTACAGGACTTGTCAATAAAGCCTAACAATCATAAAGTAAATGCCTAATTTGCAAAATGTCCATCAATTGTCTCGAAACGACTCAGACTTCATTGTTCTTGCATTTTCATACAGATTGCATTCTGTTTCGATTCATCACTGCTCGATCAACCTGTCTTTCTGCTGCCAGATATTCTGTTCACGACTGACGTCATATACTGCTTATGTCAATATGAGTAGCACACACCACAATGTCTTTTACAAATTTTTTTCTTTGTAATTTTTTTAATTTTGAGAAAATATCATTTAAATGTTGTAGTTTGTTGACATACCCATTTCAAAGTGAATCATTTGAAGTGAAGTTTTCTCCTTACTTTAGTTACTAATTCATTTTATGATGAATAAAAAACAAACATAATTTTTGAAAGATTGAGACTATTATATATGAAGTATTATTATTAATAGAGCATTCATTACAGGATAAACGTAGTATCAAATTTGTTAAATGTCATTAGTCATCTGTTTAACAGATAAGTTCAAAGGAATTCTTACGATTAGGATTAATATCTATTAAATAAGATAATCCGAATAAATATATCAGTGAAGAACTAATTTAATTTGAAAAGAATAAAATTAACAATTTCAAAGAATAAAAAACGATCATATTATTTACCTACATGCTTCTAACTGATCAGGTGTCTCCTCGATACTTTTTATTTCACTTGAATGATCATCTGATTTATCCATTTCAATATCCATAGACTGTGATGTTAAACGTAAAGTATTTTCAATTTGTTTTATTCTATTTAAACAACGAATCAATTTTAAATTTATATCAAATGGATTTATTCCTGTTTGTAAATAAACTGTTTCACGAAAATGTTCAGCACAAAAATAGAATAAATTTCCTTCATAACGAATAATTTTAATTTTATCATGTTCTATATACTGAAATGTAGGGAATAGAAATAACCTGGATGAATCTATAAGAAAATTATTTGAACGATATGAAAAATTAAAAAAAAAACGAAAACAATAAATATATCAGATTTTCATGTTCACTTCAAACTGCCAGTAAAATCATTAGTAAGCAACTAAGATTTTAAAAAAATACTGTTTCGTTCTACTTTGATATGACTCAGGAGTTTTCACCCTATTGATGGAACAGGGAAATTCAACTCAGAGTAAGCCTAAATATATCCAATAATTTTGCAAAAGAGAAATGTGATTATTATTAATATAGTCTATCAATTGAATCTTAATACAATGATTAAACATTTCGTTTCTCATTCCACGAGCTAGGAGTTGTAATACTAATAGATGATGCTTAAAAGTAGACATGGACAAAACTTTATAATAAAGCATTAAATTCGATTAGTCAATCATATTGTTATGCTTTATCAAAACAAAAAAATCCTTGTTTAGTGTTTTATGTTCGCTATAGCTGTTAATGGTTTTATTCCGAGATTTCGACTGCTTGTACATGATTCAGACTTGCTGAAAATTCACAGTATTGGTTGTTTTAAAAAACTATTTATTCTTACATAAAATACAGAAAAAGTAATTACATTATGTGTACTTTTCAATGTGACATACGAAAATATTATTTGGAGTTTAGATTGCATTAATCAGATCTCCTATTCCTTTTGATAATCATTTAAATATTATACAAATTACTATACAATCTTAATATTCACCTTTGACTTTGAATTTCGGGATCAATGATAAGATCTTGAATAATGACTGGTAATACATTGAAATCAGCAATGAAAAAAAGGATGACAACTTTGATTAGTTTAAGATTCCTCAACGCTGCTTCCACAAGTGGGGTTAAATCATGAAGCTTTAGATCACAAAGTGGGTGTGATACCACTAAACTAAAGAGTTTTTACTTGATGATACATCCTTTGAAGTTTTTTCTCTTTTGACTGTTTTCATCATAATCTAACAATATCATCATAGGTTCACTGTTTTCCAATTATATATTTTTAATTTAAATGAATTTTGGCGTTTATTCATCACATAATTATCAAATATCTTACTAAATAATGACAATTATTACTGAAATTCAAATGGAAAAATAAAACAATATGTAACATAAACTGATTATGTATATTACACTCACATTTGTATAATCTCTACTGTTTCGATAGATTTCTGTATTTTGAATTTGTTCAAAACTGTGAATTTTAGGCCATTGTATTCGTAATATAACAACTCCAACAGAGATTATGATACCTAATAGAAGACCATAATTTACACTAAGCAATACTGTGCATAGAAATGTAAATATCCAGACTGCCTAAAAATAAAATAAACGTACACATATAAAGACGTAAGTTAAACGTCTTATGAGTAATTTCATATAAATAATATACAATATAAGTTAAAGCTTTTTAAAATGTTTTGGATCAATAAAAAGGAAATAAATTGACTTTTCCATTAATACTAATCCAGGAACATGTATGTTCATGTGCTTTGTGCCAAGATGAAGTTATCAGAAAATTTCGATTTTACAAGAAATTGATAAGTCGAAAACATATGAATTGGAAAAAGACGTACATGTTTTTAATTTCAGTATGTGAATAAGTACACTTTATTAATTAAAGTAAATAAATGGTCAGTCAGTCAGCTACAACGTAGGACCAGACACGTAAATGCTCCTTTCCAAGTTGCCATATCTCATTAGCACAGCAAGATAAACATCGGATTCATAGGAGTGGTTAAGTCAATGGCAGTAATATATAAAAGAAAGATTGCATATAAGGATATAGTACAGGAAGAAAGAATTAGTTTGTAGAAAGAAAGATATAAAGCGATTTTAATCTCATAGTTTAAAGGAAGACAAAGAGTTTATACACCTACGTCATTGTGGTCAGTTCAGAGCCATGTCACCCAGAGTCTCCAACCACTGGTTATGGTAGTCACGCGGACCCTAACATGGCTAAGACCAGAAGTTAGTGACTTCAGGCACTGATGCCAAGTTTTGGTTTGACCACCCCTAACTTTCTTCCATGTGTCTTCAACACTTGTCAGCATTGCGCGTCGTGATAATCGGTGCTCAGGCATACGTAACACATGGCTCGACCATCTCAGTCGGTCAAGATTCACGACCTTATCAACTGGTTTACTTCTGACGTAATCACTTATAATTTATGAGAACTGT
Source organism: Schistosoma spindalis (assembly GCA_946903255.1). Lineage (NCBI taxonomy): Eukaryota > Metazoa > Platyhelminthes > Trematoda > Strigeidida > Schistosomatidae > Schistosoma > Schistosoma spindalis. The sequence continues at coordinate 22,728,699 of OX336417.1, read as the reverse complement.
TCTAAATAGAATATATAATCAATTCAATAAATGTGCAAACTAACGTACAAAGTTTGTTAGCTAGGGATATAACAAATATCGATGTGCGCAAATGTTCATCACCCTGAGTCAGTTTCATTTCATAGATTATTAATCAATGGGATCAAATGTTTTTTACATTTTCTCGATAAACACTAGAATGGAAATCATTAAAACATTATTTTACAATATTTATAGTTATTCAACCAAAGTGATAGATCATTCTTCTTATGTATTAGAATTGGTCTTATCCGGTGTAACAGAGAAACAACTAAAAAATCTAAGTTCTAAGAATCCCTTGGGTTGTTTTGAGCAAAAGAAAGAATACATTACGAATGTATTATAAGAAATGAGGAGTATTTTGAAGGGGATTATATTATTTAAAATATAATAAGACTAAGTTTTTAATAAACCTTATTTAGTACCATTATTGAATATCATAGAATATTACATTATTTAAGATTCAAACTACTCAGAAACTTATTATTCTTTTGATTTTATGTCATGAATCTGGATATGCTTATCTATACATAAATTAATCAAAAGGTAATAGATATATATTTTGGATGAGTATTATTAAGCTTCTGTAAATACTTGGAATTTTCAGTTTTCAGGTCATGACAATATGCAGGCGATGAATATCACTTTTAATAAACATATTCATCTGGTTTTACAGTAACACGTGCTTATATATATATACAACAATTTCTAAATCAATTATAGCATTTATAGAGATTACACAGTTAATCATTTATAATATTGCATAAACATTGATGGAAAGATTACACATGTTATGGTAGATATAGTTTGTCTTATATCTTTTAATTTCCTCTAACAGTTTCAAACCCATTGCTTACACAAAGTTGAAAATTTCAGTCAAAAACTGTAGTCTCTATGTTTGAAAGACGTCTGTAATACTCTAGTCTGTTTCTTGTTACAAATGTACAAGTGCCTTCACTCTTTATTGAGCAGACGTGCTATAACTTGTGACCTTGTGCTCTATTATTATATAGTTTAATGATACCATCAATTAAAGAATAGGGACTTATCTACTAGAACAATGGCGCATAAACTCGTACGAGCGGTTTAGAGTCCTTATTGATCCTTCTTCCAACCTAGCCCTTCTTGTTGAATTCAGAACACCATTCTCAGTCTCCGCATTATGAATCATGTATTTCAAGCATACTGGGTTTATACACAAACCAAACAGACTACATCGTACCATAAAATAGAAAATAACATTTGTACATGATCTAGCCAAAAGTGGCTGTGAGTATTGGGAGACTGTAATTAATAGACTGGGCATAAATTAAGAACGGCAATCGTATAATAATAGTCTATTGGTTAAAATAAAGCTTATAATAAGAGGAATATGAATATATGTTACTTAATTACTTAACAATTACACAATAAAAATATGTAGTATTAAACCATAAATAGATCCCATCAGTTACCATTCATAATTCTCGTCGGGATATATCAATATGTTAAAAGAAATGAACTAGAAAGTTGCAAAACCTAATAACATTTGTCTTTCCTTAAAGTAGAATGAGAAAATTGTTTATTATTACGCATAAAAATAGATGACTAGTATACGACAGATTTATTTGTACTTGAAAAATTTATTCATCTGTCAGTGAATATTTTTGATAGTTTACTGTGAACACTAACATTCAATGTTGAATGTATTCAAAATAAGAAGTTATTTATCATAGAAATTTGAAAGTGTAAATTCAATTTATCTAATATTCACCAACATCATATATAACAGTATTAATCCATAAAACATAATCACTTTACCTATATTGAACAATGAATCATTGTAACTACATTATTCATTTTTTCGCTTTATGTTCAACAATAATCTTTCTGTCATTAAAATGAATCAAACTTGGTCAGTTCAATCATAACAGTTCAAGCAGTTTAAATAACTTTATTTCATTATATCAATACAAATTCACCAGGGGAAACGAAATCGATTTGTTATATACTTTCGTAATTTAAATCAACTAAAGTATAGAGACCCTTGTAGTTGAATTTAATTCAATTAATACCAATCATAATCACATTACTAGTAAAATTGATGAAAATTGTCTTGTCGTTACTGATAATGAGAGAAAAATATTAAATAATTTACTGTAAACAACATCACTGAAACTTACGCTGTCCCATGGAGAAAATCTCCAAAACATTATTAAATCTTTTGCTTCCATAAACATTCCTTTAATAGCAACAATAATGATTGCCGATAGACAGAACTTTAGGACAAATGAAAAACAAAACAAGAAAAAAAACTGGTGAAGGAAAAGGGAAAATAGATGATTTTATAACAAAGAAGTAGATATTAATTCTCTTATAATATAAAGATCCTTAAGATCTATTCATATATCGGTAATAATTCTAATTAAATTATAGTTTATTTTTTTGGTGAATAGCATTCATTCTTCATTCTCGGTTTATCATCATTTTCGGACACTTTTAAATTACATTAATTTGTTTTGATGTGTCTATATCTTTACCTAAAGGACTCAAGTTCATCACTTAGAGTTTCAAAATACTAGAAAGTTTTTCATCGAGTTACTCTAAAAGCATATTATTGCAATGCAAGTGTTATTTATTTGAATGAAGAACTCTAGAGGAAATTTATTTAGTTAACTTAGCTCTATAGAGTTGTGAGATTTAGTGTTAATCAAAGATGAAGCTGATCATTTAATAATCGTTTCTTATAATAAGTTTGAATAAATTCATTATATAAACTGTGATTATGTTAGAATATGTTATTCTCACGTGGTATGCTCAACAGATTGAATAACGAAAACACATTGTGTGAAAGATTTAGAATTTTTTGAAACTAGCACAAACTAGAATAGGTTAGAAGTTTTATGACCTACATAATTATGTATTACATGTGCTTCGACAATCAGTTTAAGATCATTAGTGATACAGTTAGCTAATAAAATGAAGTATTTGCTATAATTCAGATTGCATACTACATTTTTAATAATATCTTTCTTTATAATTATGTAATCTATTATTGTTATTATATCAATGAGAACATTTTCCTAACTAAATTACATTCAACTTACAATGGGCACGGAAAAAAGTAGTGGTCCAATAAAGAACAAAACTAGTATAAGTAGTAAACATGAGAAAAGACTGGCAACCTGTGTACGTCCACCAGCAGATACGGCAACAGCAGATCGAGATAATGATGCAGCCGCTGGATATCCATGAAAAAATGAACTGATTACATTTGTTACTCCGAAAGCAATAAGCTCCTAGATTGAGAATATCAGAATATTGTTTTGTTAATTGATATTTAAGTAAAGAAATATATTAATCAAGGATAATTTCAAACGATTCTTTTTTCGAAAATTCAAAACAAATATCTCTCAGAAGTTTTTATTTTCTTACCAATGCAAGAGGTTTACGGCTTTCTATAATTTATTACAAAATGATAAGTGTATTAGTTTGAAAAATCATTTCGATCGAACCGTATTTTATGCATAAATGAATCAGATCTACCCCATTTAAGTAGTTTCCTTAATAAAATATTTTACGACAAGGATGATGAACATTGCGAAATGAAGTGAATTCATTAAATTCAGTATGGTCCAAGTCATCTATAATCAGACTGATTTGTACAAGTAAATAAAATATTTTGCTGGTATATTTTTATATGTAACATCTAAAATATTTGGACTTAAATAAGGGCTTTTTGAATTTTTGTACGAAGTTACCCCCTCCCAAGTTGAGTAAATGTTAATTAGATCTTTATTTTAAAACGCGTAAAGTTTATAAATGTAACTATTTTGCACCCATAAGATGAATATGACATAATATGAAAGCTAATTTACAAAAAATCATTTACTAATGATTTAGATTGCATCTGAAATGTTAGTTACTCATTGAATGCACATGATATGATTTACAAAATAATAAAAGAAATTTTGTTGTTTCTGTTAAGACCATTAAAATTTGATAATCTAACGGAAAAATTATTCAACGACTATCATCTCTCCAGAAAGTTGGAGAGTTGAAGGGTTATGATTATCTGATTATTGTTTGTAAGCGTTATTTCATTGACGCTATAAATGATGTCCATTCTAGAGTTTATGCAATGTAGTCACGATCATGGAACTATCTTCAGAATGATAAAGACTCTAAAAATAAAATGGGATGGAGTCATTTTGACAGGTCATTATATATCACTTAAGGCTGATCCTATTACGAATCTTAATACGTATATTAACCACATAGAAATTACTTTTACATTATATCTTTTTGTGTATTCTCAAAAACATAATTCTTTTGTATCAACTGCTTTTCGAGTGACTGAAAAGTCACTTAAGGTCATCTATAAAATACAGTTGTCACTGATTTTTCTACAATTTTTTACAACACTAAGTGACTAAACTTTGTAAACATAGAAGGAGGTCAGAGAGTACTCGGTGATAAAACAGTCAACGCCACTAAATTAATTTTTCTCGACAAAAACAAATGAAATTTGGAAGTACTTTGCCACTTTATGGTCAGGTAAATCACTACATTTATGGCGTATCGCCTTACATTTATAGAACTAGATAATCATAGCTACATTTTAGCTTCATTTTTCTATCTAGGATTTTTCTTAGTCCAAATATGGTCAGCATCAAAACAGTACGATTAATCATTAGTGGTCAATAACTCTAAGGCTTTTTAAAAAGTTTCTTTATATCCCGCTATGCGTTAAAATATGTTCTTTCAAAATTTTTTTTTCAACCTCAGATAAAAAAACCAATGAGTAGAGATATATAGTTGTTAGCAGTGGAACCCAGGACGAGAGTTTCGTTGTATTTGGGACACGTTGGTTGTATGTACCTAGATTCCAAAGTTAATGTTCACTCTGTGACTTGAACCCAGTACCTTTCTATTCAGATGCCATCACATTATCCATTTAGCTGATGAGTCATAAAGAGATCGAAACTCATGACCTTGAATACACTAGTAGCCACGATCCATCTCCGCTCCAAAAGCTTTTGACTTATTGACAACATCAAGGTCATTCACATAGGATTCACGCATGCCAAAAAGGGTCTGTTCAACTGCAGTCGTAACACATCTGTGGTTAGATCCAAACAATCAATATAAGTGAACCGAACAACTAAATGCTTTGATATTTCATTGTTCAGAAATTAAGAATTATTAGTGAAAACCTCCTGTGAAAACTCTTGGTCTTGATATGAATAAAATACCAAGAGACTGTTTAACTTTCATGTGATTTATACCTTATTACAAACATTTGTTACATTTTGTGTTCAAATAAGATAGATTTTAACTCTTAAAGAGATTAAATGACATAAAATCAATTGATCTCATTTGATTTCTCCATTCATTGTTCAACCACATACCAATTTAATGAGTCCATCGTTTCATCCATAAAAACATAGTTGATTATTTGGATTGGTATATCTTCATTATGGTAGTTCTGTTTGTGCTAATTTGTAGTAAATATTATATTCTAAATAGAATGTCATCATATCTTAAATGAGCACTTTATTATGTTACATTCTATCTTCCCTATTCATTGAACTTGTCTTGTAATGTGCTATTTCGTAATCACTGTCAAAAATTTGGTTAGATACATCAACCTAGAATATATTTACGTTTCAATAAATATGTGTTTATAATAATCTGAATATAATTATGGTAGCATTTTTTTAAAGAAAGAAATTGAACAACTGAGTTTGTATAACTAAAACAATTGCACAATGTAACCTATTATTTTAAAGAGAAAAATGTTTGTAAACATTCACCTGATGAAATGTTTTGTACATAACTATGAATGATTATTTGACTATTGATAAAAGGTATTTAGTTAAGAATGAAACTAACTAAAAAACTTATAAAAACTCCGTCGCTGTTGAACTATCGTATCCTAGATACGTGCCATTTTGTTCAAAGTCGGGTACAGTTTCACAGATTCATTTGCTCCTAACGTTTCTGAATTTCCAGTCTAATTATTACTTCACACGTCATAATTCTCAATTTTACTACTTTTCCGACTGTATTCTTTGTTTAGATTCCTATCTTTCAGTGATAATACATGTATTTCAGATGTATTGATTTTCTATCCCCGTGTTAGTGTCAAATGTGTTAATCTCAACTGATCCTAACTTTTTCTATGACGAAACGTTGTATTGCACTTTATCCATTCTATGGACAGCTGAACTTGGAAAGTCTAATTTTCTAACTAAACAAATTAAACTAATACCAAACTTCCAAGTTCAAGACTACTATAACTAGCAGTCATATTGAAATCCATCATGCGATATAAGTTAAATACAATTTTTTTATTTGACAGTTTTACTTGATTATAAAGCTAATGAAGTCACCATCAAGAAGTTTGGAAGTATTCTGCTCAAGTGAAGACTTAAATGAATCGTAAAGGATTAATTAATTAAACAATTTGTAATAAGTTGAAATGATATAACACTGTTAAAATTTTTCGGGTTACTTGATTCGTATTGATTTTATAGTTAAAACGTGTTGCAAATATTCGTGCAAGGGATACACTAACTGAAATACCAATAACTGCTGAAATAATACTGTCACCAATATGTGGACCCATTAACGTGATATCCGGTACTTCTGGATACTGAATTCTGAAATAAAATAATATTGAGAAATAGTATTTGATAAAAGGGAATTAATCTGATTTTGGATTTTATGAAGACTATTTTATTATGAGAAGAAACAACTCTTTGAGCAGTTAATCTACTGACCTGTGAAAATCAAGTTTGTAGTCGTTCATATAAATAATCTCATTAGTTCAGAAATTTTTATGAGGTTAATTCAAACATTTAGATTCTTCCATTTATCAAATGACAATACTCTATCGTCATATTAACATCGTTAATGATATTAAAATATTATCTACTAATAATTATCATGTTACTATCCCATACACCATTCTACTAAACTCTCTAACTTCAAATAACAATGTAACATAAACTTGCTCAAGATAATGAAAGTCTTGTTCACTTTTCTACTCAACATATTTATATCATTTTAATAAATTCATTGTTCGTGTCATCAAATAATGAAATAATACGATTCCTTATCAATTTGAAAAACACCATAATTATTTCTTACATTTCTAAATTTAATTATAAGATTTTACAACTTCGTTGGACTGCTTCCCACCTATTTAAAGTGATTAGGTTCTTATATTCTTCTGTTTCATACTATCTTTAAATAAATATCCATTCAAAGAATCTAGATTTGGTCCGATAAATGATCATATATTTGTTTAGAAAAGTACAACAAATATATATAAAGACAACTTTTTTACGTTACTGTAATAATAATAATAATCTATTAAATTATTGATGCATTACAATATTGCTCACATCTGATTTAATTAAGGTTATCATAAGCAACTACTTGAATATTCTTTTAAGATTAGTAATATACTAAGAACATCGTTTCTTGAATCAATAAACTATGCAAATATATAAATATATATTTTCCTTTTGATATTATGAAATGTTTATTCGAGTTAATAAAGTTAACAGTACTGAAGTACTTCCTTCACTTATTAAGATAAGACAATTTTGATATTTGTGTGGGCAAGTTTATTTGATTTTAATATGAATATAACTGTAACGATAAGTTTTGACAAAACAAATGGTAACTTTTAATATCTTAATGCTTTTCTTTAGCAATCAAAATTATTGGATAGTCAATCGAATTATAGAATGTTACACTATTATTTTAAGAGTTTTTTTCATCAGTGAAACAACAAAATGTCCTAAAATGCTTGAATTTATTGTTTCAAGGAAACGTTTATTTTCATGGAAGCCTATCAGTCGGAACATTTTACATAGAATTCCATTTTTACTGTAAATACACATTTAAAATGACCTGATTAGTATTTACTAAAGTTGGTTAATGTTTTTTGGAAGTTATCTATTTGCATAACCTAAATTGTTCTTCACAACTCCTCTCAGAGCTCTTCTAAGGCTACTAGCCCGGTTAGAGGAGTAAGGTTGAGAATATGGTTAGCAAACCAATTCCGCAAATGGAACATCGCTTAAAAGCAATAACCAGAAAATTGCTCTACATGCAGTTAGTTACAGTTTAGTCCATAGTAATAATGTAAATATCAACATCAGGAAGATCATTGTGGTACCGTTTACATTCAACAAGAGGCAAACTTGAATATTTATGAAGGTTTAGATTTATAATTGAATATTGAACAGAGACTACTACAATACTTATTCTTAATAGTCAGAAGATCTCTGTAAATAATTAAGGAACGGATATTTAGCCAACAACTATTTTCAATGACTTCGCCAGAAGGCTATAATTCTTGTAGCCAAAATAAAGCATACTTGAATAAGTAAATCAAAAAATGTAATATGTTGAACTTATGCATGGGTTACGGATTAAATATATCCTTAATGTTTATAGTTTAAATTACGATCTGATCCTAAATCATGGAAATTTCAGTGTCCGTCAAGCCAACTTTACGTCCTAGATACGTCATTTGTAAATTTGAAGTGTCATTTTAAAACAAGGGTATGAAAACTCTTTGTCGTGTACTGAGTTTTAATAAAATGACTTTAATCAATATTTATTAATAATAATCTGGTCATGTCAGTGTAATGTATAATAAGAGACAAAAAGTTTAAAATCTTAAATTCATGTGGATTACAAAAAATGAATCTGCAAATTAAAACATGGAACAGATACAGATAACAGAAGAATTGTGGATAAGTGTATAAATATATATATATATATATATATATATATATATATATATATATTAAGCATGGAGTAACCTCATTGTGAGCCATTGTACACAGAGAGCTTGAATATACCTCTTTTGATTGTGTGAGTTTGGTTTCCTAGAGATGATTCCACTGGCTTCCATCGTGCAGAATATGCGAAATTTTGTATATTTGTGAGGGTTGTTCTAGAACTGGTATGAAATCAAACCATTTCATTTATTCATATGATATGATTACCATATGCCAAGCGAGTAAGAATAACTCTGTTGATCAATTTCGTAACCCCAAGTCCCAACCATTCCGACACATGTTCACGAATAATCAAGGAAAAATAATTCTGAGTACGCTCTTGTAACTGGCCCGCAACAGTATATAGACCGGTATTAGCATATGGAAGAGCTCATGATCAGTATCTTGTACTTGATCTTTTGAAGTCAACCACCATGTTCTATTTATAATTTAGTCTTAGATAAAGAGATTTCTTGCTGACTGTGTAAGCTTTTATCAAGTGGGCTCCAAGTTGCACTGAAAAGACTTGATGAGTTTGTTTATTATAATTGAAGATTGACTGAAGAAAAAAACCATTTAAGACTTTACTGAAAGCTTCATCTTAACACAATATAGTCTGATATTTTATTTAAAATCTATACGTCGATGTAAAATCAAACCAAACATTAAATAACTGTAATAGAATACTTCAAATAAAATTGAACCTATTTGAACTAACATCACGAAATTGGAAAACAATATCTTGGAAACATACTATGCTAATTAGGATCATTTCCAAATACTAAACACAATTATTCGTGAATTGTGTTTGAAAAGTACTAAAAACATGAGAAATCAAGGAAAGGGTTTAATTATCTAAAGGATTTGATAAACAACTACTTGAAATAAACTTTTCAAAAAAACCATAATCGTTAGTTTTAGTAAACATTACTTCTTGTCAAATACTTTTCTATTCAGAAAACTACAAAATATCTTACCCTTTCGATATTTCACCAACAATTTTAACATCATATTTATCGTGTAAATCAACTGAATATGAAACAATGGTTGATAATATAACCTGTGGTATAGAATGATTAGTAATAATTTAGGTATAATCAGTGAATATAACAAATAGAACTGGTTAACAATTTAAATATGATCTGCTTACTTGATATCAATAAGATGAAATGTCATATTTCTGATATAAAAACCCAACTTACTATAAGAAATGTATATCTCATATTACTTTAAACATGCTTTTGTTTATGACTGCTATCATATCTTGTTTAGCTTACTTTAAAATCATCTGTAATAAGGTACAGTTTTATATCCTTATTTTTAACTAAGTTTTTATTAGTGAATATAAAAACCAGAATGTTTATGTTTTTTTTTAAAACTATACTTTAAAAGAATATTGAAGCAGCATTCATTCCAAACAAACAGTTAAAATTATGTAATTAACGCGAATATAAATTAGCTCTTAATCAGTTCAGTTTTTGTAATAAGCTTTATCGCACAGCATATTTATGAATTTTTCACATTTACTATACTTTAACCACTTTGGTGCCCCACATACATATATACTTGAAGGTTATGAAAACAATGAATACAACATGGAAGTCTCAAGATAAACATTAGGCTGGTTTCTTAGATAAACGTGCATACTTCAGTTCATTGATAATAGAGAATAATTCTACTTATTTATAACAATCTAGATTTTGTTACATAACTAATGAATAATTTATACATATATATAGTAATTTACTATTAGATTAATAGTTCATCTACATTAGCCTTTCATGTTTACATTCATGGGTAGATACAGCTTCAATCCACAAAGATTTTTATAAATTTATGATTTGAAGAATGATTAGAAAGTTTTACAAGTATATAGAATCGTGACTATAACTAGAAAAATGATTTTTGTTTTAATAATTATTAAAACAGTTAACATTGATTTATTAAAACCTAAGAAATTATTCTTGGTGAATTATTTTTATTTTCTCAAGCGAAGAAAATGTTGAAAGTCTAAAAATATGATCTTGAAGGGTTAAACTTCAATTAATAAACAGTTCAATGTTTTCTACTTAATTCATTCGTTTAATATGTAATTCTATTAGCTTTAAAGTTCCAAATTCTTGAGTATAGGTGGTTGCTTTCTGTCTAAACTGAATTTCTTTATTAAATATTTCTAAAGTATTGTCAGAAGGGGGGTTTGTGGCGATATCAGTAACTTAATAGTTGAGTTCATGAGTTAATTACAGCTAAACTACTATGAAAAACCTAGAAGCATTGGACGGACATTTCGTCCTAGTATGGAACTCCTCAGCAGTAAGCGTCCACAATCCCGCCCCGCGGGATTCGAACCCATGACCTATCAGTCTCCCGTGTGAACGCTTGAACCGGCATCCAACAGTGTTAGTGTTTAACTTTAATCATTCCACGAAATCGCGCTACCGTCCACCATTGTCTTCTGCGGGGCGTGATCGTGGACGCGCACTACTGGGAAGTTCCATACTAGGACAAAGTGGCCGTCCAACGCTTCCGGGTTTTTGATGGTGGTCTAGCTTTAATTGACTCACAAATTCAACTATTGCTAGAGTGTTTAAAAATTAATATTAAAAAACAACAATTTAATGTTTTTAAAAAATTGGAAATTCAACTCACAATAATTAAATCTATAGGAAGAGGAATAAATGAGATTTTCTTAACAACTGGACTAATTCGATCTTTGTAAACAGCCAAAATTGTTATACATGCACTAGCCATCAACACTGTCGGTATGTTGGTATGTTGAATAGTACGAAATATTTCATAGTATGTCTATTTAATGAAAAAAAATACATACAAAGCTAGTTCATATTTGCACGAAAAAAGGTATTAACTATACGTCTCCTAAATACAACTATACTAAAGTATGTTTATCTCATGGTAGTTTTGAAACAAATTAAAGCTGGTATTAAACATTTTTTTGAATTCCATCTAGATTAAGAAATATTGATTTAAAAAGATAATTTAGAAACTTCTATTCTGTTAGTCAGATATTAGTGCGCAGTTATGTTTTACATAACCCAGGTCTAGGACATTCAATCAATTACCATTACTAGTAAACAGTAAATACCTTTTATCTTTATATTTCAGTTACATTTTTGGCTTAACTCAATACAATTTAAACAAAAATAAATACTTAACTTGTCACTATTACAAAAATTCATTAAGAGTTTTATTTCACCATATACTATACTGGTAAATAACTTGGCAGTATTATGTAACTCCAACATATTATATCAAACTATTGAATGATTAAAAATGGACAGTTTTATGTAGAATAGATAAATTGTTGTTAATTGGCATAACTATTATTGGCTTTTACAGGATTATAAAGTAAATTTACTTTATATTATATAACTAACTGTTGGAGTTTTGTAGACAACTGTCAAATTTTAGGCAAGAAACATTTGTAATTTAAATGAAAGTGTATTAAAAGCATAAACTAATCTTCTTATTCTTGTGATTCATTTATAAATCATCTATTCGCACAACGCATAACTCAATATTCGATAAATTTATAGACTCAAACACGAACTGTGTTGTTTATATTCATTGCAAAGTAACGAGATAACCATTACAGACTGAGGCACTTTTGTATTCATTAGATAACATTACACTTCACGAGCGTTATTTATTGTCATAAACTTTAAGAATGATAGCCAATTTTTTCGGGTATATTTCTGTAACCAACTACAAGATTTACCAATCAGAATTCTATGTTTAGTATTGTACATCGAAGTGATACACTAAAAATTACAATTCAGTAAGATTAATTTATATTATCTTATCGGAAATATATAGATAAAATGGTTATGGTAATTAAAAAGTAAGCTAATTAATTCAATGGAATTCAGTGCAAGTTTGGCTAAAATGACAACCAACATATGAATCCCAATTTTATGATGAAGAAAAAAGCAGTAGTATTTTATTGACCCTATTTATCATTACTCCTTTCGTTTCGAAAAACTCAGAACAATAACAACAATATTATAAAATTATCAATCTTTATTAACAATTCTGCCGAAATGACCTTGAGCTTTAATTTGAGTTAGTAAGTTTAAGTTCACGCTTTATAATCAATAAATCATTATTAAAACAGTACAGTATCAAAATTAAAAGCAACATGAAAAATGTTGAATGCTTCAAATTAATCAAATTGTATCAAACTCACGTATGGTATAGTAAATAAACCAGGAAACCGGGGCAATTTTAAACCTAGTACATTCTTTACTTGAGTTGTAAATACATGAACAGCTACTCCAACAGTGAAACCAGATGTCATCGGTACAGAAAAGTATCTGATTAAACTGCCTAATCTAAATAATCCCATTAAAAGCTAAAATTAACAAAATAAAAGGCCAACATTTATACATCATTGATAAAAATTTATAACTGTATCTTAACTGACTTATAAATTATTAAGCAAAATTATGTAATACTGTGATTTTATTTGATTGCAATGAGATGGTCTGTAGAAAGTCTTATAAACTACAACCGTCTAGAATTGTGCACTCTTATTCGTGTCACATACACTACTGGACATAATGAAACGCAAATGAAAGGTTTCTACTAGAAGTAAAGGCTAAACCAACACTGACAATGGTTGTCATTAAATAAACAAAAAATGTGTAAATAATAAAATCTGATTTGAAATCTCAGCAATGATAACCAGACAAATTGATCTAATGATATATTTGTCTAATTTCAGTACAAGACTGTAAGATGTTTCATTAGTATAAAAAACCTCAAGATTGATTTTAATGATTATTAAATTAGTTTTATGACTGGTTGACTATTTGTCTATTAAACGAGTTGTATAAAAACTGGTTGAAACCACTGTGATAAACTTATGCCAAATCTAGATCTTTCAACTAGTTTTAAAATTGACTAAAAAAGCACTGATCTTTAAAAATATGAATTGTTTTGTGTAGTCTGATAACTACACAAACTAGATGACTAAGTAAATATAATACAGAATATGAGCATTCCTAACGCGTGTTAACATATGTTTTTTAAATAATATAAACAAATATTAAATAAATAAAGCATTTTATCTTACTTGTACAATGCCAACTGAAAATCCTAATGCTAATGCATAAGGAATTCTGAATTGTTCTGCATCATGTAACGAAGTGTCATTATTAGTCATATTACCGTATAATGCTTCATTCGCTGATTTTACTGAAAATAAACAAGATACCAACAACAACAAAAAAAAACACAAAATTATTGAGATTTTTAAATTCATTATAAGTATAATCCTACATAGGGATATGTTGTAACTTGTGCCCTTGTGCCGTATTAATATATGACGTAATGATACCGCCAATTAGAAGACAGTGATTTATCCATTCTTCTTCCAGTCTATCTCTGTCTGTTAAGTCCAGAACCACCGATCTCAGCCTCCGTGATATGAATCGTGTATTTTAAACATACTGGGTTTATACACAAACCAAACAGACTACATCGTACCATAAAATAGAAAATAACATTTGTACATGATCTAGCCAAAAGTGGCTGTGAGTATTGGGAGACTGTAATTAATAGACTGGGCATAAATTAAGAACGGCAATCGTATAAGAAAAGTCTATTGGTCAAAATAAAGCTTATAATAAGAGGAACACAAATATGCATAGTTCAATTACTTAACAATTAAACATTAAAAATATAAGTATCGAATTTTCCATAAATAGTTCTCAAAGGTTACCATTCATAATTCTCGTTGGGATATGACAGAATACAATTTGAAATTTACGTTGAACTAAAGTATATAAATTATGAATCTAATTAATTTGCAATAAATGAATCATTATCAATAAATGATATTTAATTATCTTTCAAAACATTTCAACCAAGAAACACTAACAATAATATTCTGTTAACTCTAAAAATGAAAGTGTTATAAAACACCAAGTTAAACCTTAGTAAATAAACTATTTCACATGACAACAAAATATAACGCTTTTTCAACCTATCTACGTTTCAAATATACTACTTATTTTGATTGACAGAAGTTGTTATCGCTTTCATCAGATTACAGATAATAAAAGCATGTGTTTAAAGTAAATTTGTTATTGCTCTATTTCAATAATATCGGAACTGATCCATATATTTAATAACAAAATAAGTAGTAAGGAAATCGTAGTCCCTACTTTTTACTCAATATCATAGCTAAATCAATATAGCCACATCTTTTCAATAATCTATTCTGAAACTTCAATGATAACCTTAAGATTTACAGACTTCCTTTTGTTTGTCATTTTTCAACAGTTCATTTTTAAAATGATTGAACAGCTTTTCTAATATAAGCTGTTCAAAGAACGATTAGTTTCGTTACATATTTAAAGTTTATCATTATTAGTCAGTGGCAAGATAGATTAATTCTAAGAATATCTGATTTAAAAAAAATCAAAATTAAACCTGCGGTACCATTACTATTAGCGATGAGTTTATTGTAAACAAGGTGTTTAATAAATGTATTCTGACATCATGCATTCAAAAGTTAGTTTAAGAAATGATGATCAACTACTAGGATCGTAACCAGGAACTGTAGGAAAGTGTTACACAATTTAGTTTCTTTTTATTCTATAAGTCAATTATTGTGATCAAAACATTAGGAATTTTTGATAATGTTTCTGGTTTTTTGTTGATTAGAGAGCAGTTTTACTGTTCATGGATCTTACGGGGATATAAATTGCGGTTAATTATACTGTGGATAAAATGATTGGGACAGATTTCATATATATATATATATATATATATATATATATATATATATATATATATATAATATCTAGTAATCATTAAAATGAAATCTTCAATGATACCATGGGTTACTTTCGTCATCTATTATTCATAATAACATAGTATTTACTGGAAAACATGCTTAAGTATAGCAAGTAAGTTACTTTAATGAAACCTATTAAACTTACTACTTTGAGCTTTCAGATGAATTACTCTATCAAGAAAGTCACCTGTTAGTAAACTAACTACTGCCATTGTACCTGAAACAAAAAACACCAGACAATTGTTTTAGAAAAGAAAGTATTTTAAAAGATTTTTAATAAATTTAGCACATATGAAAGTATGTAATACAGTTTGTCCAGTTGATATTAATACAGTGTTCTGTGTCTTACGATTTAAACAAAATATGACAAATAAATTACTACAATATAAATAATAATAAGGCGCTTGAATCAGGAGGTCAATGTATTTTCACTAATTATTTATTTACAGACAAGTATCAAACAACCAAAATATTTCGTAACTATGTAGTTCAAAAGCAAGCATCACCTTATCTCAAATTCATTAAATATAATACATAACTCAATAATTATCTGATATCAAACGTCAATTGATGTTATATTGTATTAGAAGTCAATCAATTATGGAAGTAAATTGATATATGTTATTAAAAATGGAAAACAGTTAACTGTAAAGTTAACTATATTCCTACAATCTGTTCAAATGAAATAAGATTAGCTATTAATGTCATTCTCTATAGTGAATGGTAAAAAAACATTGACTAGAAAGAAGTTTAATAATAAAAAAGCTGATTGATCTAAAAGGAATGTAGTGGGATAAGTGAGCAACATTGAAAACTAGATAATGGAAAATATGCTGCATTTCGTTAAATCAATGAATATAATACCAGAGAAAAGCTTTTGAATCTATATTCTTTAATAAGATTCTGATCAATCTTAACTAACACTATGTGAATAAAGAAACAAAATGTGTTTGATCAGTATTACATCATGATCCTTCAGGGAAGTATTTAAAGTAACTTACAGAATTAGGAACTGTGTTTCATACACTGAAGTCAATTTATATATTATTGTGTTCTCTGAAATAGTTAACATGGCTTCATAAGTTAAAAAAACGTCAATACCCTTTTATTATTTAGTACCTAGTTGTCTAATTAATGGTTGTTTAAAAAAAATAGATTCAGTTTTAATTACTTTTAAATATACTTAAAAGTAACAAATTGTGAATAGGTATGATTAAGAAAGATTACAAACTAATAGGTTTGGTTAGAAATCTACACAAAAAGCATTCATAACTTTTGCTTCATTGTAAACGCAGTTATAAGCTCATTATGATATCTTCGCAATAATCTAAAATGCAATGGTAAACATATGAGCACAAACTAAATATTTACATACTAAACATTTTAGTCATATCATTTAGATTATTTCTTTTCAAGCAATATATTATAAAGTAATTATTATTTCAAATCAATATTTATTTTCCAATTATAGTAATACTACTTATATTGTAAAAAAAATATGTGCGGGAAAATCTAATTTAGTCAGTATATATACTAACAAAATTATATTCCTTAATAAGTTGATTATTTAAGTGTAAACTAATTCTATTGAAATAATTTATCCCAATTTCGTGAATATCACTTCTAGTTTCTGAGTATGTATTATCCCTCAACTTTATGAAATACTATTCATTAAACGTATCATCCTACTAATGGTTTGGGTTTTATAACTAGAATAAACCAAATTTATTCAAGAATGTACATGAAAACCTTACCTATTGATATATGTCTGGATGTTCCAAGAAAGAAATAGATTAGCGATGGGAAGAATGAGGTGTATAGTCCATATACTGGTGGCATTGTAGCAACTAAAGCGTAAGCCATGCCTAAAACAATTAAGGAAAAAAATTCATTATGGTAAATTCCATTCCCAATTTAGAAACTAGTTGGTAAAGTTCAATATGAAATAAAAATCATATAATTATGTACCGGTTAGTCTTTGCCATAGGTTAACTTCATATGAAAAATCATTAAAAATCAGGAAAAGCTGGATAGTTTTTTTGTCCTAGTTGGGTACTAATCAACTGTTTGTATCCATGGTTTCACAAGGGATTGAGTCAAATGCCTTCAGGTTCTCTGGAAAGTACGTCAGAATTTGATATCTCTAGTTAATTCGTGATATAGTGTGACAGTCAACCAGTGTCCTCAGTGATACTTGTCTAATTCCACCTGTCATGAATAAATAAAGTGTTTACATAAACACACATATACTGAGTTGTGCTTATTGTCAGTGAGCTATTCAATCATAACATTGTCATCATCCTGTGTGGTGTTTCTTGTGCTATCCATCTTCTGGCTGACAACATTGGTACTTATCGCCTATTCACGAATGACTTTAGATATATAGCTCAACTTCATGTTACAGAACGCTGACTATGTTTTACTGTGATAGTATTTAGTAATTTCATATTATATAAGTGAGCATCTGAAGTCATTAAACAAACTAAATTTAAAAACACTTGAATATTTTTTCTGCCTAGAATACATTGCAGATTTTCATTCAAAGAAAATGATTGATGTTTGCTGCGTCACATGTAAGGTGATTTACCTATAATCAGTCTGACAACAAACACCTTGTGTCTGTGTTTAGGCAGTTATACTGCTCAAAATGTAATTGTAGACATAAGGTGATCAATGGAAATTTATTATACAGTCCTAAAACGTATTTCTGTCTAGCTGTTCAATTTTCAATGTTGATTTGTAGTAATAAATCTATTTCTATTCTTCATGTCGAATTATGAACAAATTACTTTAAATACATTTCCAATTATGACTTTATTACTAGTTATGCTTGGCTTTCATGTAGAATAAATAAGAAATCTTTAGTGTCAAAAAATCACTCACACTAAACCTGATACACCTTTGAATATCAACGAATAACTTTATGCAATTCATTCGAAATTATAAACTAGGAAAATACTGTTCCGAAGATTGTAATGATATTTTCAACCCTAACCCAACCCACCGGATTCACGTGTACTTTCAAGTTATAGGAAACGATAGTTATTTACGTTAAGGGGATACTTGAATATATAATCACAAACTTCATCGGGCAGATATTTTGAGAATTTTTAAACCTGATGAACATAAAAGTGGAAGAACCAAGAATATCTTATGTCAAACAGATGATTTTATACTGTCTAACACTTACCTTCTTATTATCGAAACTTTATCATTACGCTTCGGATATTGGAAACGCAAAGAATTTAGCTGTTAAATAACGATATGTACTATAGACTACATGTTCTATGATATAATAGATATTAAACATTTCTAACCTTGAGGTACATGCATTATTCCAACTGTAAATCCAGCAATTATATCGTTGAAAAGCCAACTTTTCACTCTGTATTGCATCAGAATCTGGATGAATGGCAAATAAGTAGTCAACCATTTAAAGAAACAAGTCATAAAATATTGACAGCTATCAATTATTGATTGTTTCCTACATTTCCCAGAGAAATCTTCATTCGCTTTTGCACGGCCTTCATAAGCATTTCCATTTGTATTGACTTTTAATATTTGAGAACATTTTTGAGTAAATGATAAGAATAGACGTAGACATTGTTGCCAAGTAGTTAGTGATTTTAAGTTCGAATTATATCCTGCATATTGATTAAACGTTTCTTTAGTAAATAGAGGGCGATTTATTGAAATTAATGGATTATGTTCGTTTACATCATTAGAGTCGCTTTGACCACTAACAGTTTCCATGGTTTAAAAACCACGCTAGAAATAAAATTAATACTGATATAAAAAAGAGATAAGTGAACAAGGTTTTTTACTCATGTATATGAGCTATTAAATTGTGCTTTGTCAGTTTAATACTGTCTCTTTGATGTTCGGTATAATATACTAATTATGTCTTGTTTAAATTATGTAACTAGAAACAAGTAAAAACTTTTGTGAGATACTAGTTTCTATGTTACAGTATTGTGATGGTAAATGTTAAGTTAGCGAGTCACTAATTTTCCATTTAAATATTCAGGCGGTAAACATAGAATTTTAGTACAAGGTTAGTCACTCATTGATTATATGTGGCATAGAAATCATAGGTCTAGTGCACGTTGGTATAGCAGAAATCAACTAATAAAATATGAAGCAGGGGTAAAGAAATGTCATATCCACCAAGCTGAAAAGTGAACGATAACAAATATAGATCACAGAGAATTCAATTTAAGGATAAAAATGACATTATGATAAAAATAAATTAAATGTGATTAATTTTAAGCTGCATCATTTATCACCTTGAACTATACATGATGATTATTCCATTCCTTGCAACCAATAAGACTAATTACTAACAACCAGTAATATCAACAATAAGACTAAAACAACTGAAATGAAATTCACCTCGTTGCACAATCCAATGTAGGTACATCCAGCTAATGAGTTTCAAATGAGACGAAACGTGAGTCCTAGGTTCCGCCGGTAGTCACTGTCTCTTTTGTGTTTATATTTTTTTAAAAATGTCATTAAAAAATAATAAAATTCTAGGTGGTTTTCTAAATCCCAACAGCATGATTAAAATGTCAAACATTAAAAAATACGAAGGGCAAATCATAAGGTTTTTAAACAGGGTAAGAACAAAGATTGGTTTTTCTATGACGACTACGATCGTGGTATGTGCTATTGATGTCGACAGATACTAGTAATATGTATCACCAATCAAAAGCAGAATGCTTGGAGGCAGAAGGTTGAGAAGATCGAAGAGAACAAAACGAGAACATAGAGTGATTGGTATGAAAGTGAGGAAACAATAAAGTCTCAGACAATTGACGAACATTTTGCAAATGAAGTATTTACTGTATGGTTCTCAGATTTTACTAAGAGATTCTGTGATTTCGGGTTCAAACACATTTGGCTGTCTCCACTTGTTTTCTTGTTCACTACATGATATTTATAATGTTTACTCTTACTTAAAATCATACATCATTTGTGATGAAAATTTAGCAACTAGTTTATTTTCTAATATATTTTCCCATGATCTATTGAATTAGCTTATAAAGAAATGATAGTGAGAAATCTCTAGTCTGAAAAAAGTATCTATCTCAAAATTAACAACAGGTATATTTAAAAGCTTGAAAACTATTGAATTTTAGCTGAACGGATAAATTAGACCAAATGAATCATCACAGATTCACTTCAAATTCATTTACAGAAGATTTATATGTGAATTAAATCTAATATAACAAAGGGAGAACATACCTTTGTAATGTGTACTTTTTTGAAGGTATTAAACAAACTTCTAATTCAGTGCATATTATAGCCATTAATTAGTTTACAATTTTTCGCATCAATTTTATCCAGTTTATTATAGTTTAAATTGAAATATCACAAGAATAGTTAAATAATTCATAATAACAAAAGACCCGTTATATTATATTGATTTGATTAATTTATTTGTCAATGAAATCACATAACAATAAAGTAAGCGTAAATGTATTCTTATATTCGGTAACCAAGATCGTTTAACTATAAGTTAACAATTACAGAGAATTGAAAATATAATTTTTAAATGTTTGAAGTAGGATCACAAATAAATGAATTAGGAGGTGACATTCAAACATTTGAATGAGTTTACAAAATTGTTAATTAGAAACTGAAGCATTATTTTAACTTGTATTAAGTTTGGATTAAAAGCTTTGCTAATAACCATGACAACAATTATTAATGTTACATTAACATTCACCCCTCTGTTGCCATTATAAAATCAGATTAGTAAACATAAATTGAATGTGTTTGTTGATATATTTCATAAATGAAGGTCTTAATATATGTATGAGTCATAAATTATAAAAACAGAAATGTTGTAAGAAGTACCAGTTTAAGACGAACAAAATATAAACAAAAACAAAAAAATATAAACTCTGAAGTCTTCTTTTGTTTGTAAGTAGTTTTCTTTCAGAAATTAAGAGAGTTATTATCGATCAAAGATTTGTGGATGTTGATTTTATTAAATCTATAGGCATAGGCATCTTCAATAACGGATGAACCAAAGTGTAAAACCAACAAGTGAACAAGTTATATTCATACACCTTATACTTGTTCTTACTGTTTCTTACTACTTGTAAATAATAAAAATGTACACTTTGTTAACGATAATTTGGAACAAAGAGACATAATTTAACCAATATGAACCTTAAGTTTCTTGGGATCATTTGAGGTCAAGAGTGGTCATTACCGTAATTTTATTAATTAGGGTGAAACAGATGTTTGCTACTTTCTGAATTTACATTTATTGGTTATTGAGTAGCAGTGAATTTCGTACTTGTTCAGTCATTAGTTTTCACAGAATACTCTCATTCGAGATGCAATTCTGTCAGTAGTCTAGGTGATCGAACATAGAATTTAGCATGCTTTTATGTCATATGACTAGAGGTAATTAGGAATAAGCACGGAATGTCGATTTTACGCTACCTAGAGTTTGATAAGTTGAAGTATCTTCAACGCTTGAGGAAGCGACACTCCTCAACTAGTTTCAAACCACATCATAAAAACTGGCTTGAATTATTACTTAAAAAAATAACTCTATAAACTTTAGATAACTAAATACGCATACACAAAAAAATCTTTATTAGTTATTGACTACCTGAAAATAATAATAATTGTTACATGTTAAAGAGGGTCTATTCATTGATATGAAATCTGTATTGACAATCTGTTCTGAGAAATTTGGAAATAGAAATTAATCTGTATCTTTATGTAAAATTTTTATAAGCGTTAAAGTCTTAATTACTTAGTACGTATCACATAAAACAATTTATAAATAAGATACTTCACCAAACTTAATCTATTTTATAACCCATCAATTCCGACGCAAATTTTGTTTTAGTTTTCAGAAGGTCTGAAACTAGATCTATGATACTTGAAGATTTCATTGAAATCAACAAATCGAAAAAAATCATTGGTTGATTTTGAAATGTTACTTGTGAATCCAATTGAAGCAACAATATTATTTCAAAAATGTTTTTAAAAAACAAGATTCAATCTGAATCACAAATCTTATCCATTAGATCTCTTTTATGATGCATGAACAAGCATCGAATTTACCTAATAGTTCCTACTCATGTTAGATTTTTGGATGCAACTTATAATTGCATTTTTTCAATATACCTTTCTAATATATATTATAAGATATATTAACCTTAAACTAATTACTTCTTCATGAAATGAAATACTTTAAGTTTTATTTTATTTGAAATGTAACATGCTAGAGCAAATCAAAATTAAATGAACTAACATATTCCTATACAAAAAGAAAATAGTTTGAACACTTTTCTGAAATTAAAAAAAGAAGTGCCTGAAATGACAAAAATGTTTACAACCTAAATATTTGAAGGATTCATACAAAACTTTCTTTCAAATTCATCAGTACTGCATAATCTTGAATTTTTTCATTAAATAGTACGAATTGTTATTGTAATAACATTCTTCATTAAGAAATGAAAAAAATATTATAGTTTTATTATAAGATATATTTTAATGTATTGAATGTTTATTAAATTTTTATTTATGACGATTATGTAACTATTTAGTAAAAATAAATAAAAAATATTAATTAATAAATTAATGGTATCGTTGAAGTATTTCATTAAACGTGTGTATATACGCTAGAAGAAATGGATCAATTATAGTTCTTTGCATCAAAATCGTAATGATTATAGATACTTATAAATGAAACACCAATTAATTATCTTATATAATAATAATAATATGAAATTTATACAATAAAACAATAAAACTTACACTATTTCTTATAATTGTAATTATGAATATTTTAATAAATAAATTAACACGGTCTTGAAGGAATCAGTGTATCGGTTCTATTATAAAATATAATAATAAAACTAATTTAAATAGTTTCTTATGTGTTTAATGCCACACCCTTGTGTTAGAATATATTTTATGAAAAAAATTATATAAGTTAACATTCTTTATAGGTTTCATATTACAATTGAATTTATGTCAATAGAATATAACAGTGTCAGTTTATATTGAATACCTGTTTCATATATATATATATATATATATATATATATATATATATATATATATATATATATATATATATATATATATATATATCAGTTGAACTTGTCTTCCTTTTACATGACAGATAATTCATTGTACATGTGAACTAAAATTTGATTTTCATTTGGTTAAGAAACAGTATGTTGGTTTCTACCTAATTTTTCTTTTTTTTCTTTTTTTTGATTAATGCCTTTTATTGATATACCTTTTTGTTTTTTTGTTCTAAGATTTCACTCATCATATGAGATATTTATTTGTTTATATCTTTGGAATTTTACTAAATAACCTCACTCTATAATAATCAAATCCATATGAGTTATTTACTTCCAATTTTGTTCTTTGGAATAATCTAAATTATTTGTTGTCTAAATGTGTATATTTTATGCAAACTGAACATACCAGACAAAAAAAGGGCAGTTCATAGATTCATATTTTAGCTATTCTGTAATATATATATATATATATATATATATATATATATATATATATGCGTATATAGATGGATGAGTGAAAAAACTATCTTGGATAAGTAAAAGTAATTTCTATCGTTTTGAAATTGATCGATATATTTTCAGTCAATGAAGATCAGTAATTTGAGTAAAAAGTCAAATTAAAGCCATATACTCATTATTTATAATGAATAGGACTATTACATGGAAACCAAACTATTTTCTAATTGTTTTATTACTTAAATGAAGAAATATGAGCTTAATAAGGTACTTTTATAAAAAAAATCTAGACAATTAGAGCATATAACACAACATTCAAACCAGTGCTGGTCAAATGTATTTCTTTTTTGTACTATTTCAGTTTTACCGATGAAATTTTATTATAGAATAAAGTAAAACAGTCTGCTTATTTGTTTATAAGTGAATTGTATTAAAATTTTATCAAAGTATTTAGAAGACAGGATGTTGAAATCATTGTTTAAGAAAAACTGTATATGTTAACATAATTGCTATGCGGTCAAGAATACAATCTAGAACGAGGATTTCTTCTTACTTAGGAGTAATCAGTTACATGCACCTGAATTCTACTACTGATGGTTATACTGGACATCTGGAATCACTTACTCAATGAATAACGTGCTAGATGTATGAAGAGAAGGATAGTGTGTTTAAGTTTCATTGCAAACATCAAAACTTGAATTCAAGTTCATCCACCTAATTCATTTCAAAAAGGAAGAAGCAGATGTTCTAGATTCCACTCCATCACTCAAACCAAATAAACCAGAGCTATATACTTTATTGAATCATCAGATATACATAAATTATATTAATGATTTATGACTTTAATGACCATGAATATAATAAACAGATCTTCAGATACCTTGTCAGTGGAATGACAAAACCATTTAATAGAAAGAGCAAGAGCTGAAACACTTTAAGAACAATGTTTTCACGAATTAAAAATGTTCTAGATAGCTTTGTCTATTTTCTGTTCACAATTGACACCAATTTCTTTCTCTTTTGTACAACAGTTACACAGATTATAAAAAAATAAAGTTATCATAGTGACTACTTCTTATATTAAGAGCTTTAATGGTTTACAGACAAACTCTATAATTTCATGAATTATATTTTGATTTTCGATATTTTATTGAGTTGTCATTGAGATATTATGTTTAGAGATTTGTTGCAAAATATCTTACAAAAATAGTACAGAAATAACATTAGTCAAGAATGGTTAGCGCTTGACAATACTTTTCTCCAACATAATAAATAGATATGAACACTACTAAAAATACAATGAAATGTATGTTTAAATAAGTACTTACAAGATTTTTTTGGAAAATTTAAAGCATTATTCTGTTAATTCGTTCAAACTTCGTCCATTGTTTTTGCTTACTTCTACTTTAACAATAAACATTACCATTATTATTACTATTGTTATAAGACATTTATCCAATCATAAAGTTCAACATAATCAGAAACATAATATGACCTTCAGACCACCAATCAAATAGTTTAAATTTACATTTATTACTCAATTGTATTTGTTGGTGGGCTACTTTACATAAACAAATTTCATATGTCATAAAATTATTAAACTGTTCATCTACTTACAATCCAATTACGAGTCGAAAAATTTCAAGTAGAAACTCCCTTTACATGTATTTAAATTTTAATGTTATTAAGTCAAGTCTAGAAAATGAGAAATTTTCAGAGGGTCATATAGGTTTCTCAGAAACAATTTTGGATTGAAAAAAGGGAGATTTTACTTGTAACATCAATAATTTAGAGGTTTAGATAGTTTTAAATGGAAGATAGCACATGGTTCCTGAATAGTTAAGTATTTGAAAACTGCTATTTTCAGAAGGACGGTGTATTAGTAAATTCCCAATGATTAACTAGCATCATTTCGTGAATATTAAATAAGTAATCTATATTCTGCATATTATATATCGTTTAATAATAAAATTTATAACTAAAAGCTGTAACATTTTGGTATTCGAATAAGATTTTTAGTTATTTAAACTTTCTTTTATTGAATTATTAAGTAAAACAAAAAATATTAAAAAATATATTAGAAATTTTATCATATCTATCAGAGATTCCGGACAAACTGACTCTTGAAGCTAATTGCTTAATTTCTCTTATGTATAGAAAACAGATGTTCTATGTTAGTAAGCTTAGACTTTGCTGTGGAATATGTTAGTGTGTTTAAGTTATTAAGCCCCTACTTTAACATAGTAGAGTGAATAGTGAGTTTGTGATCCATTCTTATTACCAAATGACAGTTACTAGGAGATGATAGTTTAGATGAGATAAAGCAAAGATAAACAAACAACAATGTATTGTTTAGATTAATTAGAGTTTACAAATTATTTCATATAATACAGTTTAAGCGAACTGTATCAAAATGTCAGTTAAATATTGAAAACTAATAGTTTACAAATGAATGATATCATCTACTACACCTGATAGACGTTTTAAATTCCTTCGAGTAGGCATGAATGTATACCTTAACGAGGAATATCACCTCTATCATTTTTCCATTTGTTAATTTTTGTCGGCATAAATAATTCGTCAAAGTAACTTATACTAATTGCTAGTAAATAACGAAAATCAGAGTCCTTATACTGAATCTTTCAAATGATCATCTCAAAACTAAATACAGGGCACTTAAATACTGATTCATTTTTATTTTGTATTATTAACCATTTGTTGAATATAATTGATAACTGAAAGGCAGCTACTAATGGTTCTTTCCTCATAGCCTTTTTAATAGAACTAATAAACATTGTCCGAAATAAGCACTATACGAAGCATTCAGAAACATTCTGTCAGTAAAAGATAATACTGCTTTAGTTAAATAAAGTTTGAAATATAGTAGTGAATATTGCGCGTTGAAATAAGCTTAAAACAAGCAGATTTTTATTCGATAGTACTTGTTTTACTGAAAATTGGTATTAGTTATAGCCCAGTCATATTAAGTAAAATCACTGATTGTTAAAATCTTGAATAATGTAAGCCCTTCTCTTTGAAATTTCAGTTAGATTCATACTGGTTTTTCAGTTAGTTTTTTTAGCAGAATACAGACATTCACTAATACCTCATAAAAAATTTCGACATATCTACAATTTCAAAAGCTATAAGTCGGTAGAAGTTTGCATTGTTATCGGAAAATATATTACGTAAGGACCTATTCTTGTAAGCCTCATAGTATTGCTTTCTCATTAAAATAAATTTCCGTACTTATATTTAATTTGTCTGTTCATTCATCTGACGAGCTCTTTTGAAAGTTGTCAAAATTATAATATTCAAATAAAAGCTTGAACTGTACTTGTTTAACGAACCTACACTCATGAAGTGTAAGTGAATTAAGTAACTAGAATCTTTAAAATATTAACATATAGTTGATATCATGCTATGTCTTGTGACGCATTTAAATGTTTTAATAATCGGGAATATCAGTATCATTCATTTTAAAAAAATGACAAATTGTGGTATTTGTACCAACTGATTATTCTCCTGTACTTGACTGCGCGCTTACAATGAACTCCAAATATAATAAGTACATTTGTACTCATCCTGTTTTACGTACTTTTAATTGTTCTATTTCGGGAATTCTTAGTTGACAAATCAGTTTGATTACTTCTAATTTGTATACATACACTTTTGTCAACCTTCGGATGGAAAAACGTTGTTCCCTTTTTGTCTGACTCATTGTTCAGGAATATGACCTTCAGTGTCATCAGTTTCCGGACTTCGCAAGTAAGTACAACAGTTCAAAACCAAGTGAGTGAACATATACCTTAAATTAACAATCATGACTTAAACTTGAAAAATATTTCAGGACGTATTCGAGATGCAAATCAATTGTCTATCAAGAAAAGTCTCCAGTAGTAAGGTCATAATGTCAGTGGATTTAAATTGAACTGTGCAACTTGTAATACTGTGGAAATCCAATCAATTTATCGATAGAAGGTGTCGATATTACGTATATTGACAGAGAATCCCAGTAGTTCGCTACTCCAAACGGGAAATAGATCTCTCGATATGGACTATTAGATCGCATTTTCTGAACTTATTTAGAATGTCCTCTCATATGATCATTTCTTGGTGGAAGGGAAAGATAAAATGTTTGTAAGAACTAGTGATTGATTTGAACTTGATAACTGTCTGATTTGGAATTCCAAATACAATAAACTCGTTCGTGTTCATCTAGTTCGTCTTGGTCAAATTGCGTTATTTCTGGAATCCCTAGTTTGTATAATAATTTATATACTTCAAATCTTTGGCACTTCCAGAAAAGCCTATTTCACTTCCTTATGCAACTCTCAAACAACTACTACTAGACCATGTAAGATGTACAAATTTTGAATGCTGTAAAGGAGGAAAATTTCATAAAAGGCTTCATCATAACATCAAGAATTCCACTACATTACTACGCCATCCCAATCCAATGCGTACTCAAGGTTTTACTGATAACAATTCATTGAAGGGTTGAGAAGTAGGTCACGAAGATTAGCACAAGTTTGGCAATTGTTTATCGTGTGGCAAACTCATTCTGTAAAACAACTAATTATTTCGCTGCAACTAATGTTAAACTCTGTAACTCCGATCCTATTAAGTTGAATGTTTCAGATGAATCATATTCTGGTCAGATTCATGATATTATTTTACGAAATATGCGTTGTCCTCATGATTCATGTACTTCTGGTGAAGTTCCAGGCGTGGTCATTGTTTAGTGTTGTTATATGCCTTTTATTCATATTGAATATATTGTTTGTCTCTGGTCTAAGTGTGTTCTTTATCATATATTGATGATTGTTACGATGCGATGAGGAAGTGTAGATAATAACGTGACTTCAACGTAAGATCTTATAGATTAGGCAGTTACATCATGACAAATCTAAGATTTTTGGATTAAATCAAATTAGACCATAATTCTACACATACACGTCTCAAGTATTTATTTCCAATACCTTCAGAAAGCGAAACACTGCCCTATGATCTTGACTTAGTCTTTCATCGGATCGATTGACATAACATTATTGTAAACATTCATAATTGATTCACTGAAACAGATTCTCTCACTTTTCTCAGTACCACCATTTTCATTCAGGGCATTAGCTATCCGAAGAGCAAGGTGGTTGCTTTTCTGAAATACTCGGCATATTGTTGCATGTTTACTGCTCTAGAGCCACAACGAATTGAGCATCCACCCACTACTCAATTTTGCTCAATGTAATATTACGTGATGCACGTTTATGAAACTTTATCTGTGGTGCAGTGCGATCACGTCATATAATCTTGTAAGTTTCCGTGTCAAGACGGTAGGTAAATTCGTTAACTAACTTCGTCTTTGAGTAGCCAACGTGGATAAAGGAGTCTGTGTTAACCAATAGAACTTGGGATTTCTGATAATCGCACGCGGCCATTTGTGTTATGATCCGAAGATGTCATTGGTCTGATCGGCATAAACGAACTCATTTGCGTGCTCTATAATCCGGTAATAACATTAAGTGAACACATAAAAAGCCTGAATTCGCAACACATATTTTAAATTGCCTTACCGCTGTCACCTGACTTCCTTGTTTGTAATCTAGAACAACGGGCACGCCAACGTCGTCTAATTCTGTCATATCATGATTTCTGAAGAGGACGATATATAATAGCTGTAAGGGGGAGGAGACGTGTCTCATTCAAGGAGTGGTGGTAAAATATTACAATATTAGATAGAGCATGTTAGAAGGAAATCAGGTCTCCTGACTACTTGGGCTTTCTCAACAATCACACCTTGCAAAATGAAGATCTACACCTACTCTTCTAAAATGGGTGATAAATTTCTTGGGAAGAGTCTTAAAGTATGCAACAAAAGGGACCTTTTAACGTGAATTTCATTTGGTTGACTTCCCAGAAAAACCCTGTTATGTGATAGCTGTCTTCCGATAATATCATGTGCCTGGGAGAAGTTCAGTCATTCGTTCTCACTACATGACAGTTAACATATATTCCTCGAATAACAGGGAAGCTCAGAGAAATCATGAAATTCAGTTGGCACAATCTGCACTCAAGTAGCCTAAGAGACTGGTCTCGTACATAAATTATAGAACAAAGATGCACCATTGAATTTCCTACCTAAGTAAAGAAGAGAGTGAATCTGAAATGATAGAGGAAGATCAGGAAAAAGCATAGGCTATGACCAACTGTTTTGGAGCGTTTTATACTCATGAACATCTTCTAGTCGAAGAACTAGACTCAAAAACAAAGTCAACAAACAGCCTGCTCACGGTGGACTTTGATCGATATGACGTGCTTTAGGATCTCAGCACCTTAGAATGTTAACAGGACCGGACGGACTACACCCCGAAATCCTGAGAGACCGCACAATATATCGCAATCCCACTGACTGTGATGTTCAATATGTCTCTTGACCATGGTGTATTACCTACAAACTGGAGGTGTGCAATCGTCACTCGCATACAGGAAACAGGACCAACACAACTTCCATCGAACTACAGACCTGTCAGCCTCACCAGCGTTGTAATTTAAAATTGGAAAGAACAGTCAAAAAGACCATAACGGCATTTGTGGAAACCAAAACCTTGGTTAAAAGAGAACAACATGGTTCCAGACAAAGTTTATCTTACACAAAAAACCTCCTTATAGCAAGGGAGCATTGGATAAAGGCTTTAGACAACGGAAACTCAGTGGATGTTGTCCACATAAATTTCAGTAAGGTATTTAACAAGGTGCCAACAAATAGACTACTCTTGAAGTTAGAAAATCTTGGTATTGCCAGACCACTCCTAACATGGCTTAAGGGTTTCCCAAAAGGTCGTAGACAGAATGTAAATATGAGTTCCAAGGGTTCTACCAGGAGACCAGTACTTAGTACAGTACCTCAAGGTTCTGTCCTAGGTCCTTTACTTTTTATATTGTGTGTAAATGATTTCCCAAGTTTAGTACAGTCTATAATGTTATTGTGTGCAGACGATGTAAAAATCTGGTGGGTAATAACGGGAGACGCAGATGTATGCGCACTTCAGGCAGACTTAAATAATGTGATTAACTGATCTAAAGAGTGTCTGATGCCTACCAACGAGGCAAAGTGTGTCCACATGCACTTTGGGAATACAAAGGTTAATAACTTCAGCATATGGGAAGCGCCTGTACCCTTGGTCTGGTCTCATAAGGATCTTGAGGTCACAGTGAGCCATAATATTAAGACCACAGGCCGTTGCAGGGAAGTCTCAGCTAACGGGTTTACCACCCTCTTGTACATTCACTAGGTTAGCTACTAACATGTTCACTACAGTATACACAAAGTTAGCGAGAACTAAGCTTGAGAACTACATTCAGGCTGCAAGCCTCTGTTTAAAAGGTGACTCGGATATCTTGGAAAAAGTGCAAAGGGCTGCGACCCATATAATTTAAGAATTCCGGGGCTTAACACACAAAGAGCGGCTTGAAAAACTAAACTTCTTTATTCTGTCCTATCACAGACTAAGAGAAGTTTTAATTTCGATGTAAAGAATATTAAGACACGATTTCGAACCTAATATATTCTCTCTTTTTCCCCGCTAGATCGGGACATCTCAGAGGACATAGCAGGCGAGTAGAAAAGCCAAGAACGAACAAAATACCCGTGGCATAAAGGTTTTCACATCGAGTCATCAATTCTTGGAACCTGTTTCCCAAAGTAGTGGTGCCAGCAGCTCTAGCTCACTCATTCGAAAAGAGATTGGACAATCATTGAAATATTCTAGAATAGGAATAACATTGGCCGCAGGCCTAATGTCAATACTACAAAATCTGAATCTGAATTCACCAGTAGTTAGGTTGTGTAACTAAAACACCACGTTTTTGCTTGATCAAACACCCTAAGATATGGCTTCATATCAAAACATGAGTAAAAATGCACTGTCTACTTTACACTAACTCGTTACATTGTTATTGTATAGTAAGGATTACTCCGCTCTTGTTTCGATTTTCGCGTTACGTGGTACGTTTGAAAAGACTCAGTAGCAACACAATGAAATAGGGACAATCTATGGTATTAAGTAACTAATTGATTAATTGTTTAGATCAATAACCGTTTTTTCGCAGTCGCAGTTAGTTAGAAGGTAATTGAGCTGAAAATTTATACTCATCGCTCCAACAACAGTCCCAGCCAACTGTTCGAGTTGTTTATTAGTTTTAATTGTATTATGTTATTGTTCTATCCTAATACTTGCTTTTATTATTACAAGTTCATTTTGTGTATCCACTGAGCGTGTCATTTATCCGCGGGGTTTTATTATGTCTTTACATACACTGCTATCAGTATTCCACCACTACAGTTAGTACTTCCAGAATAGAAAGAATTCAGATTTCGCATTTCATTTTTAAGCTAGAGTGCATCACGCTCAAGGTCATAGTGACGTTCTTAAGACCACCTGTCCCATTCAATTCACCCTACATACACTTCCAATTCTTTTAAATCATTCGGTTATTGAATTAAGTCAGTGTCTGATGTGTATGAAGCTGATGGAAAACATTTTATGGAATTTTCTATCCTACTCACGTTCGTGTGACAATTATCCAGAAGTATTCTCTCTCCAACATCAAATATCATGTTCCATACTTTAATAGTAAGTCAACGAAATGAGCCTTTTTAATAATCTTCGACATGACAGTCGTTTCCATTTATGGCTTCAAACACTTCCAACACCCATTAAAGGTCGATTGAATTTTTATCCAGTGATTTATCCTTAAGCGGCAACACGGGAAATAAGACTCCCTGTTATTCTCACTAGGGTCAGTAAAAGTTTCTGAAAGCGACGTAGCAAGGTGCTTTTCTGTCTGATAAAATAGCTTTCGCAACTTTTGGTTTATCCATATTCTGATGCTTTTACGAAATTACAACTAAAAATTAGTATATCAGGGCATTGAAACGGAAATGGTAGTATCTTAGCAGAATAAAAATTATTACTGACTCAAACTCCACATCCGTTGTTTGAATAATCCAGAGCCCAGTGACCCATGTCTCTGGGTTTTGGATTTTTTGCTAGCCTTTATCCTTAAACCTCACGGAAAAATCTAGACGCTCTGTACATTGCGGATACATTGTAGCTACATACCCTGAATCATTAGTCGCATAATAAATTATTTCTCGTGGAAGTAAATCTTCCCTTCATTATGAGTAAACGCAGTTACTCTCGAGATCATCGAGAGTTCCTTACTGGTTTACAATTCGGATTTTAAAATGTAGTCAAATCCACATTTTTAAGTCTGTTAACTTGGAATGTTGACGCGGTTGATATGTATCGGAAGTGTAATTTTCCCCTAACATTGTTTTATTTACCAGGTTATTTTCATCTGGATGCCAATATTCTGTCATTTCAAGGGTTTCTTACGCTGATAAATGTCATCGACATCTCACGGAAAAAATCTCGATTTAGCTGCCAAACTGATTGGGTCTAGCGTATATTCAGGTGGAGATTTCGTCAACTGTGAAATAACTTTTCCCGGGAATTCAGATATAGTTAGAGAGGAATATAAATGGTTTGTTTTTCTTCCAATTTTTAAAATGTATTTTGTTGTTTTTGTGTTCTCTAGTAACCAATCCGTCTTGTTTAGTTGTAAAAGATGACCAGTTTTGTTCTATGTCTTTTATCGCTTCTGTTATCAAGTGTTATTTTTCTTCATGAATTCAGTTCTGGACTGTTTTTCGATTTATTGATTTTCGTGCTTTCGTATCAGGTCATTTGTCAAACATAACTTAATTTCATTGCAAATATCCTTTACCAGAGTGTTTAGATGCTACAGTATATCTGCATTTTTTGTTTAATTATCCTTACTGATTTTCACTTCTGTTTCTCTCTTTTGAAGGTCACTTACTGGTATTGTTGGCTGTATCATTGGTCAATGTAAGTTGGACAATAAGCAACTGACTACACAGAACCAGGCGTCCCCAAAATCACTGTCATTTAGTACTTCTGAGTGGAAATATAATTGTAAACTAAACTGTATGTATATTTTTCCATATTTAAAATTCGTTTTTATCATGTAGCTATAAGAAATACTGATTAACTGTCATATAAATTATCACTTACCAATAAGAAGGAAATGTATTTTCGACCAATATTGTATTCAATAGCATATAGGTCGACATAAACTACTTGATATTCTATTGTCGAGTCATTTTCCATAATTAAAAAGTATTGGGAGGATAAATAAACAAAAAAAATCTGGAAAAAGCAGTGTGAACAATAAGAAATCCTCAAAAAACTAAAATAAAACTCGATACAAAAATAGATGGATTCATTTCGGTTATGACGTGATACACCAGTTTTTTCTGCTGGAAATTTACATACAAAAATTAATACCCTGTAAAATATGTAATGAGATGGATTAAGTTCAGTTCGTGACAAAACACCGTAACTCTCACGCCGTTATTCAAACAAACTGTGTTCTTAACACAATTTTTACTCATGAGTTGGTAGACTAATGACTAGTGTCTATGAATGAGTGTCGATAATTCTAAAATACTTTGCTTACTATGTACTGCACTTTGGTTTGGGAACCTGAGTGTTACTATTAATGCTTATATAATAAATATGGCTCAGAGACAAGTACGTAAATGTATACTTGGTTACTTGAATAATAGTTTTTATCTTTAGGAAATCAGATTTCCTCTGTTATCACGAATTTTAAAAAATTCCATAGTAATTTGTTTTGAAATAGTAAAGGTTTTCGCTCACTATTTTTCTCAATGAGAAGGTAAATTTTAGTGCACATTTTTCTTTAACTACATCAACTTCATCTTTAATTTTTATGGTGAGTATTATTGAACTTAGTATTTTCGAGTTTTAACGTGGTGTTATAGACATTAAATCCACAGCTGTTGAATTATGAATTGAATTCTGTTCTACCAATTTTCTTGTATAAAGGCTTTGTAGTGAAATAAAACACCAGTGGGGATAATCCAATGTATTTAACAACCAATTACAGAACTAGTTAGTAAAATCAAACAACCATATATTGAATCGTTAATTTGCAAATTGTTCATCAATTGTCTCAAATCACTCAGAATCCCCTTGTTCTTGCATTTTCGTACAAATTGCCTTTTGTCTTCATTCTTTAATGTTCGATCTTCTTATCTCTCTGCCGCCAGACATTCTGTTCAGTGCTCACGTCATATACTACTTATGTCTACATAAGTAGCACACACCACAGCTTCAGCGATATTTTTAACACTCGCATCTGAAGTGGGAAAAAATTGAGTTTAAACTCCAGAAGACATCTGTTTGTACTGTTCAACTGTTTAAATATCAGTAATTTGCCCTCAACCGCTAACCCCTTAATTCAAACACCACTCCAACACCTTTGATTTCAATGACAGTGTAGTGTCATTAACCTTCAAAGTGTGACTCATACCCAAGTACCTGGTGAAGGAGTTAGTTTAAACCTCAAATTACAACTTAATATATTTCTAAGTATCCCAGTCCCCTTTTAAATTTTTCTTGTAAATTTGTTATAATGACCAGTCAAATTGGTACGAATAATTTGAAGGTTTTATAGCATTTTGCTGAATAATCTTTTTTCCTATTTCTAATTCATGTAGTCGATGCTGAATCATTGTTCATTTCTACATTAGAGTCAAAAAGTCAGTTAATATGTATCATTCCAATGCATGTGAAATTCATCCCAGATAATAGTTTCAAAGGACCCGGTAAATTTCAAAAGTCTATTTACTCAGTTTTTGCAAGTGGTAATGATTTTTAGTATTGTCTGTCATTTTACTCACATTTTCTAAACCCTTTTTTCATATTTGAAATGCTAAATAACTGATAAGTCTATTTGCCAGCAGAAACTTAGCATTACAAATTCAGCCTCAAAGTCAGTCAGTAACAACGTGTAACTTCGTACGTACGTACATCAGTTCGAGTTGCCATACCACTTTAGCACAGAGATTCAGTTATCGATTCAAATCCCGTAGTGGTAGAGGTAGTGATAGGGAACATTAGGGTTTGATGATGTTATTTAAGAAGTATAATCCAGAGGAATAGATTTAGAAAGATAAAGGACATGAAGAATTCAGAAGATTAGAGTTTGAGAGAACACAAAGAGTGGATGCACCTGCGCCATTGAAAACGATTCTGAGCCATGTCATTCGAGATCTCTAACCATCGGTTGCTATCGTCTCGCGGACCCCAACCAAGTAGTCTACAACTACTAACATGGCTCAGTCCACTTGTCAGTGACTTCATGGATTTGTGCCGTGTTTTGGTCTGGCCGCCCCTAGCTTTCTCCCAACCTACTCCTACACCATAAAACATCGCACGTCGGGGTAGTCGGTGGTCGAGCATACGTAACACATGTCCTAGCCATCTCAACTGATTGAGTTTCACTACTTCATCAATTGATTTGCCATCCTTACCTAGTACCCGTTTCCTAACAACTGAGTTACTTATCCGGTGGTCCCAGGATATACGAGCAATGTTTCGAAGACATCTATGGTCGAATACTAGTAACCTACGAATATCCTCTACTCTTACCGGCCATGTTTCACTGCCATAAAGTAGGACGGAACGAACTTCTGCGCAGTAAACCCGTCCTTCGGTTGATAGACGGATATCTCGCCTACGTCACAAATGACGCAAGTTGGCAAAGGCTGATCGAGCCTTCTGTATTCGTGCTGAGATTTTGTCACACACCAGACCACAAGGGCTGATGAGACTTCACAGATAAGTGAAGCGGTCGACACTCTCAACTACTTCACTCCCTATCATTAGTTCGGGTGTCGAGTCTAATAAAGTTGGAATATTCTGGTCTTTTGCAGATGAAATTGTATAGAATGAAGGAAATTAGTCCTTGAAAATGTTTTGGAGAGTATTTTGTATCTAAATTTTATGCTAATTATAGGGTATTTATTGCTTCACTGAATGTGGTCACTAATTATTCGCATGAAATTTTTACCAATACCACACTTCCATGTAAAATAATCTAAAAAACCAGATCTTTGTTTGTACATTTCGGAATTGGAAAATATCGAGTTGCATAGAAAGTATATCATTTAAAGCATTTCAATTTGTATTCGATAATTATCAGTGAAAAAAAAACATTGATTTATATTATAGTTTAAACAATAATAACACTTGCTTAAGTAAAGAAATATAACTTTCATGTACGACGATTTGGACTATATGCATAACTAAATCGAATAAAGATGATGAGTTGACTAAAAAGAACGGAATCAATGTAGAAAATAAACCAAAAATGAAATGTATCTCATCTTCATTTTTGTGGATTTATATGTAAACATTTCTCATATTCTTGTTTGTTCTCATTTTTTGTGACAGTTCTTATTTCTTGTTTTTAAATTTACAGTCAATTTGTGTGCTTATCTACCGTATAATCTTTCACCTAGTATTCGTGGCACACTATTTAAGTTCGCGTACAAGGTGGTTGTGGCAGTTCAAGTAAAATATCTGAACTCAGATATCAAGACGCATACTATTCAGTTGCCTCTTCGTGTTTTACCTTCTCCAATAATGTATCACAGCTTAAGACTTCAAGAATGTGATGACAAGAAAGAAACATACTCTCCCGACTTGTCAAATCCGTTTTGGGTTCCTGATACCAGAGATAAAGACTCTTGTTTTAATTTTGGCTTTGATGGAGGCTTTTCCTTGCAATCACACGAAGTCAACAGCTTTTTGTTTGAAGATACGGAAACACATACTAATAAATCAGTCGGTCAAATATATTCCTCTTTGTCTCATAATGTTTCCCGGTGTGAAAACTCGAATTGCTCAGACCATTCTCCAGAAAAATCAAACGAAGTTTATATCTATCCCAGTTCACATATGGAATTAATGAATCTGTTAGCATGTTCACCACCCGGTGGGTGTATTTCCTGTGAACCATATCAATCGTGATTGTTTATCATGATCTTTATGGCTGATCACATTTTTTTATAGAATGTCGTTCTGGATATTTCACATTAAATGATAAATATTTGAATACAAAGTTTGTGTCACTGTTGTTCACTTGATATTTTATACTCCATCACGTATTTACTCAGTTCTACATCATCAGTTAAGAGCAAATTTTCATCATATATCAGAAAAGCTTTATTTATTCGGAGGATATTCCTAGTTATCAATAACTTGGATTTACTGTCAAGAGTCAATATAGAATTACCGAAGTTATTGTACACTTGGAAAATAATCGTTGTTCACTTAACAGTATTTTGTTGTGCTTTAATGGACTTCATGTGGTATGCGTTTTATAACTATGATTAACGTTTTATTGGTTAAACCACAATCATAACTGACTCAACTAAATTTCTGCTCTACTAAATATGACGTGGAATTATCAACAACGTGAACAGTTGTTACTGTTAAATATACGTCTTTATCACTGCAACACAGACACATTCAGCTAATACGTTCCAAACATGTTTCGGTCGATCACTTTAGTGTTAAATATCAACAGTGATGAAACAAAACTCTTCATATCAATCAACTGTGTAAATTATTTCCCACTTGCTTTCAAGATTATTTTCCTCGTATTTGCACACTTCAAATATACTGTTTTGTAATTTGTTTTTAGCTAACTTCGTGATTTCTACTCCACGTGGTTATGTCGGACGATTATCTTTCCAACGTACGTTATACTGTTTAGGTGATATGGTACGGGGTTATTTTGACTTTAATGAAGCTGTTGTTAAATGTCTTAGTTGTGTAATACGACTTGAAAGTGAGGAGAGATTTATGCTTCACCATGAAAATCCTTTCCTCCTGCCAAACTGTAGAATTAAAAGTAGAAGAAATGAGGTTCAGAATTATTCTATGGGATGCCTACCGTTAACTAAAATTGGTCAACCTTTATGTACAAATTTTCAACCTTTAGGTAAGTTCAACTATGGAAACTGCACGTATTGTTGATTGTCTGTTTGTGCTAATATATCTTAACTACTGTGCATGAGGAGAAAACTAAAAGTTTTATCCGCAACCGGTCGTTCACCTTCATAATATCATTATACTGACAAGCCGTTCGTTCTAGCTTGGTAGACTATGATCATTACCAATGAATTTTTAAACATTTTAATAAAATTTTGGTTTTCTAAGTTTATTGGGAGTAACTACGACTGTTTATCAGAGTCAGTGCTTAGTGAATAGGCCTTATAGTTTACTAACAAATCTGGAAATATTTACTTTGAAATTTCCGCCGGGTAGTAAAATAGTAAATTTTTGGCTGTTCGGTATCAGCAATATGCAGATACTTGTTCTGGATTTTCGCAAATAGTTTTAGTTTGAATAAAACGTTATCAGAGAGTTAATCGTTTCAACACTAGAAAGACAGCAGTTACATTCTTCATTTATGTCTGTAGTGAGAATGTTAAAACCAGTTGTATACAGAAGGCCAATATAACTGGAAAAGTATACTTCTTTTACAGTTTTATACACCTCTTTGAAGTAAGAAATATATTGAAAACCCTAGGACATGATTATAAACTCATTTTCTCTAAGAATATCAGAGGATGGACTAAACACTTCGTATTCTGTTTAATAGGATAGTATGTATAGCAACATGTACAACCGATCACATGAAGCAGCCAAAGATGCAGACTCAAACAATAACTTTTTGAGAGATTTCTGCTTTCGAAATTGAAAGTTAAAAATGATGTTAGTGAAAGTGTAACAATATCAAGGAATAACTCCATAGAATGCATTTACTTTAGCTAAGATGCGAATCTTATTTTTCAATCGTCTGACCACCTCATTTAGCGTGGCTTATATAGATTCACCCATCCAACTGCTTCTGTGTTGCTAGTCCGTGTAGTTGATTATAAAACTCACAGTGTATATACTAGTAAATAGTTCCTAATATTATCTCCGCTATTCTTATCTATTTGTAGTTATTGTTTTCATTCGTTATATATCCTATGCATCCTAATTTATTTTTACTTTAATCGTGTTATTTTTTATTTCAGGCTCTACACAGCATACTACATGGACAGATATAAAGTTATATTGTACATCTAAACTGTTATTACCTTTTACATTGCCTATTCCAACAAATATAACGCCACAGTTTCATTCTGTTAGTTTAACTAGTCCATTTATTTCCTTAGATTATCGATGGCGTTTACACTTAGAGCTTGATTTAATATCTGATAATAGTAAAAATAATTTGTTAGATCATTTTCACGGTAAATCATGTTTAAAAAGAGAATACGGTACAGTATGGACAATTCCAATTAACTTAAAAACTGAAAAATTTGTGTGGGATATACCAATCCAGTTAGTATGTTCAAATCCTTCTGTGATAGATAGTTTAAGTGATTCAGTAAAGCATCCCGTTTGTATATCAGATATTTGACATTTTTTTCTTTCTATATATACTTATATTTTGTCTTTTATCGGTTTATTTTTAGAACTTCCACTTATATTAAAAATGTAATATTTTGCGAATATGTATATGCTATTTTTATAGTATCCCAAATACTTCTATATCCTACCTAATATAAATTGTTCTTATGATGCATAGCTGTAATTTATTATGTTTATATAAAGTGATCAATTTGTTCGTTAATACTAATAATTATTTTTTTAAAAATACACAAATATATCTTTCTTTACTCTTATACGGTGTTTGCTGTACTTTATGATACTTTCCAAGTTGATGAAATAAAGTAAGAATGATGGTAATAGGGTAATTATTTGTTCTTGCTTATTTCACCTTATGCCGTTAAAAAGCGTCATTTAGATGTATGAACTAAACATTTAAACATCTGTTAATAATTCAAAATGGCTAAGTTTATTCCATAAATTGATTATTTATTTGTTAATATGCTGGCTAGTAGGACGATATTTATTTCAAAATACACTTTCATAAGTGAATAGCACTATCAAAGTCAACATGCTAAAAGGTTTAATCTAGACTTGGTTATATTTGAGTTTGCGTTTACATCTAATCCAAGTCCGTGTATCTCTTGGGAACGTGTTTTTAAATAGGCTAACACCATTTCCTTTAGATTATTTGTTCTAGCAATATAATCAAATACTCGGAATACTTTTTTATATAACCTTTTGTTTTTATCCCTTTCCAAAAAACAAGTACTCAGCATTTCATCGGAGCTACCCACTACCCTCATTTTTACTTAGTTTCTTTTACATATAACTCCGTCTAACTTTCCAGAGGGTCATCTACCAGGAGACTCGCTTATCTGTTTAATGAAGAGCGTATGATAATCCAACAGTTTACGTATTGTTGAAGTGAGTTTCTCCGTCTCTAAATGCAAAATGTGGCTTAAGGAGTAGTCCTTGTCATCTAAATTGATGATAGAGAGTGAAGTTTTCGACCTTGCGAATTACTTCAATTATCTTGGATGTCTCATTGGTCGTGGTAGGTTTTTATCTGATTAAATCGCTGCATGGACTTTGAAAGCGTTCTTGGCTTTTTCCAACATGCATCAATTATGACGTAGGCGAGATGTCTGTCAACCGAAGAACCAATATACTGCTTCGAAATCCATTGTCTTTTGTTTTATGACCATAAGACTTGGGCTTCAGAAACAGGTAGAAACCGGTGACTAGTATAGGTGTTTTATAAGTAATAGTGATGTATCGTTCAGTGGCTTCGTAAGTTAATCCGAAGGGTACGTGTGGTATAGCAAGGCGGTTGATAAGGCTGTCAGTCTTCAACAGGTGCTTGAGGAATGTGCAAATTATCCACAGCTACCGCCTGCCAGGACGCAACCTCTTACTTCATTAGCTTTCTAAAATCATTCGAGGTTGGTTGTAATGATAAGTTTATTAGCATTTCTTATCTTGATCATGTAAAATATATTAGGATCAAATGTCTATATTTGTCGTACTTATAATTCTTTTTCCAAATCAAAAGTTGCTTTATTTAAATACACAGTCTTTCTGTAGAAATATCCCCAATTTTGATTACAGTTACATTTCTGACCTGGTGTAGTCAATGAGTGGTAGTTCCCATTTGCTAACTTATTTTGTCATTCTCTGCTCATGTAATTGTTTTTTCAATAAAATAACGTCTAATATGAACCTCATTGCTCATCTTGTGACGAGATTCCAAATAAGTGAAGTGAATGTCACAGGCATTTTATAAGATACTGGTACAGGTAAAAAGTAGTCTGCTAGTATGAAGAACAACCTCGTTTGTTAACAATTTTGCGCTCGTGACTTATTTGCTGTGATTAAGACATTTGGTTTTAAGGTATCCAAGTTGTATGTGAAATGACTGTCTCGTTGGTGGAGGGTCGGTTTATCCCACTAGCTAATTACCTGACATGACATTTCTTTTATAAGACTAACAGTTAGTTAACTGGGATTCGTTTAATTGATATATTTTAAGTACATAAAGTATTAAGCATTTTATGGTATTCAAATTCATAATCTTTTTTATATTACTCACTAACTTTTATTTGTAAAGTTATGTTAAGTGCTTTATAAGGATTTCTCCATGAAAGTTAATGTCTTTGAACCGTCTTTATTTCTTTACTCAGGATTAGATTTCAAATCGGTATTTGGTATGCTTCTACACGCTCCATTAATGTCTCAGCATAACCTGGGGAGTAGTAACGTACAACCTCTTCCGGATAGCAATTGTTTATAGCATTGATGTACTCCGACAACAAGCCTTCGTTGTCGTCCTTCAGCTCCTGTATTTTTTTAAGACCTCCAGATGCCACAAACCACCGACGTGCTCTGCTATCATGTGGTAGAACTTTGCTAAACTGTGCAACTGCATGTTTCAAGATACTTGGAGGTGCTTTTTGCAATAAAGGTTCTAGTGCTTCTAAATTAATACACTTCTGAATTATTAGCTTCAGTGCCTTTTTGGTCTAAAAGAAAACGTGAATATAAGTGACTATGATACCTTTGCTTTAAGATCCTCTGATGCATTTTGTTTTAGATAGCATTCCAACAGATTCTGAAGTACGTCGGCTTGAGCTATGGCTTTCGCATGTTCAGGAGAATGCCGACCAATCTGACCAAGCGCCCAAGCTGCGGCAGCCTGTATCTCCTCGCTCGATTCCCTTATGAGTACACATTTTAATTGTGAAACTCCCTAATGGATGTGTTTATCATATGTAACAAATTACGTTTGAAACTATCACAGCCATTGCTAAGGTTTCAGAATGAGCAGCTATATATCCCAAACCCATAACACCTGGTAGACATGTAAATCCTTTAGTATCACCAATCTGGTCAACTATTGCAGCTATTCCACCGCAGTTAACAATTAATTGGCTGAGTTCTGGCGTATGCTTGACTATTTCTTTGACTAGGTTGCCGCAGTTTTTCCTAACAATTTCATCCACGTCCTTAAGGCACACCAATGCAGCTGGAAATATTTCGGCTTCTACTACAAGCTCCGCCAGGTCCACAGAATGTTTAGCGATTGTTGATAAAGCAGCAAATACTTGGCGCTAAAAGCGTTTTAGTGAAAAAATCGCACGTCTCACCTTAAGTAGTGAATCTTGATTTAGTACAAGCTGTGCAAGGTGAGCGATTGCTCCAGCATCAACAACCG
The DNA here is from genome assembly GCA_946903255.1 of Schistosoma spindalis. Classification (NCBI taxonomy): domain Eukaryota; kingdom Metazoa; phylum Platyhelminthes; class Trematoda; order Strigeidida; family Schistosomatidae; genus Schistosoma; species Schistosoma spindalis. Next base: position 22,684,999 of record OX336417.1, on the reverse strand, counting down.
ATTGGGCAAGATCAGCTGTATGTTTTGTTATTTCAGCTAGTGTACATGCAGTTGCTCTTTTAAGACTTATTTCGGGTTCTTGAATGCATAGCACAAGCAGTGGAATAGCACCTGCATCTACGACCGCCTGAGAGAGCTCAGCTGAGTGCTTAGCCATACATCCAATTGCACACGCAGCACCCTCTTTTACAGCTGGATCGAATTCCTCCAAACAAACAGTGAGTGCATCCAAGGCTCCACAGTCTGCGATACTTTGTGAAAGTTCAGCGGAGTGTTTGGCAATCGACTTCAGTACAAATGCGGCAGCTCTTTTATAAAATCTCTAATAAAATAAGATGAATGAATTAAACTAAATACGTTCTGCTGAGCTAGTGAATAAACAAGTTGAGGTAGGATATCACCTTTAACAATAACTTCAGCTAAATCTTTTCGATGATTAGCTAGACGTCCTAATGCAATAGCCGCAGTTTGTTGAATTGTGGGTACCGTATCAAGTAAAAGTGGTCTCAACAAAGACAATACTCCTAAATTCTGCAGAACATCAATATTTTGTGGCTGGACAGCAAGCTCGGCGACTGTTTGTACAAATTTAGTTCTAGACTTTTGATACTGCTCAAAGTCTATATTTAAAAAAGAGGGTTAATATACGTCAAACCTTGTAATATCCGACGGTGGCTCATTTCATAAATCTGAGTAACCAGTTGTCATGGTGATTGGAACGGATGGAGCGATTGAACTTTGTACAGAAACCATTTACACTTACTTAAATGATGTACATAATCGAAATTCAAACTCTTAATGGTATTGACATTGCTTTAAGTAAATCTTGGCTGTGGCACCTACAAGTATTTGATCATGGCTACTTGAACAGTGTGACCAGTGTTTGAAAAACGTTGCCCTGATGTTCTTTTAGATTCCGTTTCACAACTTCGAGTTCTTGACATATGAGTGGCATGTCTTCATTTTTGACTTTTATCTTTAACATTTGTCTCTGTTTCTGAGTTTTGTCAGCGGCAATAGCGACACAGTTTTGACTACATCTAGGCCAACACTAAGCTCCTTCTCTTCGAAGAAAACGTTAACACCTTCCAGATCTGCTGCACCACGCTCATCGCGTGCTGTAGGTTCATTAGGCCTAGAAAAGTAAGCCACAGAGGTAACTTCAGTGAACTGGAGGATAAAGGAACATTATCGGACTCGTAGATTAAGCTTTTATTCCACTCTAGTGTCGTGCAAAAGTAGAACTAGAATTTTTTACAGTCGACCAGCGTTTGGATTCAATAGACTTTATGTAGCTTTATAAACATTGGTAATGTCGGGTCAGTGAAGTGGCATGGTTCTTGCTAAATTGTCCGACAGTCTGTCACTGGATATCAAGCGGTTTACTGACACCCTTCAAGGTCTGTCACAACCAATGCGCACCAACTTATTGCCGCTATGTACTGGCTCATGCGTTGATGATCTCACTCTGTTCCTTGTTCCTACTTTTACATAGACATTTCTATAATAACCTCATGTTCTTTGTATGATCATCGAGGTGGCCATAGTACCTGGATAAGACGAAATTGCATTCTACGTTATATGCTTACTATGAGGTATGATTTTGGCGTTAGCCAGTTGATCACACCATTTCGTCATACTGAATTAGGCCTCAAATTCTTTGACAGGAACCTAGGTATGTTAACGATAAAAGAGGAAAAAGAAATTGGTAAATCATTGTAAGATACTATCCTCAGTCCTTTAGAATATATCAAGTTGCCTCTTAAACGACTCCTGTGAAGTCGCTTGGACTAGCACAGCCGGCAGCGAATTTCAGCATTTGAAAACTCTTAATGAGTAGAAGTTCGGTCTAAAGTTCATTCTTGTATGTTGTATTTGCATTTTCTGGTGTTACCCCTTAAATTTGTGTTGGATCTAAATCTAAACATGTGTTTAAGGGGAAGTCCAGAAGTGTGAAGGATACTGTAAACCATCAGAAGTTCACCTCATAGGTGCCTATGCTCTAATGGGCAAAGGTTAAGTGATTGGAGGCAGATTTCATAAGGCTTGAGTTTGAGTTCCCGAACTAATTTCGTGGATTGCTGTTGAATACGCTCCAGAGTGTCCTTATCCTTCTAAGGTGACGGAGGAAATACTATGTTTCCGTATTCTAAGTGTAGACGAATAAAACTGTTGAAGATTGTGCGGAAAATCCTTCCGTTAAACTGACCAAAAATGCACTTCAATGTTACTAGTGCAAAGTTTGCTCGAAAAGCATTTCCGTCACAGTTAGCCTAAAACTTTAAATCATGAGGTACAAACAATCCTGAATCTTTTTCGCCTCAAGATACTACTACAGAGGAGTTTCCTAAGTTGTAACTGTGGTCTGCGACATGTCCAAGGTGGACTGCTCAACACTTTGAAGTGTTAAAGGCAAATACGTCATCGTCTGCCCAACTCTGAAGTCGAGTCAGATCCTCCTGAAGTGCCTGCATATCCTCTTAGTTGCGTGTCTCTCTCCAAAGTCTCACGTCATCGGCAAAAAGTAATAAGTCAGACAACACCTGTTGTGGAAGATCATTTATATTAATCAAGAAGAGAATTGGTCCTAGAACCAAACCCTGGAGGACATTCCATAACATGAGATAAAGTGAAATTAACACTGACCTTAAAATGTCGATTTTTTAGATATGAAGTGAGCCAATCAATTAGAGGTGACTTGGTACCCAATCGTTTGGAGCTTATTGATAAGACATATCGTTAAACCTATCAAAAGCTTTTGAGAAATCAAGGTAAATAATATCAATCTTCCCCTTGCTATCGAGGTTGCTTGTCCATCTATCCACCACAGTCAGAAGGTTAGTTACACAAGAGCAACCCTTTCTGAAACCATGCTGCTGGTGTGAGAATGAATTTAAGGACAATAAATAGCCATGTGTATCATCGCATATCAGGGACTCCACGACTTTTGAAGGTATAGAAAGAAGAGCCACCGGTCAGTAACTTGTAGGTTCCCCGAGCCGAACTCCTTTGAAAATTGGCGCGATGTGAGCCAGCTTCCAATTTTCCGGTAGTTTGCCTCGGCTTAGTGAGTGTGAGAACATCACGCTAAGCGGTGTTGCCACGATTGAAGCTGCTTCCCTCAGTATGGCAAAATGAACCCTATTCGGACCAGGAAAAGTATCTTTCTTTAAGTGCTGCAGTTTCCGGAACACCAAGTCAGCGCTCAGGTTCACTACGGAAAGTCCTGTGCATTTGCAGATGAAGTTGTCATCAGTATATTTGATGTGGGTCGTTTGAAATGTCCGGGAGTATTGTTCAGCCAAAAGTTTAGCCGCGTCGCCGTCGTTACCTGACGGGCCGTGAGGACCTAGAAGTTGAGAAACTCCAGTTTTATCTTGACGAAGGGAGGCTGTATAACGAATAAGCTTTTCGGATTGAAGACAAATTTATCGATGAGCTTTTTCTGGTACTGAAGCATTGATGATTTGAGATTGAGTGTTATTGACGTCAACCACATTCGAGCATTACATTCAGGAATATTCCCGTAGAATTTCGATGAGAAAAACATGATTTTGTGGTATTCACACTTGCTGTTGTGAGTAAATCTTCAGTATCTCTAAGTAAACTACTGCATTGCACACATTAAGGGATATTTAGATATGAAAAGCAAAATCAATAGTAAACATGAACGAGTTAAAACTAAATGTGCAGCTTGAATGAGAATCCAGCTTTCTGTAACCTGTTGTAGGTTTTCTCGTTTGTTCCATTATGTGTCTGTCCTGTTGTATATTGTGTAAAGATTTGTTATAAACTAATATATACTCATTGGCATTAGAATTAACAAACTAAAAATGGTACTAACAGATCATTATCACGCAAAGTCATTCGAAACACGTAAAATAGCACAGTTCAACAAATTGGTTCACGCTAAAGACCAGACCAAAAGATTTCATACTAAAGTTTCAGACATAAGCTTCTAAGTGCGATTTCAGTGAACAGCTGCATATCCAACGTCTTGACCGCCTAAATGCAGGTATAGATGATCCTGTATTAGAGAAGCAGCTAACGCAAATTCCTTCGCCCAAATTTTGTATTATTCAAGACCTCTATTTTACTTATGAAGCTGTTAATAGTGATCTATTCGATGACAATACGAAACAGCATGAAGTTTTACTATCGAATATCGACATACTAAAAGTCTTAGGTTTTTAATGTTTAGAAAACAAAAGCAGTCGGGATCCATTCAGACAAGTGTGTGATGTGAAAAGCACTTGTAATTCGTTTTTGGACATCAAACATTGTCTGTTATATGGTATTCTTCATCTTCGTAGCCCATGTCAATCTCGTTATGCAAACTGTCATGTGTGTGGAAACGTTGAGTATACATAAAAAGTTTTTAAAATTCCAAGTTGTTAACTAACAAATTACTGAATGATGATGGATGAAGACCAGATGATTTGGGCAGAGGAATGATTCGTTATCGCTCGCTACCACCTGCTTCAGCACTTCATAATTATTAAAAAAATTAATTGCTAACACAGACAATTCTATTGTTGATACTGACAGCATAGAGTCAATTATTTTTAAGGGAAATTTATGATTTCTTTATAAGGGTGTCCATTCAAAATCCACAACTAACACAATTAGTGACTTCATTATCCATCGGTTTCCCATTATTGGCACAAATAATGTTCGATGAAGAAAAGAAGAGAGAAGTCGTGTTAATATTTTTTCCCTAGTTTGTATGGTCTTTCTGTACTTTGTTTAAAGAGCCTTACATTGTCTGATTATACATTTCCTTATGTACTGGTTCTACTATCTGTATCTTAATTTAACATCTAGACTTACAATGCTCGAAGGCTGTAGGAGGTATGAAAATTCACCCAGTTTACTTAGAAGTAAAGGTAGAGCCCATCATCTTGAGGTGTAGATTTATTCCATATAGTTTGATAGAGTCTGTGAATAATGAGACAGATAAATTAGTAGAAAAACTCATATTATATTTTAGTTATCATTGGTTCGTATTCCAAATGGCCACGAGTGGTACTAACGAACAGTCCTATCGAACACTTCACTCAAAGGGCATTGAGGAAAATATTTAGTCTTGGAGGTATAGCTTATGCATTAGTGACGGATAATAGAACTCGTTCCACAGGAAGAATTTAACAGCTGGCCTACTGATATTGCATGCCGTCATCTATATACAGTTCCACGATATCCTCAGTCTAACGGTTTAGCAGAAAACTTCGTTCACATTATGGAGAGTGCTATCACATGGGTGAATCTTATTATACTCGAAGAGCTAGAAAAATGCATCGACAATTTTAGCATCGTTGTGACAACCGAAACGTCAATATTTGGTTTGAACACAGAACTGTCGAATCGAAATTTATTTGATTAAACCAGACTGTATATAGCGTACGATGCGTCTTTGAGTGGCTCGTATTGAATTACATTAAGACACAAACTCTGTGTTCAGTTAAGGCGGTTCTGATTTAGGAATGATAAGAAACTATATCAAGAGTACAAAATACCATTTTATTGACATTTTTGAAGGAGCTGTTTTACTCGTGATGAAATTATTAGGGACTACAAAGTTTTGTGTAAACGAAGGAGATCTAAAAGATTACGTTAATTAGAAGTGGTTGAATCGATATACCAACTTAGAATTCTAAGAATAGTTCAATGTATATCGGATGGAAGATGATGAACACAACTAGAGGTAATATATTTGGAATTTGAAGTAAGCGTAGAATAATGCATAAACTAATAATTATCGAATAAGAATATCACAAACTTACAGAGTTCATGCTTATAAATGGAGTAGAAAACTAATTGACAACCAATTTATATAAATCTTAAGATCACATAAATTATTGGCGACAATGAGACAATCAAATATCAGATTAGACTGAAAATAAACTATTGCATAAATCACAAAATCTGTCGCACGAATTTAGTAAACCAAATAAAAATTAACAAAACTAATTAATAAAGATATACTCTTAAACTTTATCAAAGACGCTACTTAAAAACGAACTAAAACTTACTTCATCACATTAAAGTACCTTTAAATTTTTGTGGTAACATCATACATCAGATGAAATCAGTCAATTAATATATACCGTCATATGCAGTAAAGTTTCATTATCGAATGAAAAATGATATTACTGGCATTCATTTCTCAGATGTATCATGGCTAGCAGTATGATAGTGAGCTTTAGGTTAAAATTACCAGTTTATTATATTAAAACTGTTATTTTAGTCCTTTTTTCAGTGTTCAAATCTATTTCAAATAGACAGCTATTATGGTGAAAAAATCCTTCTAAGTATTATTGCTATTATCCTCAGAGTGATCAATATGAAACATGAATAGTAATGTGCTTGTATTCAGTCGAATTGAATGTCCATTATGTAATCGCTATAAAATTTGACAAATGTGGCTAACGACGGCCCTGAACTTGGCGGCCTGCTTGAATATCTGGGCTGTAAAAGCGTCGAAATCATTATGTATATTGTGTTAATAGATTCTGTTTTCCCTTCTATTGAAGGACGATCAAGAGTAAATGCTTTAGAAGAGGAAGAACAAGCCCTACGTGCACTGGACCTGCAGAATGATGCATAAGACTGTTTGGTAAAATAACCCCCTTTTTCTGTACATTCCCGCGAAATTTGATTTTGAAATAAATCACTGGTGGTTCCATTCCGTGTTCTCCGTGTGTTGTGAAGTGCTCAGTTAACATTGTGTGTTTGTGGTTTTAGATCATCCCGCTCGCTCCAGTGACTGCTGAATACACGAGTTACAAATGATGATGGAGGTGGCCACAGAAAAATGCGACGAGAAATTAGACGAACCCCCTGTGATTCCAATCAAGGCTGCGCCCTCTTCAACCCCTCACCAACCACCTCTACTTGAAAGTTCGTCAGATTACTCTGTTTGGAAATTTAAAGTCACAGCGTACCTACAGAGAGTTCCACTGACCGAACATTTCAACTATCTCGTCTCTTATTTGAGCGACGAAGCAATACGAAGGGCTACGGCCAATGGGTTTGCGAAAAGTAATGCACTTTCACAAAATTGGAGAATCCTAGACGACTGTTTTTCTGTGCCCGTGGACACCCAACAGGCGACAATCCAGTTCCTATCACGTCACCAGAGAGCAAGCGAGAATCCAATCGACTACCTTTATAGCCTGCAGCGAATCGCCGCACAGGCATTTCCTCGTCTAGATGTAATTGGAAGAGAAGAATTAATTTGTTCACGTTTTGTCGAAGGATTATTGCCTGGAACTCTAAGAGAACGTTTCCTTCGAAGTCCACCAAAAGATACATCTGACTTGAAAAGAACAACATTACGGTTTCTGGCCGCTGACAAACTAGCGAATTTACCAGATGCACGAGCAGCATCAGTGATGAATGTGGGACAAGCCGCGAATTCTAGTGGGCTAGACAAATTCCAGACGACAAGGGCTGTTACCGACTCATTTAACCGGGGTGTCAGCCGCGGACAGTTAAGCTCAAGACGGAATGGAAGGTCGCCAGGGAAGACTTATCGGAATCAGCAAACGGAGTGTTTTTACTGTAAACGTTTCGGAAAAAATGCCAGGAAATTTGGACACAATCGCATGGAAAATAGAGGTTAGCGGCGTTTTTGCCATTTATCTTCCTATGTTAATCATGTCAACCCAATTACGTTTAAGGGTAGAGTACAGAACACTGAGTTAAAAATACTGTTAGACATGGGAGCGTCAGTATCCCTCATTAAGGAGGAAGTCTTGAAGAAACTTAATCATAAACCTCGACAAAATCGATGTTTTTCTACGTTACTTACAGCAAGTGGGGATCCGTTGAAAGTATGTTCTAAGGTGTGGTTAGACCTTACGATAGAAAAACATCAGTTTCAGCATGAGTTCTTAGTTTGTCCAACGTTAACTTGGGACATGATTTTAAGCGTTGACTTCATGTTGAAACATCAAGCCTCTATATTTCTGGATAGATCAGAAGCAAAAATCGGCGAGGCTATAGTGCACCTGCACCACCATGAGAGGACGACAAAATCTATAGCCCTTGTGGGGATTTCAGACCTCGTACGTCAGATACATAATAATCAAGTAATCACAGAGAATGATCGTCGCACAACGATTGCCGTGCTCCAGCAGTTTAGTTCTGTTTGAGGAAGGCATTCCCGGAAATCGGACCACTACAGTGCAACACTCCATCTTCACAGGCGACCATATGCCACTTGGACAGCCACCTCGTAAGGTACCAGTGCACAACCAACCGCAACTGGACGCAATGATAAAAGATATGCTAGATAAAAAGATCATAGTTCCTTCGTCATCTCCATGGGCATCCCCTATTGTCTTAGTGAAAAAGAAAGATTCCTCTCTACGACTCTGCGTAGACTATCGACGCCTTAATGCTATCACTAAACGTGACTCTTTTCCACCCCCACGGATCGATACCACGCTAGATGCCTTGAAAGGCGCATGTTGGTTTTCGACTTTGGACCTAGCATCAGGGTATTGGCAAGTAGAAGTCCGACCGCAAGATAGAAATAAAACGGCATTTATAGTACCAAATGGTCTATATGAATTCCAAGTGATGCCCTTTGGTTTAACGAATGCCCCGGCTACCTTCCAAAGACTAATGCAAGCAGTGTTACAAGGCATAGTACCTAAAAAATGCCTGATATATCTTGATGACATTATTGTGTATGGTAGCACGCCCGAACAACACAATACCAATTTGAAAGCAGTCCTTCAGCGCCTTCAACAACACAATTTTAAAGTAAAACCGTCCAAATTTCGCCTGCTACAGAGAGAAGTAATCTTCCTGGGACACCGTATCACTGCAGATGGGGTAGGCACAGATAAAGAAAAGACACGTGTGATTGTTAGTTGGCAGCAACCACAATCACCCGAAGACGTTTTTAGCTTCCTTGGGCTAGCTTCTTATTATAGACGCTTTGTTCGCGACTTTGCATCATTAGCAACACCTTTGCATCGCTTACCACACAAGGGACGAAAATTCTTATGGACTAGCGAGTGTCAACAAGCGTTCGATGCTTTGAAAGCACGATTAACCTCCCCACCTATATTAGCCTTTCCGGATACTTCAGCAGACGGAGGTGAATTTATGCTCCATAAGGACGCTAGTTCCTCGGCCATTGGGGCAGTTCTATCGCAAGTAGATCGAGATGGACTCGAAAGAGTCATCGCGTATGCTAGTCGACGATTAGATAAGAGTGAAGCACGGTATTCTACAACACGTTGAGAGATGTTAGCACTAGTAAAATTCTTAAAAACACTTTCTCCATTACCTACTGGGCAAACCCTTTCGTGTGCGCACGGATCACCGTGCATTACAGTGACTCCGCTCTCCCCGCGAACCAGAAGGGCAAGCAGCACGCTGGCAGGAACGGCTACAAGAGTTTAACTTCACATGCGAGTATCGACCGGGAAACCGACATACAAACGCGGATTCCCTTTCCCGAATACCCCAGACCACAAATAATGTTAACACAATTCTGAGTACAGCGCTAGAGACTGATTGGCCCTCCCTACAAGTAACAGATCCAGACCTGCAGATTATTTACCAAAGACAGTTATACGGGAACAATAAGCCATCCTGGAAGGAAATAAAAGATCAAACCCTAACAACGTATTTGCACCAAATGAAGTAACCTAAAACTATATGGGGACACGTTATTCCTAATTAATGAATCGAAACAACCCCTGCTGATAGTACCGCGAGTCAAAGTCGAGAGCATTGTGGAGCAGGTACATCGCGAACTTGGTCATGCGGGAGAACGAAGGACGGAACACGCTGTCCGTCAACGCTTTTGGTGGCCATCTATACATGAAGATGTAGCGCGATTTTGCAAGAATTGTAACACGTGTTGCCGTTTTAAATCACCTCAGCAGACACCCCGTGCACCAATGACACCGATGGTGACAACAGGACCACATCAGAGGGTCGGCATAGATATCATAGGACCATTGACAACGACAAAGAACGGGAATCGCTACATACTGGTTATGGTGGATTATTTCACTAAATGGTGTGAAGCAGTACCCACTCCACAGCAAGATGCCCTTAATGTCGCCCGAGCTTTTATCGATCATTGGGTCTCTCGTTATGGTGCACCAGTCTCACTTCATTCCGATCAAGGTCCAGCCTTTGAAAGTCAACTCATCGCTGAGATATGCCGGCTATTGGGAATCAGGAAGACACACACTACTGCGTATCACCCAGAGGGTAACGGCCTCGTGGAAAGAACGAACAGGACTATTAAAGCTATCTTACAGTCGTTTGTCAGCAGATCGTCACCTGAATTATGGGATAATGTGCTCCCTCAATGCCTTTTAGCGTATCGTACGTCAGTACACGGTTCCAAGGGATTCTCACCTGCTGTGTTACTGTTCGGGCACGAATTACGCTTACCAGTAGAGATACAGTCGCCCCTACTACCTTACGAGGAACAAGAGCATGTATCGTACATACGTACTCTCCGCAACCGCTTATCTGATGCATACCGCCTGGTCAATATCAACTCGCGTAAGGCTAGCGAACACCAAAAAGACATGTACAATCGTCAGGTGAAAGGACCGATGTATACGGTCGGAGATCGCGTCTGGTTACGCCGCCCCATGACATCGTCAGGGAGTTGCAGTAAATTCCACCAGCCCTGGCAAGGTCCTTTTGAAATTATCCTCATCCGATCTCCCACTACGTTTGTGTTGCGTAACATACAACGACCTAAAGACGACGTAATAACGGTACACTACAACCAAATTAAACCGGATCGAATGACAGTTTCCTTCGATGCTCAGTCCGCCGACCCACCACCGGCCACTAGATTTTATGAAGTACCATCAGAAGGAGGAACAGCATACCCGTGCCCAAGACCGGGCACTGAGGAAAGTGCCCTATTAGGAGAGGGGGCGGTGTAACAGTGTCGAAATCATTATGTATATTGTGTTAATAGATTCTGTTTTCCCTTCTATTGAAGGACGATCAAGAGTAAATGCTTTAGAAGAGGAAGAACAAGCCCTACGTGCACTGGACCTGCAGAATGATGCATAAGACTGTTTGGTAAAATAACCCCCTTTTTCTGTACATTCCCGCGAAATTTGATTTTGAAATAAATCACTGGTGGTTCCATTCCGTGTTCTCCGTGTGTTGTGAAGTGCTCAGTTAACATTGTGTGTTTGTGGTTTTAGATCATCCCGCTCGCTCCAGTGACTGCTGAATACACGAGCTACAGGGCTACCTGTTTTTGCAATCTAGGTATTTCAACAAATTATCTGTTTCCTTGTTTGTTCTAACAGATCGTTGTCATTTAATTGCATCACCTATTCAGGTGCGTTTGTGAAAAGTTTAAGTTCTTTCTCGGTACAGTTTACCTAAAAGTATTATCGGAGACATTGTAATTGCTGGCGATATCGATCAAAAAGGACGAACATTATACAGATGTTGGTTTATGAAATGTTAACATCTAATTGGCAATCGTTCAACACTTATCGTCAATATCGATTAAGAAATAAGAAACGGGAACTCGCTGAAATACTTTGGGCTGAGAATCCTTTATTGTACCAAAAACGTAATATTGAATAAAGCTAATACTAATAATATATTGCATCATATTTACAATTATGGACTACAATATGTGAGATGATCAATCGTTAATAAATTTACCAGATATGAACATAATGATGAAAATCTACTTTTTACTGATTTATATTAATTAAAGTTATTCAAACGTGATCTACAAACAAAGATTCTACCATATTACGCAAATCCTAAATTGGATCAGAAATATTTAAATTCTCCCGAGAACATATTATTTAGTAGATCACTTAATAAGTCGACTGAATAGTATGACTTTTGATAAGACACATTGCTTTATCTATGTAGTCTATACATAATACTTTTAACATTAAGTCCATCGGTGTAAAAGTAACTAGTCTTTTTTAGTAAATAACTTTAAGCTAGTACTTAGAGAATGTAAAAATATTCAGAATACTGTAGAGATATATCCTATTTCGAAACTCTTGTAGAAATCGCAACATCCTGTTTTATATGGAATGTTTGTTGATGTTTCTATAATGTAAGATCTCATACAGTTCACATATATTCACTGTTGATCATAAGATATTTTGTTTGCATTTACTGTTACATGTCTAGAACAAATTTATATTTACGATTGGTAATTAGTCAATAAATCAACTTACTTTTGATCCTATTCCTCATTCTTAGTAATTGCTTTAATATACAGTCAACGCAAAATCCAATTTTGTTGATAATTATATAGACTACTTAGTTTGTTGTTTATATATCACAATCTAATTTCATTTCAACATTAACATAATGAGCGTAAACTTGAAAATATTTTATCTACAGCTACCTTTAACACTAAAAATTTGTGGTGACGTGAACATTTCACTCTCTATTAACTTTGAATACTTACATAACTCATAGTTGGAAGTTTCACTAATTTTTTTCTCATTCATATATATTAATCATTCGTTGAACCTTAATTCATTTGACTTGATCTACTTCACCATATTTTTTTGTATATTTTGAAACATGGAGAAATAATAACGATCTATTCATAGAATGGCTCTGATTTTAACAAACAACAAAATGAAATTAACTCAAAGTCTATACCATTATTTTCATTAGTAAACGATTTGTAAAGTAACTGATATGTTATTTAATTAAACTAATTAGAAGCCGTGATCAGTGGAGTTCAACCAAGTCTGTTGTGAGATATCAGCTCATTGAAGACAATGGTGACGGTGGTGCAACTTCGTGGATTAGTTGAAGTTAGACATTAACACCGTTGGATGGCGGCTCAGTGGTCTAGTTGGTTAAGCGCCTGGCGCGAGACTGATAGGTCCTGGGTTTGAATCTCACGGGGGGCGGGGTCGTGGATGTGCACTGCTAAGGAGTCCCATACCAAGACGAAACGGCCGTCCAGTGCGTTCAGGTCTTTCATGGTGGTCTAGCTTCAATTGACTCATGATTTCAACTATTGAAATTCATTCTAAGTAATAATTTCAGTGCTTCGGTCACACAAAAGAGTACTAGTGCATTTTTTAACGCTAGGTATAGGTATGTTTTAATGTACGACAATCCAAACAAAATATGAAAAGAATGTTGAATCTGTTTAGCCAATTTTTCAAAATCATTGTTTAATTTAATTTCTACTTTTCAAAACAATCTCATCAAATCGAAGGTTTGAAAAATGATTTAACCTTCTATTAGAAAAATATATTGACATTAGTTATTTATAATCTGATAAGACCTATTTTGTTTCCTTTCCATACTTATTTACGTTAAATATTGGTAAGTGTTTTAGATTACAAATAATATTTTTAAGGTCATGGAGATAAGAACTGTTACCAAAATTTAATTTGAAGTATAATTATTTTATTTTCTGTTAAGAAAATGGTAGAATTAGTAAAATGCTTAATATACTATCATAGTAAAAAGTGACGACAAGTATATATATATATATACTTGTCGTCACTTTTTACTATGATAGTATATTAAGCATTTTACTAATTCTACCATTTTCTTAACAGAAAATAATATATATATATATATATATATATATATATATATATATATATATATATATATATATATATGAAATACACTTGAAGAAAAAGGTTTCACACCGTAGACAACTTCATGTACGTAACCTTACTTTCAGATTGAACTTAATTTCACAAATATATACTTATATTGTGACTTGTATTATAAAGTATAAAATCCATGTATATGTATTTTATTGTAATATAAACATTAAGCTCAGATAGAAGTGTAGATTGTTTTTGGAATGCATAAAATGTCCTGATAAATCAACATCAGTTCTGGCAAATTACTTACTTACTTGCTTACGCCTGTTACTCCTCGTGAAGGAGCATAGGCCGCTCACCAGCATTCTCCATCCAAACCTGTCTTGGGCAATCCTTTCAAGCTCTTTCCAGTTCTTATTCATCCTTTTCATATCTGCTTCTATTTCCCGACGTAATGTGTTCTTTGGCCTTCCTCTTTTCCGCTTCCCTTCAGGATTCCAAGTTAGCGCTTGTCTCGTAATGCAGTTTGATGATTTCCTTGATGTATGTCCTATCCATTTCCATCGTCTTTTCCTAATTTCCTCTTCAGCTGGAAGCTGGTTGGTTCTCTCCCACAAAAGGCTGTTGCTGATGGTATCCGGCCAATGGATGTCGAGTATCATGCGTAGACAGCTATTAATAAATACCTGTACCTTCTTGATGGTGGCAAATTAGCTGATAATATTTATATATTTTCATATTATGAACTGTATTTGCTCTCTAATTTTTATCATCTTTGCGCTTGAAATAGTACTGAATGTACGAATAGACATATTCCTACCAACTACATAACAAAGAGCTACTATCAAATAATAAACTCATCTTGCTGAATCACAGTCAGTAGATAGCTAATCTCTTGTTTCCTGAAAAATTAAAAGGATGGACGCAGTTGGAGCAGTTAGTCACTAGGTTCAATTTCAAAATTCGAGATCAACCACTTCAAACAAACAAAAACAATAATTTACTGTAGATATTTTCAACATTTAAGAAGTAAACATGTATAACACAATATTCTAGACCTGTTTAATCAAATAACTAATAGACTGGTGTTAATGCAAATGATAAAAATCACCATATAATCCTATTCTGGTCTAGTGTAGCTACAATATAACAGCTTGATCATTTATAATTAAATTATGATACACTATATGTTAGTGTTTAGTTGAGAGATGAATAAGCAGTAACTAGATAGATGTTTGTAAACAATTTTTAGTGAAAGAAGCTATTAGGCAACACCCAGTCAAATTATGTATTTACATTTATCTTTGTAAAATTCATTTCTAAAAACCGGTTTATTTAAATAATGTAAACTAATCTTTATGATTCATATAGGACGTTTTGAAACCAGCAAACAGAGGAAACACCATAATAGCTCATATCAACATCATACACAATAGAGGACTTCCATTAAAGTATTATAATTCTGAGCTAAAAATATGTTTTTGGAAATTTCAAAGTAATAATAATATTTTCTCAGGACAAATGATGATTTACTGGTATTTATCTTATTATTGATAACAGACTACTAAATGATAGCTGCATCTTCCAGTAAATTCTTTAATCATTTCTATGTTGTGTTGATGAAATAACATACAAAATAATTGGTCATCTATGAAGGCTATCAATTTCAAGGTAATTTTGCTAAAACAACATTCAAAATGTTTAATATTATAATTAAATTAATTCTTATTACATTCATGAAGTATTTCCTGGGGTTCTAGTGAGAAGCAGTGACCAGTGGAGTTCAACCAAGTCTGTTGTGAGATATCAGCTCATTGAAGACAATGGTGACGGTGGTGCAACTTCGTGGATTAGTTGAAGTTAGACATTAACACCGTTGGATGCCGGCTCAGTGGGCTAGTGGTTAAACGCTAACGCTCGAGAACGATAAGTCCTGGGTTCGAATCTCGCGAGGCGGGATCGTGGGTGAGCACAGTTGAAGAGTTCCACAATAAGACGAAACGGTCGTCCAGTGCTTCTGAATTTTCCACGGTGGTCTAGTTTCAATTGACTCATGATCTCAACCATTGAAATATTATTTTATTTAATAAATAGTCGCATGAAGTAAATGAATGTTTACAAAACCCGAGTTATTTTCAGTACAATAAACAAATAAACGCTATTTAGTGTTTATAAAGTTCTGTGTTGATTTGAATTGAATAATTAAGGATTTTGAATGGATAGCTGGAAGAATAGCAATTAACAGTAGAAAGGTTGTTTTCTTTTATCACAAAATTGTACCAAGTTATAAGGATATAGGAAATGATAGTACCATTTATCAAAAGAAAATTACAATGAATCTATAATAAACAATAATAAAAGTTATATTATATAACTGGATTGATATTTTTGATTCTAAACTATTAGAAATACCCGTTATTAAACCTAGAAAACTCATATGAGCAAACAATAATATCTGTAACTAAAACTTTATCACGCTTTACTCTAATATACAGTATTATTGACGTGGATGCATTGAAAAATATTAAACTAATCAGGGTAGCTTGTGAGACATTAATAACAATAAATTAGATTACGTAACTAGACATAGTAAATAAAGCTTAAATTGATAATACATTCCTGACTCGCGTTATATACTACTTATGTCAATATGAATGGCACACACCACAGTACTATGACAGGAAATAATAAGAATAATAAAGGCTTGAATTAATTTTCGAACTTAAAAAAGTGAACACTAAAATAACCGTTGGTAAAATGTATTATAAACTACGCCATAATAAACCGTGCTAAAATAGTTAGGCAGTAAATAATATGTACAAAAGATGAAGAAAAACAAAAGAACAAAGAATATGAAAAATAGTAATAATAATCAAAATATTAATAATAAAAATGATAAGTAAAATAAATTGTTAAAGCTTTCTTAGGTCAACAATGTAATTTTCAACAATTTTCATTCAAATGTTTAGAGATTTTGAGGAAATCCTGTTGGTTTCCTGTCAGTCTATAGTGGAAGATGTAAGGTATTTTTTTTAGTAGTGGCTAATAGGAAACGTGATTGTTCCATCATATATTTAGAAATAATAGAGTTATAATATTTGTTTATTCTAACTGCTTAATCCGTAGTAGTTTCAAATCAATTTAGTTAAATAAGAAAAAATCAGGTCTTTGTAAATTAAAATAAGATTATATGTTAGGCTTTCTTAAATATATATTTAGTACGTTACTCTACAGTACTTGGTGATTCAATCATGTACCTAGAAACAGATGAATCAATTTAGTCGATGTAACATACCAATCCTAATCTTAAATTTTAACTCCTGTATTGCCTAGGTTCAAAGCGTTCCATTAATTCCCCAAAACAATTCAATGTCTCATATTCATTACAAACAAAAATATTACAATTCAGCATCAATTATCATAGTAGATAAATGGCTTACACTTGATTAAATATATTTTTGATAAAAGGATTCATTTTTAAATCGTCTAGAATTAAACAAGTATTACTTAGTGTTTTGTTTCTATAGTTGTATATTGAAAAATGATACGAATTCTTTATGTTTGAGAAATATATAACTACAGCGAACATAAATATAAGATAATAAGTTATTATTTACTTTTAATTAATCAAAATGTACTACAACACGTATGTATCTGTCTTTACACGAAATAATACCAGTTGATATAAAATACATACGTACAGTAAGTTGTTGGAAGTATATATTTGTTGATGATAAACTTCAATTTATGATACCGTATGTGTATATACAGTAAGTGACTGAATAAATTATGTCAAGTACTAATCAGTTTAATGTAAATAAATCTGTCTATTAATCTATTTACATCATACAAAAATGAGTGTATTTGAATATTCGTCTTCACTCATTCTTGAGTATCATATGAATTCTCATCTACAGTCTTCATGTTCTTACTGGCCTATTGCGATTCCCGGGTTCAATTAATCAGTATCGGTTATCTGACAATTCAATAAATCTTGACATGTTTTAGAGAGTGAAATAAATCTTTATCTGTAATCAGTTTTGTGTTTTTATTCGCTCATTAAAAATTGCTACTAGTTTTGCGCAATTCATTTTTTTGCGGTCGCAATATTCTAACCCACTTTAACTAGTTTTACAGTTTATAACGTTATCAATGTGTTATTCAGGTTGGTAGTTGTCTTTAATCTACCAACATGACAACATGGTATACGAAATATCACGTTTATTAGACTTATGGTTATATTGCAACATGGTCAATAGAATTCGGTCAGCATTGATGACTAAACCAACACAGTATTGGCTACGAACCAATAATTAGCCAGTACATATATTTACTATTACAGATATGTTTTTATTACATAAAGTGAAAATTGATGGTAATCAGTTCAATAGACTATCAACCTGAATTACATTAAACAACCACTTAATTAATTAATTAAAGTTGAACATATTTCATCAAACTGCTTGTTAAGAAAAGATCACTCCCTTCCAATTAAAATGGGTACAAATAGACAAGTGATCCGTATGAAGAATTGATAAAAACCAGCACGAATGAATTATATATATCTGGATGACCTGTGTATGGAAGTGAATATCACGTGACAACAAGTGCTTCTTAGTCTGGTTCTGTTTATATAGTGTACTAATAAACTTATTAAATTAACATAGTACAAACAATTTTAATAGATGAGATCATGAGTCAATTGAAGTCAAATCACCATGGAAATTTTGGAAGCACTGAACTCGTTCTATTGTGACTCCTAAACAGTGCGTATCCATGACCCCACCTTGCGAGATTCAAACTCGGGATCTATCGGTCCGCCCGAAAGCTTAATCTCTAGACTACTAGGTCAGCATCCAATGGTGTTAATGTCTAACTTCAACCAATCCACGAAATTAAGCGACACATCCACCATTGTCTTCAGTGGGTTACTATCTCACAACAGACCTGGTTGAACTCCACTAGTCGTTGCTTCGCACTAGACCTCCTGGAAATACCTGTTGAAGTAAGTCACTAGTGAGCATATGTTGTTTAATATCAGAAGGCGTTTTGTGGATATTATTTTAATTTTAATAGTTGAGATCATTAGTCAAACAGATAAAATTACAGGAAAATGGGATGAGCCAATCAGAATCGAGAACGCGAGTAATATGTTTTTACACAAAAACCATATATCACATATAGTAGTTGGTACGTGATATGTCTTTGTAATGTTCATAAGGTTTAAAATGCGATTTACAAACAATTTTTGTCATAATAGGGTAAAGATGATAAATTATAACATATTGAAATGCTTAACTCTTCTTCCTGAGATTGTTTATAACAAACAAATATATGGTATCCCTACATCACAATCCTGAGTCGTGAAACAAGTCTTAATTTATTGGCATCAAATTTTATAGTACCTTTTACAATTTTTTTCAGGAAATGAATGCATCCATATTAGCAGAGGGGATTTTAAAATACAGATGATGTCAGTATGAAATGAAAACTCTAACTCCTAACCTCTAATATTTATCTTAACTAGGAATAATCAAGTAAGTCTCAAGAATATACTAGTCGTTATAAAAGTTAGTGATTGTGAATAACATATATATTCATATGTGCAAATTTATGTACAGGTGCTGTAATCTGTAAAGAATTTTGATAGATTCATTAGTTATGTTAAATCTCTCCACATCATTTCTTTTCCATAAACTGTATTCACTGAAGTTTCATAGTTGAAATCACGGACTGATCTTAACTAGATCACCAGTGAAAATCTAGAGGGATTAAACAGCCATCTCATCTTAATATGAAACTCCTTAGCAGTTCGCATCTACGACCCAGCACTCAGAAGTCAAACTTAGGGATTTTGGTCACACACTTGTACGCTTAACGTCTAAGACCACTGAACAAATATCCAAAAATGTATATATTTAAATTTAATCAATCGATTCATAGAAGCTGTTTTCTAACTGATTAAGAATGGATTGGAAATTTGCTGAGTTTGTTATTAACTCATTCCTACATTGTAATCTTACTCAAAAATTATCTGAAAATTATTTTTTTTTTAAAATAAGAATTTATCAATTTTCCAACTATATAATGATTCTTTTATTTTCAATTTAGATAATAATAATAGACAGATAATGTATTTTATTTTAATGTACAAAAAAAATTGAAAATTAAATAATTCATAAAACATAATCATAGTTTATCTAGGTAATATCAAGACTTTTTTTGTTTACTTCTCATTTCAAATTGAATGAATAAAATATATTCAAATTCATCTGTAAAAAAACTCAGATATTTAGGACATTTAGATTTGATGTGTTTTTTTTTGTTGTTTAAAGGATTTGTGAAAATGTTTACTTTTCATGTTAAATGACAGCCGAAAGGAAGCAAATGTTTCACTACCTTAGTAACAGAAAATTAACAATATATTTGTATCAAATATTTAACAAATGAAAAAGAAAGAATTACTAGTTGTAATGGTTGATAGAATAGTTGAAATTTAGAATTCTTTATGAAATAAAAATAAAAGTAAGAATTTGATCATAGTCTACAGAAAAAGCGGAAAAAAAACATGCAAACCGTTTAAAAAAATAAATGTTCAGTATAAGTGAAACTATTCATGATAGTTGATAGGTTGATTATATCCAAGATTTCTTACAGATTTTTTTGTTAACTATATTTAGTACATAAATCCGAAAATGTCTTATGATGCTTAATATTTGTTATCAAATAGAGGAACAAAAGAAAATTTCATGTGATTAATAACATTGTAAATGGAAACACAATCTTTTTTTATTCTCGTCACTGAATTAAGTGTTACTATCAGTTTTCTGAGTGCTTCGCATGGTATCATTCTGAGTTTTGTGTGAGGATAATTGAAAGTTCATGTTGTTTTTTTTTGTGGTGTAACTATATTTAAAAACAGGTGTACTTATAAGGAATTTAGTGTTACTAAAGTTTCCTTGACGCTGACATTTGATACAAGTCACCTCATTGGCCTGCAAACCTGTTAGGGATCCACATGGATTAGTAGTCTTAAACCAGGAAGAAGCATATATCCAGTGCTCTCCTGTTTCTAATGATTCTCTAGCTAATACACGTCTTTCAGGGAAACCTTACTTATAATTATCTAGTCTCCACTATCTAGAGAATTACCTAACAGAAACATGTATATATTTATATTAAGTTTCATAGAATTCCATTAGCTATTAGGTTCAGTATATAATACTGTTAGAGCAACATAGATTGCATCGAAGCACACTCGGTGCAGGATTGTGTTAGGGCACACTGATTGACTATTTCTTACCCAATCAGCGCTAGCGGATACTTGAAGATGACAATAGAATTTTATCATCTAAAAACTATTAATTATGTTTTTCTTATTGTGCTTCCTACTTCCATCTGCCTTGTTATTTGAATTGTAATTTCGTTCCTGTTCAACCGTATTCTGATTCGGGGACCTGTCGAGTGAAGTAGGGTCCAAGAATACTAAGCAAGAGAAATCATAAATACTGATTGTAATACTCTTATTTGTACATTTAAACCGTTTATAAACTTTACTTATACATTTGAACAAACAGTTTGAAAAATTTCGAATATTTGGGTTACAACCTTAAAAGAAATCATAATTATTTGCAACTAATAAGTAGTATTTTGCACCATTGTTCAAAAAACTTCTCATTTAGCATCCTTTTAAAAATCTGATTTTATGGACTAAGTAACAGCATATATCAAATTGTCAAATATTCTAATTGTTTGTTGTATACCGCTAATAAAAAGAAAAACTGACACACTTGTAAACATTGAAGGTTAGTGCATACATAATCAAAATTAAAAATTCTCTACTTATTTCCGGCTTTAACCCATTTAACCGATAAAATGTTAAAAATAATAATGAAGAAACTATTAACCAATGTTTCACATTATTCGTGATCATCAAAAATTATTTCACGTATATATATTCAATCAATAAACATGTTACTTAATAACTTTCATTTCAATTACAGAATTAAACCGAATAAAACTTCACCTAGATTTAAGGGGAAACTAAATTCGACTAAAATTTTGCAAATAATCTGTAGGTTTATACATACAAACAATGATCCTTCATTGTTTAAATTATAATTTAATATAGAAGTGATATTCTATACTTTTGTAATTTCTTTCCTGTTAGAGTTCGAAATATATCCAAATGTAAAACATTCGAACTAGTTAACACTTTTCAAAATATAAATAGATTCAACGTTTAAAAAAGAAACTTGTTCTGAATGAACTAAGATGAAAATAGATTATGATTGAAACACTTTAGTATGCATTTTTTATCATCTTAAAAATGAAATAGATCACGAATTTTAAAAGTGCTTTTTCATTCAAAATTAACTAATCAAGTGCTATGTAATAATAATGAACAAAAAAAACAAGAAAAAATTAGTGCTCAATAAACATTGATATTATCATAATGTTATAAAAAGGACAATTTACGATTGTATATATGAAACGGCATTTTTATTGAAAATTAAATGCAAAAGATAGACATTAATATTGTTGGATATCAACCTAATGGTCTAGATGTTAAGCTCAAGTATTCCAATATTCATGAACAACGATGACAATGTTTTAGCAGTGACAAATAATTGTATAATTCAAATCAGTTGTGCAACAATAGGCAGAAGAGTATAAAATTTATAACCTTATGGTCATTTAAATACATTTCCATTAATTTGTAGCTTTATAAAAGATCTTGAAATTATCAGGTATTGTTTTTAAGCACTATTTACTATGGTTTATGAAGCGAATACTTTTCTGATAGAAATAGAAAATGTAGAAATATAAATTTTGTAATTTGAGACATTGCGTCATAACTAAACGTACTCTTGTATTATGATCAATGTGGCGAGACCATAATCTATGGACGAACTAATCAGGTCTTGGATTTCGGCACATAATTCATTCATTCATCTGGCTAAATAGCGTTTTGGCATTTTAGTTTATGTTACTTCGTAATGAAAACCCTAAATCTAGTTCCTAACCCTAACCATTAACTGTAAATCCTTATTCTAATTCCTCACATTGCTTTATAATCCTCATTTCACCCTAGTTAATGTGCGAACATTCTCAAAGTCACATTAGTGTTACTTAAATGTAGTCCATAAATTATAGTCTCATCCTTGATATATTCCAATAAGTAGAAAATAAACTTTCTAACATCTTGTTACTTAGTGAATTTATTATACGAAGAAATGCTTTATATTGAGTCATGAAATATCAAAAATATAAATTTCTATTCACATCAATACTTCAAATATATCATGTTTTTATTAGTAAAACTATACCACTTTTAGGTCTATAAACTCTATTCAATTTCAAATAAGTTATAATTATGCATTTACATGTCGGATAACATGGATACTAACTTTTAACATAAAACTGAATATATCAGAAAATATTGTTTATAAAATCTAATCAAACATACTATGTGAAAATCTATCAGTTGCTTAACCAGATATCACATGGAGATTTGTGATTGTTGTTCGTCATATTTAACAAGTTCATATCACTTAATATTAAACAACTAAATCACAAGTCTTCCAAGTTTTTCTGGAATATAGAATTATATCTATTAATTAATAGTGTTGGTTATTATTATTATTACTATTATAACACTGGCTTACCATGATTTGTTTATTCAAAAGTGATGTTAAAATATTCTTATTTTAAAGTATTCAAATATATCCATATATTGGGAACCAACATAGTTGTATCGATGATTCTATACGATTCTATCTTAAACTTCAAGAGGTCATATACATTAAGTTAATGGAAAAGAAGCAATAATCCAAAGAGAAATAAATTAAATGATTTAAACTTAGCCTGAAATGTCTGTAAGTCGATCAACTTTCTCATAAATAGTATGTCTGTGTTGTATTATTGTTTTACGATATTTGAGGAATTTGGTTACAAATGAAATCGACTTATTTTATTTAATGAGTATTTTTTCCCTTAGTAAAAGAGGAATAGGTGAGTGGGTGTGATTAAAAAGAGAAAAGATAGGTAGATGTTAAGATAGGTAGATGTTTAGATAGGCAGACAGATAGAGTAGATCAAGGTTAGAGAAATATTGATTGACGTACAATTAAAGCAGATAGTAAGGATGAGCATGCCATACTCATATACGATTGGGTATTGAAAATTGATTGGTGTAATTTTAGAGGCTTGGATATAAGGTGGCTAACTGAATCGCTTTTATAATACTCATGCATATTATGCTAACGAGATGAAACGTGTGTCTACTACTCACCAAAACGTATAATTTTTGAGAAAAGAATCTTACTGATGTAATGTTGCCTACGCAAATAAAATACTATTGACTATCACTGTCCAATCTCAGCATAGTTAATCTCAAACTTATTTAATATAAAACCCAACTTTAAACTAGTTGTACTATTAATTAATTTCTTAAGTTACTGACTTTCACAACAAAATGTTAAGAGGATGTTTTTTGTTCTTAATAATATCTCATGGAATTTTTTCATATCCCAATCAAAAAAACAAATATGAAATTCGTATGCCAGGAGTAACAACAACAATGGTAATTTAAATATTGACATTTTGATTACATAAATATTTTATTTTTAGGATGATGAATATTGGTGTTATTCACAGAAAATTGAGAATGAAACACTTTACATAAGTGAGTATGATTTGTTCAGTATAATTCAGTTTTATAATTATCTATAATACTATTAGTGAATTATTAAATTTAGAGTTAGCATCGATAAATATTATGTTGAAATGTAAGAAAAATAGGTAACTGAAAATCGGGGCATCTATTACATCTCACTATCTTTTCTTAAATTGTTTTCAAAGAATTTTTTGGGTAAATGTATTGTAGTTTAATTATTGTTCACTTTGTTTGAAGGCTTCATCCATTCATCTTACATTCCTGATGTTTAATATAGAGGATGGTGATATAAATTATTGAGTAACGATGTTTTTAATCTCATCTTTCAGTGAAATCAGTCATATATTAATAAGAGTAGAAGGTTTTGTTATCTTACAAATTTGTTTTTTTTTGTTATAAAATATCAAATTCTACTGTTGTATCTTCTCACCGGTTACTAAGACCTGTCCGGTTTATGAGAATGTTGTACTGGCCATCAAATTTGTAATTGGACATCGATTGGTACAAAGTAATTAAGTTTATCAGAGAAGAAATAGGATTAACCCATCTCGGAATAGCGGATTTTCGCAGAAGACCACATTTAAAGACTGGGATTATCCACAACTGTCTATTATGAGCATGTTCAAGATAACTCAGTCTAAAATCCCGGATGAAAAACAAAGTTATGATAAAATTTAACAATAAACAAGCGCTAAATTGCTTCTTATTACCTCGATACAGAAAAAACAATCACGAGTACACTCTTCTCTACAATTTATTCGTTTCAAGTGTTTCGCAAATTTCTCATTAATTTTTCTCTGTTCTTTAAAAAAAACACGACTGTGAATTTTAACTTTATAGGATTTGATAGGATCAATCTAGGTGCTCTACTGAATGTGATTTAGGTTAAAAACCATTTTTACCAAACTTATTTCACTGATTATAGTTGTTTGATTATTTTGTTTGTTCAAATTAGTGGATTGTTGATCATTATTTGAACTGGAAGAAATATTGACATAGCTACTTGTGATGACCGCGCAAAATCAGTAATTAACTACTTGAAGAGAGTGAAAACAAAAATTTAAACCGAACAGCATGAATTTTTTTATATTTCGTCTGGTTCTCGTCAGCTGCTTATAAGCTATCATATTTTAAAAATAATAATTACAAAACTGGATGCAAATTGCTTGCATGAAGCAGTTTCCGTGGAGTTTGCTATGATCACACCAGTGTAGTATAGTAAGGGTATAAACAAATTTAACAGACTAAATAAAATTTGATAAATATATACTTTATATGGCAGAACATTCTACAAAATAGATAGTAACAAGTCCAGAGGGCTAGAAACAAGTGGTTGTGTAAGAAAGAAATGCTAATAACGAGTAAGAATAAAATCAGTAAGTTCAGTTGGTTGAAATAAGATTATCAATCTAGAGGGCAGTCGAAATAAAAAGAAGGTCTAATTCAAATCAATATTTGATTTGATCTACACCAAAGTTGAATATTCTATCTAGAGAACATCTATTAGCTTTAAGAATCATCATACAAAATGCTGAGGTAATGATCTTACGATCAGTTATAGGTTCAGGTATCGTCCTAATGAATACAGTTGATTGTATCACTCGGACGAAGTAAATCCTAGACAAATATAACAAAAATTTAACTAATTCCACAGAAAAACAAATCATGAGAATGCTTAGACAAATTCTTAGGAAGAAAATGATTTCTATTTTAGACCAATTAATCATGTTTGAAAGTGGAATTTAAAAACAATCTTACCAAGATTACAAACATAAATCGTACTTGCATCATTTAATAGTTAATTGAAGAAAATAAAAATTAATCTCAATTTTCCTCAGATTTTGTAATACACATCCATTTATCTCATATATTTTCTAAATTTTAAAATTAACCTTACTTGTATCAAACATTGCTAAACATTAAATTTACAATATCACAGTTAGGTAATATTGTTGTGTTTTCGTTTTATGGTAGTGAGAAAACCAGGTTATTTAATTCGTGTTCAATGTGTTTTTTCTTTCTTGTCATATTGTAACCATCAATCTACTTAGTTAATTAATTTAGTTGGGAAGTTGTAGAATTCAATAAGTTAACGTTATGTGATTTATCTGTTGAAATATATCAATAGTTGAAATCATGAGTCAATTTAAGCTAGACCACCATGAAAAACCTAGAAGCACTGGATGGCCGTTTCGTTCTAGTATGGGACTTTTCATTAGTGCGCATCCGAAATATCGCTCCCCCTGAGATTCGAACCCAGGACCTATCAGTCTCGCGCGCGAGCGCTTAACCATTAGACCACTAAACCGGCATCGAACGGTGTTCATGTCTAACTTCAACTAATCCACGAAATATATGATAACTTTAACATTTCGATAGTAGGTTTATAAAGTATAACTTTATAGGTTTTGTTTAAGATCAATCTGGGTATTCTACTAATTGTAGTTTTAGTTAAAAATCATCTGTTAATGAAACTTAGTACTCGGATAATAGTTGTTTAATCATTTCATGTGTTTGTTCAATTTAGTGAATTGTTGATCATTGCTTGTGCTAGAAACAAGATATTGATAATGTTACTTTTTATGACTGAGTTAATTCAGTTATTTTACGCTGATAACATTGTTATGATTAAATGATAAAAGTAGGCAGGACAGCTGAAATTAATGGATACATCAATCAATATATTTGAATTGTATTTTGTTATTTATCATTTACTTATCTGCTTAGTTGTCATATTTGAACACAATAAACTCGACAGTATCATGGATAAAATAACAAACTTTATATATATATATATATATATATATATATATATATATATATATATATATCATCAATAGATTAAACTGTTTCATATATAGATATAAATAAATCACAGGATTATCCATTTTCCTCTTTCTATAAATTAGTTTGGATTCAGTTAGTTGAGATTTTCAATCCCATACATTTAGTTGTAATTATTTATTCCCTATTGTATAGTTGGGATTTTTCTGTTCCTATAAAATCCTCATATTCTTGTGTTTTGTGTTCAACTTATAAATGACAATACTGTTAATTATCAGATGGGGGTTTTGTGTAGATTTTATCAATTTAATAGTTGAATTCACCATGAAAAAACCTGGATGCACACCGCTGAGGAATCCTTTACTAGGACGAAATGGCCGTCCAGTGCTTCCAGGTTTTCCATGGTGGTCTACCTTTAGTTGAATCATGAACTCAACTATTAATATACCATTATTGTTTTATTCAAAAATGCACAATTTACACTTAACCGAAATGCAGTTTACCAGTCAAAATGTTTAATTTATTTCATATTAATCAGAAATTTAAACCCATAAAACAAAGAACAATGGTTCAAAAAGCTACATATTTAATTCTTTAAATATAGATAAGAAATAGAATCGTTTTATATCTGCATCCAACCAGTTATATTTTCCAAATAAGTTATTTTATAAGTAATTTGGTTCTGATTCGCCAGTATTACTCTTCAGCTGTACAACAGTTTACGTAGATTTAATTGAATAAAATGGGAAAATGCTACACAATATGTTTTGTAACTCTAAGAATATGTCAGTAAATGTTTTACTTGTAAAACTGCTTTACTACTAAACAAATGCATTTTTGAAGTATGACAAATGGCAATGAACTTTAGTTCAGTGTGGATGCCCCATGGCTACCTAACACTGAAAGCCTTAACAGCACTGCGATTTTGTCACTGTCATTTCATTACTTTTGTAAACCTTCCCAAAATGTCACTTTGCAATAAAAGCATTGTATTGAAATTCATATATGTGTATTTATCAGTAGTACATTTGGTATACGTTTATTACTCGTCTGAACATAATGACATTCTATTGGATAAATGTTCTACCCCATATGTAATTAACTTTTCTCTGATACATTTTAACTAAACTAGGATTCTTTTTGACAGGTAGTTATAAACAAGGCTTTTTATTTATGCAAACATTTTACTTGAGTATTTGCTTATAACAATACTTCCATGATTCAGTAATGTCTGTCGTAATTAACGAACACCAGTTAGAAAACTGCTGAAAGGTAGCAAATACAGAGTGGCTGTGATGTCATCACTTTAGAAATCCCTCATGTGAGAGTAAATTTATTTGCTATATGCCTCGTGACATCCACGATACCACCGAATGAGGGTCTGAATCTGATGGTGAACATCATTGAAATCTACAAAATAAGATGAAATAAGTCTGTGATACAAACTGGTTGTCGGCACTTCTATAACTGATATCATTTCTTGATGACATATTTCTTACACTCTCTTCTCCATACATGTGTTTCTGCAGAATAATGATTCAGTCGTTTTTCATAAAGTTTACGACACTTAAAGCTTTATTCTCCTGAATAATTACTCTATCTGTAATTATTTTTTTAATATACTCCAGCTGGATTCCAGCCTGTTTACGATCCTACCCTTGTTCATCATCTTATTTTGTTCGGATGTGAGGAGCCAGGAAGTACAGAAGGTTTATGGTAAGTAAATTTAATATTTATCGTTACTATTCATTATAACAATGTGCTTTGGAATACAAAACATCGAATTTTTCCAATCTTTTTAAAAAATGAGGTTTCATTTTTTACAAATTACGGTAACTGTTAAGTGGTGAAAATGAAAGTTTTTACTTAATTACAGACACTTTAAATAAGAATGGATGCATTTTCATCTAAAGGAATAGTATAAAGGATGAGTCAATCACAATCGAGTAGACGACTTTCGAATTACCGCTCAAAATCCAAAATTGAATGACTTTCATCACACAAGGTTCGTGAAAAAATACTTTTTCTCGGTGTTGAATTTTTGGCAAAAATCGATTTTATCAACATTAGATAAAACTGACGATATTAAATGTGCCAAGTGCTCATTTTTATGTATACAGATTTTGCGTAACATGAAAATCAATTGGTTTTTAGATTGATATTATGAATGAGTCGATGTTAGATCACCATTGAAAATCTGGGAGAATTGGATGGCTGTTTCGTCCTATTATGGTTTTTGTTTTAATTTGCTTTATAATAGACTCAAAAATTCACAAGGTTATTTTTAGAGTAAGTATATTCACACGGTGAGATTATTTCTATAATGTTAAGATCAGAGTACCGATAGAAAACCTTGAAAAACCAAAACACTTGTTAAAAGCTCTGAATGTTGACGGACTTCATTATTTCTGTTACGAAATACCTATGATTTATTTATACTCTTTTCTACTTACTGGCTTCAAGATCATATAGTCACGTTAAAAATCATTCAAGATCGTCCCCATGCTTTACTTTGATCCATTTTCGCAATGGTAAGCAAAAATGATTTTCCAGAAATCGGGGAAAATTTATCAGATTCTTTTCGTAATCACATAATTCATAATTCAGTGAAAAAAATGTCGGTTCAATGCTTACAGACACATGACATCCTTTACATATGTAAATATTCAACGATTGAAATAATAATTCATCATATTCCATTTTATAATCAATAATACTTTTTCATGTTGTTCAAGATATGTTTAGATATTTAAACAGTTTGTGATTCTTTCAAGATTCAAATCCGCGAGCGGGATCGTAGATACGCACTGATGAGGAGTCCGATACTAGGATGAAATGGTCGTCCAGTACTTCCAGGTTTTCTATGGTGGTGTAGCTTTAATCGACTCATGAATTTAACTATTAAATGTTCTCTGTCATAAAACAAATGAGTCAAGAGTACCAGAACTGATCATTTTTAATCATCTACCATTTTTCTTAATAAAGCATCTAAGGTCAAGAACGATGATTTATTACTGTCACTGCAGTTATTTTCTCGTATTTCTGAAATCATTCTTCTACATTATTCTCTTAATAAAAACAAAACCACTTGAGAAATATGTCACCAATTACGTATACAACTTACATAATTGTTGTTTTTTAAATGAGTTAAAAAAGGAGTTGTTTTGAATCAATCGCTTTTCAACGACAACTAATAGCTTATTCTTAAAATGAACAGAGATAACCCTACACGTATTTTCAATTAATTGAACTTTCGTTTTTTTATCAAGCATTAGATTATTAAAACTTTGGTCTGCTTTTGTTGAACAAAATTTATTATAGTTTTTCTCTTGCAAAAGAGGTGTCTATACGGATTTAAATAGATGTATAATGTTTTCTCATTTTACAGTAGATAAATTTCTTACATTAAGTGTCCTGTTTTGTTTTAAATAGTGCAAAAAATAGATTATACATTTGTTTAATGTCTAAATTATATGCGAACATATTTCAAAGCAATGAATAGTTGATAATGTATAATAAGTTGATATTGAAGGTAGAGTTATAAGATGATGGTTGGAGGTAGTCAACAGGAGGCTCTGAACCTAGGTTTCGTGCTACTTGGCAATTGTCAGCAAGATGTACCTGTAATCTTGAGGGAACTGATGGTCCCTGACGGACTTGATCCCGTGTCACCCAGCTTCACAGTCAAAGACATTACCGCTGGCCACATTGCAACTTGGTTGATAGGATTCGATCTGCATTAAGAAGGACCTGACATACATGACATTAATCACCACCCAGTGACCAATCAATTGTAAACGTCGAGTTATCTCTACCACAATTTTGATATACACTTTTAAAATTATGCAAGTATATGTAAACAAACTGTATATTGAATTATCCATTTTATTATCATTTAATTAATGAAAACTTTTCAATGAAGAAAAACAAATTTTTTTTCCATTGGAATCATTTTCTGGAGCTGTACAGTCGTTTTTCTTAATGTAGTTGTCTATAATAAAATAGACAAATATTACACCATTAAATAGAATGATGAAAAATAATCAAGCGCATTGTAATATCCAATATAAAAGTCTTTTACAAATGAATTGGTATTACACCATTTAATGAAGTAAACAAAGATTATCAAAAGAATCCAAGTGTTAACTACAATAGTTCACAAATAGGTGATTGTTCCAAAACAAATATAATTATTAGATAGTCTTCAAGTATTGTATAAAATGGATCTTGTGTCATTTAGCAAATTGATCAAAAATTATCAAGGAATTAGGTTATGTAATAGTTTCGAAGGTGATAATAATTTGTAATAATTTATGAAAACATTTCAAAAGATAACTTTCCACTTTGCAAATGAAATGATGAAGTATAAGATAGTATTCGGCACTTAAAATTTGTAAGATTAGGAAGAGTGCTAGGACCATGGAACAATAAACGATAGAACATGACTGTTTTGAAAACAGATGTCATCACTGTAGAATGAAATGTCATATCTACTTTATGCCAAGTTTATCTCAAAATTCAAGAATTATGACCATAGTAATTAAATAACTTTGATTATATCTTCATCATTCATTTCTACAGCAATGGAACAAAAATATGCCTTATTTTCTAAAGTTGTCGACAGTATGGATACCTTTAAACATTTTTATCAATTGTATTCAATATTTATAAAACTTATATTTAAAGCCCTCTTCTAACAACCGATTATCACTGAATTAATAGAAATGTATGATATGAAATTATTTATTGAGAATAGATAACATACTTGGATCATTTTTCTGATTTGTAAGTCTTAATTTAATTTACCATTGGATATCTAAAAGGAATTGAATACACAGGGGGTTGGTCGCAACCCGGATAGCTCATTGGTAATATCTATGACTAAGGACTTAGGTGACACAAGATCGAATCCTCCGGGAAGCATCAATCCCCTCAAGATTATGGGGTAATCTTACTGACGAGTACCAAATAGCACGAAACCTGGGTCCAGGGTTTCCTGTCAACTACCTCCAACCACTACTTTGCAATACAACACAATAGTTTGCTATGTATGAAAAGTCGTCATTCTAAGTATAAGGCTTGGATGAATTATAGATGTCTAGTCATTGAGCACGTGTTGTAGAATTGGTAATTAAAGAGTTAAGATATTTTATGAAAGATATAAATCAGGGTGTACAACAGTTGTTTTATACTTATTTTTTTAACGTATCTTCGAGTTCTCTCAGTTAGATAGTTTAATCTCGGCGATTTTATCGTTGCTTGGGACAAAACCATCTGCGCCTATTTCATGTATAAGTGAGCTTAATTATTCCATAATCGTTGGTAGTTGATATATAGCGTTCATTAGGTATCTCTACATTTTTCATAACTCTCTACCTACTAATTCTGCCGTCCATGACCAATTACTGAATATTTATCACTTATCTATATTTTATACTTTGAGTGACATTCATACATAGCAAACTAGTAAAGTGTATTCACTGGTAAAGTTGTCATACTATACAGTAAAATTTATTTAGTCCCCTCATTTGCTTCTTTTACCATTCATTCCCAAAACTTATTGGAAACTAGCGAAATGATCGAAAAATAAGGAATGGTGGACACTGAATTACTTACTGTACCAGTTTGCCACATATTGTGATCCAATTTTTATTTATGTGATGCCTAATTTCGGAGTTTACAATGGGCATCTATTATTAGTAATACAATTCATAACTTGCTTAATGTGACATTTTTGACATGTTCTTGCTCCTAATTGAACATTATCAGTCACAGAGTTTCTAAGATGGTGAACAACTGACATTCGAAATATAAAAAAGCGGAAGTTTTATTTATAAAATCTTCACTAGAATATAAATTTTAAAATCAGTAAACTTGTGCCAACTAACTACTTAAGAGCTATAATTTGTTTTGACAAAGAAATTTTTAACTTATTGTAGGAAATGTGGTGAGATGTCGAATAGCGAAACATCTGTATGTCATGCATCTGAGTCTATTTTGTACTCTTGGGCGATGGGAGCTCCGTCCTTTGAAATGCCTTACGGTATGTTGTTCACATTTAAATTAAACGTTTCACATTGTAAGACATATATTATAGATATTTATATCAATTCGATATATTTTCACTATTTTTAAAGTGTAAAACGTATTTTAGAGATCTCTAAATTGTTTTTGGAATACTAAGTCAATAACCAATCAACGATGGACATAATATTCCCTCTCATTCAAGAACTATTTTCCCACAGTTAGTTCATAGTGTATGACATTAGTAACGTTAAAGAAACTTGTACATCCTATGATTTATGGATTTACAAATTGTACCACGCCTGTAGTCAGAAATATTCGCAGTATAACTGAGGAAACATAACTACTCTGATCAGTAATTTTTAAAAGCATCTCATTGTTTGTATCTGTGATAACAATATTCGTCTTTACATGTTCTTGAATACAATTCCTTCTCATAATCATACGTATAAAAATTTCTATTTAATTTTGTCAAAAAGGATCCGTATTTCTGTAATCAAATGAAGCTATATATTGTGATGGTATTAATTGAGATTTATATTCTAGTCTGTCTTTGAAAATGATAACCAAGAGGGAAACTATTGAACCATTCAATTGCTGAAATGGTTGAAATATTGTATATTAAAAAAAACTTGTCCAGATTGTAAAATTAAAATGCAAATCTGACAAAATAATTTTTTCTACAGTTTTGAACTGTTAAATTCAGTTACACAGTCAAATTGTTAAGTTGTATAACAAGAAAAAGAATACAATCAATTCCGCATAAAAGTAGGCTATACAATTTATAAGTTCTAGTTGCTTAACATTGATCTATTAAGAAAATTTAAAATATAGTGAGACCTAGGAAACTAGAATAATCGAAGGAAAAAGATAAACTGCAATAAAGTAAATAGATGACGATAAATGTTTAAGCGGAAGATTAATAGTACATCTATTTACATTATTATTATTATTATTATTATTATTATTATTATTATTATTATTATTATTATTATCATAGCTTACTTTCAATCATACTATCATTATATGTTATTAACTAGCCAGAAAGGTAATACCTCTGTTCACAGCTCAGACTAACATAAATATAATAATTATGGGTATGTAAGCCTTTATTATCTAGCCGACTTTGCATGGTTTGCGACCTAATGCTATTTCATGCAATTTTGAACTTTCGGTAAACAGAGGATAATTGTGCATATCATCTCATCAACATGCAGTTTTGTAGTGCCATTTACTAACTTGTCTTCATTATGTTGTAATTAAAATTGAACTTTGATAGATCCAACTTTATGTTTCAATATTGACCAATCAAAGATCAAAATATATAAACAAATATTATGGAATATTTTATGAATGATTATATTTTAAGTCCATAAGATATAGAAATTGAAGTGCTGAAAAGAATTTTCACACGAATATATCACTTGAAAAAATGAGGCGGAAGCGGCGTTCTGATTCGTTTGATGAAGATGACTTTAGATCAAAAAGAGACAGGACAGAACCAGATACGATCGAATCTCTCATATATCGAATAGGGTTTAAAGACCTTTCTAATATTGAAAGGGATATTGGAGAACGCGCGTCAGTTATCCTAGCAGATATCCCAAAGAATGGAGAGGGCCTTTTGAAAGTTCTGAGCAATTGTGTAAAGAATGTTCCAGAACGAATACTAATTTACGCAACGTTAGTTGGGTTGCTGAATCTGAAGAATCGGTCGTTTGTCGGCCAATTGATAGAACTTCTACAACGAGACCTGAAGGATGCCATTAGATCGGCGAGTTTTGAGGACGCTTAATATATAGTTTTGTTCTTGTCAGTATCTGTTAACTGTCATACTGTTCAGAAAGCATCCATTCTCGGTCTGTATGAGAATTTTGCTGAAGTCACCCTTGATGCAGGACGAAGTTCTCAGGCTCGAACTGATTGGTACACATACGTAATTCTTTACGGCCTACCATACAGTGGTTACTTGCTAGCATCTTATGACGCTTCAGCACTAAACGATATATTAGGTACAATCGAAGTTTACATGACTAAACGTCAGTGCCCCCATGTCTCATTATTACGCGTTTGGGAGTCAAATGATCCTCACCCACAAGAAGATTATCTGGATTGTTTGTGGGCTCAAATTATTTGCAGCCAATACTGGAAAATACAAATCATACTTTCTATATCGTAAGAAGGAATTGTAGATTTCTCAAATAATCAAATAATAAATAAAGATTCACCATACGAAACTATGGTTTTCGAAGTTATATTTGATTAGTTTTCTTGTGTATCTTTAACTAAGATTTAACTTAAAATTCTACTGAAGAATAGCTACTAAAAATTTATTGTTTTTAAAAATATGAACAAACTATTGTAACTCAATAAACTTCATCTGAATTATTAGATGTATTTAATCAAATTATTTGGTGGAGTTTTGTTCTCTGAGCTGGATGGTTTATTCGTGGTGCTTTTATCGTTATTCTGGGCGACATCATCAGCACAAACTCTAGTTCTACCTGATGTCTCCCAGAATAACGGTGAAAGCTCCACGACCAAACTATCCAGCTCAGAGAACAAAACTCCATCAAAATCATCCACCTGAGCTAAGAACCTCCACCAATCTTATGATTGGAGTGTAAAACTTTATATGGAAGACTTTGTTTTATATAACCCACCAGTGACTTTAACATCATCGCTCAGGTCAAATATTTGACAATCAATGTTTAAAATATTCACCGTGTATTTGTTTTCAAAAGATGTAAGAATCTTTGTTTTTGAAAACGTCTGTTTGTATAAACGTAAAAACGTAGAAATGAAGTCATAGTAACAAATATACATCGGAGCTTACCGGTAACACTAATTTGTTTATGACGGTGATATTATTAAGAAATGCAATCAGCTGCAAAGCTGTACAGCATTAGCCTATATCATTATTGTTAAATAATTTATCACTTCCAATATTGATAATTTTGTAGATCAAGTTTATAAATATGTGATGTGTGGGCAAGAATGATAATGATTGGTTGTTTGCCTAGTCATACAGGCACTATATGAATTATATATATTCTCTTACCCTTGTTATTATTGGACCGTTGTCGGTTTCTGGTGTGGAAATATACCTACGCTCTAGTCAGGCTAGTCACGTGTTTTTGATCTGAGTTGTGTTGATGTTCTGTAGAATAGACAATGGGAGAGTATCTAGTGCAAATAATCGTCTACGCCAAATTAACGTCCCACACATCAAGACGGAAAATCCGATCGTTATAACAATATGTTGTAATCTACTTAAAGTAAAATCAAACGAAGAGAGTTCCATGACTGTCAAATGATATTATGACTTCAGTAACGAAAACTGGTTTTTGACCAGTCTTGATGCTATTTATTTTAATTATAAGGCTTGTTTTAATGAAACGTAAAAAACATAAAAATCTAACAAAGACAAGATTTACAGTTAAGCACGAATATTGTCTGGAAGATAAGTACAAATGATTCAAAATTTCATATCACAGGCCTACCTAAATATTAAGTAAACAATACAATAATAATTCATTAAATTCACTCGAATTACATAATACCATATGCGCTTGAAAATTTTAGCATCAAGTAATTAGTTTCCAGGTTCTACTTTCAGGAATAAATAAATAAATATTTCAGTGTTATTTCTTTAAATTTCCGCCTATAGTAAACGTTATCACTTATTTGTTTGTTTCATCTTGCCTAGATGTGTCGTTTAAAGTTGGTTATGAAACTCCATATAAATATTTAGTACTACAAGTTCATTACAAAGATGCTATGAATTTAGACGAGAAGGATACAAGTGGATTAGAACTAACTACCCAGTCTACGCCGTATGTTTATAATTATACATACATTTTTAACAAATCATTTATATAAATTCGAATGCTAATTTATGATTAAATTTTATTACAAGTAGATTTAACTCAGGAGTACAATATCACAACCATACACACAAAACGTAGCTAAGAGCATTTGGGTGTCCTTCGAATAGGTTTAAATACAGTATGGAGCGAAAATCAATTTAATGAATATTCATAAATCTGTCGTCGCTGAACGATTAATTGCTTATGAGATTGACGTTCAGATACCAAATGAAAGAATTCTAGAAGGCAAAACCACGGGTCATTTAACAGAATATTCAATAGGGATTGAGGCTTATGTAAAAAATATTCAAGTATGACCGATACGATAACATATGATGAATAAAGGATAAGAAATATAGATCACTAAACAACAAACTAATCTTCGCTTTTGTCTATTATATTAAACTTTGAATCAATGTATACTGTGTCCCTATTAATTAGGTCAGTTATTCACTGTCAGAAGTCAAAATATTACTGATAAACGCGGTCTAAATTCGTTTAAGCAAATGAATTTTTCAGCTTTATAAGAAATAATGAACACTTGAAAAAGTCTGTGAAGCATATATGGTAGTTTAAGGCATTTAGTCCCTTTTATCAATTTCGATAGAGCAATGAGAAGGTGGAGTTGATCTGAAAAATGTAATGTATTTCCGCTATATATTTCGAAATCTGGTCGCACATACTGGTCAGGGCATTTTATATGAAGATTAATAAAGGTCAATTAAATGAAAGTTCAAGTAAACAAATTAATAAAGGGGAGAGAAAATTAACATAGAATAGAAAGAATCTGAAATTGTCGCATTATCCTAGGCCATAAATATACTTAGGCATTACCAGGGTAAGTTCAAGGTTATGATAAATTGTTTTTGTACACATAAGGGGGGTTCACATTTACGAATACCCAAGGCTTCCATTACCTGGGAATTCATCCTTGACAATTTCTATACAACATTTTAAAAGCTGTATTGATGTCGATTCTGTGCCCCGTTTCAATTATCTGTTTTGCTATCGATAAACATGGTGTTTTAATTTCCACGTTGATCGCAACATTTGACATGAATTGGTTGCTCTACCGATAGTAAGTTCTAAAAGTACAGACACTGCTCTGTGTATTTTTCTTTAGTCGTCAATAACCGAAAAATTTCTGATGAAACCTACCTATATCCACTAAATGTTTTTAAATTTCTTCCTAAATGTCATGTAACAATTTATTTTTCCAACGTTATTTTAGGGACAAAATAAATTTTTTATTGATTACAATAACTATTATTATTTGATATATTTTTGGTGCGCTATAATCTACTTTATGTAGGATTCTGTTAATTCTCCAGTGTTATAAATCTCCCGGTAATTTTAATTGCTGTACGAATTAAAACGCCTAATGATCCAGTGAGAAATAGCGAATAGTAATATTGCCCCATCAAAGTTAATAGCGATGCCAATAAAGCAAACTAAGCCATTATTTATGTCTATAAGTTAAATATTTCACACAATACGCTAAACGTCTGATGCTTTGAAAAATTAAATTGGAAAATAAATCGAAACATGATCTTGAATAGGGTTTTATGTTGTCAAAAACAGGATGGAAGTTTACTTAGCTACCTTTAAAGTTTAGTTTATTATGACTAAATCGAATCTTTGAAACTCTATAGGAAGGAAATTATTCTTCGTATGACAATTTTACACAGTCTTTTCTTCGTCAGCAAAGATCATATACAGTGCAGCAAGTGTTAATAGACAATATATTCTCTAAAAATTCCATGTTTGTTCCTGACTATACACTAGATAAAATGTTCGTTGGATTCATTCAGACCGACTTGTAATATGACAGTTATTTCAAGTAATTCAGTATTCTTAAATTTATACTTGATCGAAATCCCCTGTGATAACTTAACTTATCACTCTAGAACTCAGGCTTATGCGAAAAAGTAGAATCAAATTACCGTAGATAAAAGATAAGAATTACAAGTGTGTATCCTTTCCTAATAATGATTTTTATAGGTAATTGCCACAGAAGTAGATACTTTTTAGTTAGGTTATTGAAGATATTTTTGCTGAATCAACTTCACTTATATATTATTCTTAAATCTTATTGACCGGCAATAGGTATTATACCAAATTAGACTACTTAGTTTTGTTTGACTTTTATGACGTTATTTCGCTTTTCAAACTGAGATTTTCCTGGTATTCAGCAGTTCTAGTTCTGTTACAAAGATGCAATTTTTCTACACAATTATTTTTGAACAAGCAAAGATGGATGGCGGCTAACAGTAGAATCCAGGACGCGTGTTTAGTCCTATTTGGGACTCAGCTGGATGTACCTGCATCCCGAAGGTGATGCTCGCTACGGGACCCGAACCCAGTACCGTTGGCTTCAAACGCTATCGCATTGTCCACTCAGCTACTAAGTCCTGATAGCCACTAGCTTTTGCAATGAGGTGAAGTTTAGATTCATTTTATATTGTTTTTTGTATCTTCTCATTGGTGTTTAGTACGGTACTGGGTTCGAGTCCCGGAGTGAACGAGATGCAAGTACATCCAGCTGAGTCCCAAATAGGAAGAAACGGGCATCCTGGATTCCATTGCTAGCCACCATCCATCTTTGCCTATAATGCTTGTGACTTAGAGCAATATCGAGGCAATCCTCACAGGATGCTCGTATGTCAACAAGCGATTGATCAATTTCAGTCCTAAACATCGATGGGAAGATACAAACAAATCATACAAAATGAATCAATCTTTGAATATGTTGTAATGTAATGTAATTGTAAATATATATTAAAGGTGATAACTTATTAACAGATTGGGTATAATACCCTGTTACACAAAACACACTGAGTATCACAATAAGTGATATACCGTTTTCAAGTAGAAACTTATAAATGAAGATGAAATAAATTTTGAATTTCTGGCGAAGTCATTCTTACAGCCACCATACTATTCATCATAAAATATATTAATGCTTTTGTTATGAGCAAGATTCCATCATTGTAAAACAATCCGTTTTATGTCGCTAAACTGGAAGTTCTGTTTACACTAAGTAACAATATTTTAGTATTTATTTAGGCCAATTTGTAGGTTTCTGTCGCAATGAACATAATGGATTAAATATGCAAAACATTTACCAGTCTAGTTGTACAAACTAACATTGACGGTTCTCAGAATAGGTTTTGTTACGGAGAGTCTGACACAATATTTAATACTTTGCATTGTGATTTACATATCCTTATTTTACTAATAATTTATGATGATGCTTTAAAATTTGTAAATGAAACATAACAGTCTGTAGATTATGATTTATATCAAAATTTTAATCATTATTTGAAGCCTTGATGGATATAAGTCTGAGTAATTTATGAATTACGGGAACTGGTCACATTTTTTGTCTTGACCTAACTATATTTCATTACCAGTCTAGTTAATAATAATATGGGGAATTAGTTAGAGAAATAGCTAGACGATTCATATAAAGTGTGGAGTAATAAAATTTATTTGCGAAAATCATTCACCAACTGCCTAGATCCACAGTCTTTATTGCCATGATTTTAGAATGTAATACACTACAACCACTTATCCCACTGACCCATTAAGAATAAGTTATTACTCATATTATACATCCGATAAAATGATTAATACGACTTTAGAGGAGATTTTACGCATTATAAGTTTGTTTAACTTGCTTGAAAGTGACAGTGAAAATAATAACAAACACTTCCAATATATATCCTACAAGAATGTTGATTGGTCAGGGAATTTTTGTACGTACTATTTCATAGTAGGTATGGTATTTAACTAGTATTTTTCCTGATGAACAATTTTAGAACTAGTAAATTGGCTGGAATATATATATTAGCTAGCGGTGAAGATATCGGACCCAGTCAAATAGGTGAGTATCACGTTTAGTAAAATATGTATGTTTCGAAAGTGTTAATTATCATTTATATCCTCATTCTCTTTACTAAACCTTGCTATTGGAGTTTCAAGGCATAAAATCTACACCAAGTTAGGTACTTTTACCTTATTTTGTACAAGCTGACAGTAATTTTGACCACCAAACTGACTTAAGCTGAATAATTATTTCGGTTTTATTTGAGACCGAAACCAACACCATTTTTTCCTTGGCGTTGGAAAATTATAGCTTCAAATTAATAATCATAATTACTGCCGAATAAATTTTTTATAACTGCCTTTATGCATTCAGGATTAGTGGTAAATAATGAAATGACTAGCATGTAATTTATACTTGAGTCAACTTTAAGGACAAATGAAGTTGTGAGATTAATAATGGAAATAAATACATATAATGTAGGATGAGAGACTGAATAACAATCAAATCAGATATTCGATAGAGGGTTATGCGATGCTTTAAAGAGACAATAAATATAAGAGTTCATTTTAATTAACTTCTTAAATAAAATAATTAGTCGAGTCAAATGAATTTGGATTCAGTAGGGGAACTAAATTACATACATAAACCATAGTAGGCCATTTTATAATAGAAAATACTATTGGGTTTATAGGTCATACAAAGTAGAAACAGAGGCTACACATACATTTTTCGGATTCAAAAGTTTGGGTTCTTAATTTGTA
This sequence comes from Schistosoma spindalis, assembly GCA_946903255.1. NCBI lineage: Eukaryota > Metazoa > Platyhelminthes > Trematoda > Strigeidida > Schistosomatidae > Schistosoma > Schistosoma spindalis. Next base: position 22,643,483 of record OX336417.1, on the reverse strand, counting down.
TTACAATCATTTCTGCCTTTTTAAATTATTCAGATCCTGGCTACTGTTGGTAAATTACTCTTTATGTGGTAGATTATTGAAAACGACCAATTATTGATGGCTACATGGTTCATATAAAATAAATGAGCTGTATAAAACCGTTGACAGCCTTAACTACGTCTTTGATTAGTCACTCTTTGAATATCTCCCTATGTAACTTTCTCCACAGCAGTAAATATATTCAAAAATACAAAAAATATGGCTTATGTAAGCAATTTGTCCTTCAATCTCGATATTACCATTGAACGCTTAGAATTCACTAGTAGTAGTTTTCTTTTGTTGAACAATTCTTGAATTGCTCTAGATTATTCCGAAAATAATACTTCTTTGAATACGTCATATATGAGTGGTAAGTACATAAACTGATTTTTCATTATTGACTGAAGATTCCGTAGTTTTGACTTTATGACCGTCTGCTTAAAAACTTCCCAGGAAATTGACTTCACAGATTATTCCACAAACCACTCATTTCCATCTCAACTGCATCCAAAAAGCATATGACTATTATTCCATAATGAAGATTTTATTTTATATTGTAGAGAAACTAAACTTCTATATTCCAAATCAGATTGTCTAACAAAACATTAAAATCACTTAAATATCAAATATAATTTTAATATTTAATGTTTTCTGTCAAACTATTCATTCACATTTGAAAATATTTGTAATCATTTAAAACTTCAGTTCATTGAATAGCTGTTTCACCTTAATTTGGTATTCCCTAGCACTACTTATTGTCATCTTTAACACAAGACTCTTATTTACTTTACAAATATATGAAGAAGACTGAAATACTGAGTTACAGATTTTAATTTCGCACCTTCGTGGGAGCAAAAAGTGAATATCATTACTTTTAAAGAATGTCTCCTAAAACTTCATTTTCCGTTGATAATTGTTACTTTATGATTTACACATTCAAATAAATTTGTTTTGGATTAAGATCATGAACCGATTGATGTTAGATCACCATTGAAAACTTGAAAACACTAAACGGCCGTCTTGTTCTATTGTTGGACTCTTTAGCAGTGCGCATCCACGATCCCGCTCGCGGGATTCGAACCCAGGGCCTTCAGTCCAGTAGGTTAAGCGTTCGCGCTCGAGTATGGTGGTCTAACATCAATCGGTTTATGATCTTAGTCAAAAACTTAACAATCTCCACAACCCCTAAACTCATAAATTTGTTTTTGTTGTTTCAGCTCGTCTGGATGTGGCATGTTCATACACAGGCAATGCTACATTACATCCATTCGCCTTCCGTGTTCACTCTCATAGTCACGGTAAGTTTAATATATACAACAATCTTATCATTATTTCGTCAAAAATCTTTTTATACATATTCAAATAAATAGTAGATAAAAAATTACCATGATCTCAATCCTGTTGAAATCAACCAATGTAGAATCTAAGCTTAGGTTCTTGTTAGGTAAAACTATGATACCTTTCTTACCTGTAAAATACTAAGAATGACCTTGGGATTTCGAGTTACTTATTTGCTGAAAACACAGAGATATAGTCTTTAATGACAAGAATTGGGGTACATTCATGTAAATAGATATCTTGATCTGTGCTCTCATCAATACACTGCAAAAGCCCGCACTGTTCAGTGGATTACTAGTAACATATTTTGGTTAACTGTTGGCTAATGAAGAAGAAACCAGTCTACAAAGATTTGCTTTTTGAATACAATTTGACTTAGATAGAATAGCAGTTCCATGTTCGCTTTCGGTGTTCAGTCCATATCATTTGTATTTCATAATATCAAAACAGACGTTTTCTTATCAACTCTAACCAACTAATTAAGCTCTCTATTCAGGGGATTACAGTTGTTAATATTACAGAGATCGCTATTCAACGAAATCAAATAATGAGATTAGGTAGAGCAATTATACAAATATGGAATGCAGACACGTAATTCCTTTGTTCTAATCAATTCGGTACATACGTTTATGTACGATCGAGTTTAGTTAATATTTTACTTCTTATAAGCTTTTACCATATGCTGATGCACGTAAATTTTTGTTTAAATTCATTCAAAGTACATTAGGATCATATCAATTATTATCTTCTGAGTCTTCGTGATAACTACACAAACGAATCAGAATATTCCAAATAAATTTTAGATAGACCTGCGTCATTAGTTCACATAGAATAAAACTAACTACTGAGAGCAAAGAAATCCTACTATATAAACTACTACTCTTGACTATTAACTTTTATTGCAATGAATTAAATAAATTATAATTCAGAAATTTTTTAACTTCCTAAGTAGTTGCGTCTGTTAACATAGCTGCCTTGCATGCTAAATAAATTAGAAAGACGAATTATGTTTTTTTCTGCTTTGCTTGAATTTCCCCAACGTTTTTACAATTTATGTATGATCTACTAAACCATTGAAGATCCATTCCATTCATGCATAAATTTTGAAGAAAACATGAATCGATTGATTTCCCAATAGGATAAATGACCTCAAGGTTTTATTATTTGAATTATTTTTGTGAAAACCGAATTGCTTTCAAATAAATTGTATAAATGAAAATATGAATCATTTTCTCTTCTAATAGAAGTTTATCCCATCCTTTGTGTTTTATACATTTGCGTTTTTTTCAAGTAAAGAAAAAAACGCCCAAAATAAATTCCCAATTAGAGAAGTATGATATCCAATTATCTATTATAATCCAATAATTGATTTAGGTTCTAATTCATTGTGCTTATGTGTAACTTTCAGTCCCAATAAAAGTTTCATAGTTCATAAATACTAAAGCATTTCATTAACTATACTTCAAAAGAGAACTGTTTTCGTGCAACTAAGAAAAAAGAGTTGCACTTTAGATCATTGAGCCTAATGCGTTAATTGATGAAACTTATTATTTAATAGATAATTACCGTTTTTCTAAACGTTTCACCAACACTGTATTTCAATGATAATTACTATTTCTGGAAAATAAAACAGGGAACTAAGGTTGTATAGCTTGCCATTCAAATTCATTCATATCAAGACTCAAAACTGTCTAAAATCTATCTATGATTATTTAAAAAAAAACTATTATGTGAGTAATCTGAACAACTTAGTGTTTTCAAAAACAAAAAAAAACCATTATGTCATTGAAAGCAATCTATGGATTCTAAATTAATACAAATTAAAAAGCATGTACAACAGAGGCTCTAGCTAACTACACGTTCAAGCATAACCTTCGTATGCATAAACAGAATGTCTGATTCTTCGTTCCACTGTCGTTTTAACCTTTCTATCTTTCATAATCTATCTTTTTTACACTTTTTTCTAATTCGACATAATTATTAACTAGTCATTATTTCATTTAGTTATTCTGTCCTTAATATAATCAAATGGATAGTTATTTTTATATTAAGATTATTCATTAACCGTTGAATCATTGCGTAACTTCCTTTTAGTATTTGATTTTTGATATAAGACCACTTGAATTTTTCCCATGACTGTCTAACACTATTCTATTTTACTATAGACACAATATTTATGAAACAAATTGACTACGAATATGACTATTCAGGTTAAATAAATGAAACTATCGAAATAAGAAAATTTTTGTCACCATATCCTTTTCATTTCCTATTTAACTGAGCTTTTTTATTAAAAGCATTCATTGAGTTTAATTCAGCAATACTATTTGTAGTTTACATCTTGTTACAAGCATGTATTATTCATATTTTGTTCGAAATAATAAAAACATTCTTTGCACATAATTGTTTATTTAAAACAATTCTTTAAAGCCAACTACTAAAGTATCGAAAATGAGAATGTCAAGTATCTTACAACGATTTTCTGCAAATTGGTTCTTTTAAGAAGTGTATTCAATCATTTAGTCGTTTTTACATGTCTCAAAAATAAACACTTAATCACTAAATACAAACGAATTTGACTCATTCTGATAAAAAATTAAGACTTCAAAATCTATAATTTTCGTAACTTATTTAATTCAATACATACCTTCTGTAAGTTATTTTTACTTTGACAAAGTTACTAAGGAATTGTTGATTATGGTCACAGTTTTTATTTTCTACTTTTTCTGCTAGGTGTTCTATCTAAAGGTTATGTTGTTGATAGAAGTGAATGTTATCTTATTGGATCTCAATCACCTCAAGTTCATCAAGTAAGCAATGAATATGCTTTATTAATCTATCGACAATTTTGAAGTCATCTATTTTCAATGATCATCAAGATTAGTTAAACAAACTACTTAAACTTTATGAGAATGGATCATTATGAAGTTACATTGACAACTTGATAATTAATATGATCTGTTAAATTATCTCCAATATTTTAAGTAGGTAGTTGAAATATAGCAAGTTGCTTACTATTGATTTAAATATTATGATAAATTCTATTGCATAGAATATCATTTAAACATTATTATCCTTGAAATAAATGATATAGGAAGCAAGTATTTTTCAAAAAAACATCGTTTTTAAGATTACAAAATTTAACTTAGTAATTGTACAATTTAAGTTAAACATATCTTACTGATCATTACTTTTGATCCTAATGGAATATACAAATCATTAAAGAAAAAGTATAGGTTTAAGCATCATGTCTATCTTATGAAATTTATTAGTTAACTTTCCATAATGAACCAATCACAAATATCCTTCAAAGATTACTATAAACGATAAAGTTCAATATTAATTCAAGTCAAGTTGGTCCCGTTAATTATAGAGATTTCATTTAATATATCAACTATTGAAACCTTATTCATAAAAAAACATCTCAAGAATAATTTAAAAATATTATTTTAAGGAAAGCAATTATTCTAATTACATTCATTGAAAATGCTTTAATATTCTAACAATAATCAGATAACTAAAAATAGTTAACATACTTTATTTTTTTTTCATGAAAAACTATTATCATCACCATTATCTTGAAGAAGTGACTTACATTCAGTTACAAAACGTCAGGAAAACAATTTTCCACTCATTGGGTTATCACAATTGCTATATTTATTATTATCATTAAGTTTATGAAAGAGATATTAATTAGCATTAACAAGTAATCAATAAGTAACCAAATAGAATTACAAAGAATATATTCTATTTGATCTTCACGTTGTTGTTTAATGTGATTCATTCACTTCACTTAAAAATAATGTTGATAGTGGATATAATTGAAAATGATAAAGTTAAAATAAATTCGTGCTATAATCCATATACATTGTTGCATAGTACCCATTGAATACTAAAGAAAATAAATAGAATACATGTATCTGAACATTACTTTTTTTCAAAATGTTACATGTTTTAATCACCGTCTATTTTTATTTGTTTCCTTTTTTCACGTTTACTTTTATTTTGCAGACATTCTATCCAGTGCAAAATCAATCACTTGAAATACACAAACAAAATATAATTGTACGTTTAATAATCTTTTGTGTTTTTCTACATACTGATTTTTCTTTAAAAACATTCAACATCTACTTTTTTTTAGGCAGCAAGGTGTATAATGCAAAATAATGAGAGTAGAATAATTCGAATAGGGTAGGTTTTAAATTTGATAATTTTTCTATAAATGTTAATTCATATCAAATATCCAGATAATAAATTCCTGTTTAGTGAAGCCAGTGACAAAATATGGGGTCTTATAACTGTCCTTAATATTAGTTCAAGGATATTTGTGCTATTATTCTCCATCTCATTTTTATCAAGAATTACATCACCTTGCAGTATAAGGCATCTGATAATATTGTTTGAATGTTTTATCCTACTTTCCAATTATTCAGCAGTATAAACGCACTCGAACCCAAGGCCATTGTGTTTCTTATTGAATGAAATACTATTTATGCATTGGGTCAAAATGCACTTGTAATGTACTGCTTCAAATTTAAAGTAGTTCTAATTCAAGTCATTGGAATCGATTGGAATTGTGCGACGTTGTCTATTCGCGGGTTAATTCACTAACTAATCGAAAAAAACGCTTTGATTTTGGTGAATAAGCGCATAATGTTTTCTAAATCCCATGATAGAAAATATCATGTATGACAAAATTACCGTTGAAATTTTTCACCAAGGCAATTTGACAGCACTTCAAACTTCTATGCTCTATTCAGGCAGTTGACTAATACTTTGGAACATTCAGAGCCTACTATGCAAATGCCTTTTTTAAATATGACATAATATACATAGTATATATGGTTATGCAAAAATGAATTATCAGATTATTATCTAATCGAACAAGTTAACATATACAAGAATCCATTTTATTTGAATGTGTACAAATAGCAAATATGAAGATAAGTTGACTAATATCTGAAAAAAAGCCTGGATTTGTAGATAATTATTGTCGTTGGTTCCTCAGTTGCTTTTTATTTTATGATAAAAACTACTTTAAAATTGACGTGTTCTTTGTGAAGCATTTAACTACAAATATTTTCTTGCTTATAAATGTTAGATCTATGGACTTGATTGTAGAAGAAGTGTTATAATCTATCACTATCAATTAATTAAAATTAGTGGAGTATACCACTGAATTACAAACATATAATGGGTAACGCGATGTCGTTTTAAGCGAATGGTACTGAGTTCGATTTCCGAAGTGAACATTAACTCAGGGATGCAGGTGAATCCAACTGAAGAGTCCTAAATAGGGCGAAAGGCAAATCCTATATTCCACTGCTAACCATCTTTACTTATAGTCTAAAGCTGTTGTACTCTCACTGAATTTTTAAAGTTTTGGATCCACTTCTGTGTAAGATTACCTAAGTGTACTGCTAATAAGCTCCAAAAAAGGATGAAAAAGTTGCGGAATTCCCTGAGATGTTCAGAATGATGTCGACTCGAAAAAATGATTGGTTTAGTGTATTTACATATTTTAAATAAACTGTTTTTGAAATGTTTTTTTAAACCATTTTGTACTTTTCAATTCAGTACCAATCTTACTATGGTGTCAAAAACAGAATAATTCCTAATGCCTAAAATAGGAATTTATTTCCATTTTATGTGGATATTTTCACTTCTATGAGTTTAATTGTAATGCAACTTTTTGAAAAATATGTAAATTAATTGCAGTATTCATTTCTATATATTATTTATATAGAAATACACGAAATGATGAAATGTGCAATTTTTACATTATGTATTGGGTTACAAATGACAATGAACAACAGTTATATGATACAAATAATCAAGTTTGTTATATGGATGGTGGATCGGATATTTATGAGAATTTTCAAGAACTTTGTAAGTCCGTATTATTGTTTGGTTCTATTTGTAATAATGTAACATTTTTTGGAATGAAAGATTAAAAATTGTAACTAATACATTACTCGGTTAGATCCTATAAATTATTTTAAACTAGAAATCATATTGAGATCTATAAACTGGTCTTCGTGATAAATTGTTTTATATAAAGTGAACTTTGATTAAATACTTGTTCAAGCTTTCTTATATTCTAAAAATTAGATATGATATTTAAGTATTTGCACTAAAAATAAGTTTATTAATTTTGTTGCAGTGATTGTTTTATATAACTAAGGATATACTTAAACATGTTTCATACATCATCTAATACGGATTATTCGTTACGAATGAATATTAAACATTAAACGATTAGTGTAAAAGAAGTCAGTCCCAATTTACAATTCTTGGCACAAATAAAATATTTTACTATTTACAAAGAAATGAAGTATTCGCTAATATGTCGATCAGTAATATTATATATAAGCATCAATACCGAGGTTGGATTTGATAGTTTCAAATAAATTGAGTATTGGGAAGAAAGTCAATAATAAATATATTTTTTGTTATATCCCAATTAGTAGAAAAATTGTATTTTTGACGTTTCGTGAATTATTGTAAGCCATTACTTCAGAGTAAGTAAATAAAAGAATTAAATTAACACAAGTTTAAATACCAATAGTTGACATCATGAGTCAATTGAAGTTAGACCAGCACAGAAAACCTGGAAGCACTGGACGGCCGTTTCGTTTTATTATGGGACTCCTCAGCAGTGTGCATCCACGACCCCGCCTCGCAAGATTCGAGCCCAGGACCTATAGTTCTCGAGCGTTAACGTTTAACCACTAGACCACTGAGCTGGCACCCAGCGGTGTTAATGTCTAATTTCAATTAATCCACGAAATTTAGCGACACATCCACCATTGTCATCAGTAAGTTACTATCTCACAACAGACCCGGTTGAACTCCGCTGGTCACTGCGCACTGCTGAGGAGGCCCACAATAAAACGAAACGACCGTCTAGTGTTTCCAGGTTTCCCATGGTGGTCAGCTTCAATTGACTCATGATCTCAACTATTGAAATTACTACAACCTCCACAAAACCCTTTTTGTGATACAACTTTAAATAGTTTAAATCGTACTATTTAAACTTGTGTTAGTTTATTGCTTTTATCTACTTACTCTGAAGAAGTGAGTTACACCAAGTAACGAAACGTGAAAAATACAATTTTTCTACTCATTAGAATATAACAAAAAATATATTTATTATTAATATTGTATATATATGTATATATCATTTTACCATATTTTGTTATCGAATGTAGTAAAGAATGATGAAATCGAAGCTTCTACAGTACAAAGTATAAATTCGCAGCAGAAATATTACATTCTACAGACATAACTATCATTTGTTTTTATATACCGAAACACTTTTAAACCACTAGTACACGAGTTTTTATTTAGTGTTAAGCTATAAGTGAATTAGTTTTCATCTAAACTTTTTTAAAAATTTTATTCAAATAAATATCGTAATCTTTTTATAATAAATTTTTTTGTTTTTATTTGTAGATGAAAAATTACGTGGTGACACATTCTTTCCAGATTTTGAATTTTTCAATTCAGATTTAAATGACTTGTTTGATAATTATGAAAACGCAAATATAGATCAACAAATTGAACCATGAATAAATATTTATTGTCGTCTTTTACAATAATACACGTAATTAACGTCATATAAATTTGTGTGTGTGTGTCAACTGTGATTTGTTATACGATTTCTTGTTTGTTTATTTGTTTGTTTTTATTTTTAACTTTATTTTTTTTCGTGGACAATAATCTGTGATTGTTTTTGTCTGTTTTAACATTTGAGTTAATGTTGTTGTTTTTATTTTTTTCAAGTTATTCTATCATTATGTTTCTGTCGTATTCATCTTTTTTTTCTCAAAAAAAGCAAACAAAAATAAAAAGACAAAACAAGAACAGATTTATTTCAACATACGATTGTATTAGAGTGAAATATATTTATTTGGTTAATTTTTATTGACAGTTTATCAAAATAAAAATATATATATTAAGATAGATAAGTATTTATGATTTATTTCATTTAGATGTTCATTTATTAAATAATGACAATGTGGAGATAGATCGGATTAAAAATATAACTTTATAGTAGATATTAACTGATCGCTATAGTTTAAGTCAATAACATTTAGTGAGTTAGTCAACTAATCGATCAACTAGTGATATGTCTTATTTAGTGAATCATAAATCAATTCTGATCTCTTTTGTTTTTAGTGTAATAAAATTATATTGCCAAATTAACTTGGCCAAATAGAATGTTTTTGTTTTTATTGATTAAATAAATTCGTTTCCAGGTGTTTTGTTTGACTTATACAAAGTGGTATGTGTTAACATGAATTGGAGTTTCAGTGATAAACTGATTTAAGACTAGTTAATGAGATTGTGACGGTGTATAAATCGTTACGAGTTATTCAGTTTTTCACATTCAGTATACCATGTTTCTACAATACACAGATAATTCTTTTCTGACTAATAGAAATTCTTAAAGATTGATGAACTCACTTTGATCCTAATGTCATTTGATTGTTTTTTTAAAAATCTTTTTTAGACAAAACATAATAAACTCCGTATCGATTAAGAACTAAAAAAATAAGAGCATTGGGCTTAGTGAATGCGAGAAAAAAAGAAATATAAGCGAAATTAATATTGCACGTTGAGGATTACAGTTAATACGGAAATGTTTAATTTTCGTCTCAAAAATGAGATGAACATAGTAGAAAAAAATGAAGTATTAAAAACAAGATTACCATGCTTACTTGATGGTATTCTATGAAGTTATTTTCGAGTTGTCCAATAAAATTTAGGATTAATGGAAAACAAAATACCCAGCGTTGTACAAATAATAAGTAACGGTCACATATATTGATGCACTTATAAGCGTTTCTTAAACTCCTTTGCATTGGTTTTAGATAAGAGTAGTATTATCTACAGAAAATCTATTGAATTGTACAACTATTAGGCAGGAAATACTTGAATGACTTGAAAAAAGAAGGAACAGTATGCTAATAGACAAAAAATGAAAAAAATCAGATGTTTACTCAAATCGTTGAGTACAACACAATCGGCCCCTCGAAAAATATATTAGCTGTAACAATAACCGTCAGAGGCCTATAACAGATTAAAACTTCATATGTTCCATATCCATCTTGGTTATATAATACTAGCTTACTGGATAATACAGA